>LR738709.1:106218217-106277065 GCA_902687465.1 Secale cereale
GGGGGGGGGGGGGGCACCAGGGCTCCAGGCGCCCTAGCGGCGCCCCCCGAGGCTCCGCTGATGCCCCCCTTTGGCTTATATTTAAAGCGTCTCCCGAAACCCTCGAGACGAGAACTCTTTTTCGCGATCTCATCTCTGTTCCGCCGCCGCCGCCGCTTCCAAGATCAGGAGCACCAGGAGAACTCTTCCCGGCACCCTGCCGGAGGGGAGGATCACCACCGGGAGCTTCTCCACCACCATGGACGCCTCCCGGATGAGTTGTGAGTAGTCTCCCTTGGACCATGGGTCCATGACCAGTAGCTATGTGATGTTCTCCTCCCGTTCTTGTGCTTCACTAATTAGTCCTCGTGAGCTGCCCTACATGATCGAGGCACATATGTAATCCTTATGCTGTTGCTATGATGAGTTTGCTGGGATCCGATGGATTATGAGATTATGTTCAGATTGTGCTTGAGTAATATATTTGATCTACCTCTTTTATATTTATGTTCGTAAGTAATTCTTGCATGTTCTCCGTTGTTATTTATTGCTTTGGCCAAGTAGTAGGTAGTGACTCCAAGAGGGAACGTTATGCTCGATTGTGGGTTCATGCCCCTCGATGACTAGTTTGAGTGACAGAAACATGAGTCTAAGGGATGTGCTGTTGCCACAAGGGGGAAAACAACGGTGCTTATGCCCGCGGGTGCAAGGATTGTTTACTTTACGCAAGGTTCTTTTAATGCAGTTGTCTGTTGCTTTGAGTTTACCTATGGGTGGGACTCGCAACTTAATACCAGGGAGATGTTCTGGATAGATATCTCAAGGTGGATGATTAGTAGTAGATGCAGATGGATTTCGCTCTACTTACCTCGGCGTACCGCCCAAGCTTTGAACCTCAACCTTTCTTGCAATGTAGTCAGCATTGGTTTGCGCACATGGTCCTGTCAATTGCCCAGCTGTAATTCGTTTACCTCACATAGCTGTTTTATCGTCTTTTGGGAGAGAGACATCACTAGTGAACATCATGAGACTCCGGTCCATATTACCATCATTTATCACATCCGCTATTTACTTTCCGCTTTTACTTACTATTGCATTATATCTATCACTACCATCATTTGCGTTTGATCCTTTGTAAACTACAAGGCCGGAGGGATTGACAACCTCTCTGTACTCGTTGGGAGCAAAGTTATTTGTATCTGTGTGCAGGTCCACGTTGATTGCTAATATCTGGCGCCGTTAGCAGTTGACACCTTCTTGTTGAAACTGGGAGTCTCAGGGAAAACGATCCTTGGTATTGCCAAGGGAAAACTTCTGCTACACTGCATCTCAAACCTTCCACTTGGGGTAACCAACGAGGGGTGAGAAGCCACCTAGCAGGGGCCACCAGGGCTCCAGGCGCCCTGGTGGCGCGACCCCCCTCCTGGCCGCGCCGGGGGGCGCCTGGGCCCCCCAGGCATCCGCTAATGCCCCCCTTTGGCATATATTTAACACGCGTCCGAAACCCTCGAGACGGGAACCCTTTTTCGCGATCTCATCTCTGTTCCGCCGCCGCCGCGCTTCCAAGATCGGGAGCATCAGGAGAACTCTTCCCGGCACCCTGCCGGAGGTGAGGATCACCACCGGGAGCCTCTCCACCACCATGGACGCCTCCCGGATGAGTTGTGAGTAGTCTCCCTTGGACCATGGGTCCATGACCAGTAGCTATGTGATGTTCTCCTCCCCTTCTTGTGCTTCACTAATTAGACCTCGTGAGCTGCCCTACATGATCGAGGCACATATGTAATCCTTATGCTGTTGCTATGTTGAGTTTGCTGGGATCCGATGGATTGTGAGATTATGTTCAGATTGCGTTTGAGTAATATATTTGATTTACCTCTTTTATATTTATGTTCGTAAGTAATTCTTGCATGTTCTCCGTTGCTATTTATTGCTTTGGCCAAGTAGTAGGTAGTGACTCCAAGAGGGAACGTTATGCTTGATTGTGGGTTCATGCCCCTCGATGACTAGCTTGAGTGTCAGAAACATGAGTCTAGGGGATGTGCTGTTGCCACAAGGGGGAAAACAACAGTGCTTGTGCCCGCGGGTGCAAGGATTGTTTACTTTACGCAAAGTTCTTTTAATGCAGTTGTCTGTTGCTTTGAGTTTACACTATGGGTGGGACTCACAACTTAATACCAGCGAGATGTTCTGGATAGATATCTCAAGGTGGATGATTAGTAGTAGATGCAGATGGATTTCGGTCTACTTGCCTTGGCGTACCGCCCATGCTTTGAACCTCTACCTTTCTTGCAACATAGTTAGCATTGGTTTGCGCACATAATTCTGTCAATTGCCCAGTTGTAATTCGTTCACCTCACATAGCTGTTTTATCGTCTTTTGGGAGAGAGACATCACTAGTGAACATCATGGGACCCCGGTCCATATTACCATCATTGATCACATCCGCTATTTAATTTCTATTTTTACTTACTATTTGCAGCAATACCTATCACTATTATCACTTGCGTTTGACCCTTTGTAAACGACAAGGCCGGAGGGATTGACAACCTCTCTGTACTCGTTGGGAGCAAAGTTATTTGTATCTGTGTGCAGGTCCACGTTGATTGCTAATATCTGGCGCCGTTAGCAGTTGACACCTCCTTGTTGAAACTAGGAGTCTCAGGGGAAATCGATCCTTGGTATCTTTGCCAAGGGAAAACTTCCGCTACACTGCATCTCAAACCTTCCACTTGGGGTAACCAACGAGTGGCGAGAAGCCATCAATAACCCACAATCAAAGAATAAACGTTATGATAAGAGAGACTTTGTTGCTAGGAAGCACGGTAGGGAAAGAGAACCATGGGTTCAGAAACCAATGCCTTTTCCTCTGAAACCATCCAAGAAAAAGGATGATGAAGACTTTGAGCGCTTCGCTGAAATGATTAGACCTATCTTTTTGCGTATGCGTTTGACTGATGTGCTTAAAACTAATCCTTATGCCAAGTATATGAAAGACATTATCACCAACAAAAGAAAAATACCTGAAGTAGAAATTTCCACCATGCTTGCTAATTACACTTTTGAGGGTGGAATGCCTAAGAAATTAGGGGATCGAGGAGTAACTACTATACCTTGCTCCATTAAGAGAAACTATGTTAAAACTGCTTTGTGTGATCTTGGACCTGGTGTTAGTGTTATGCCTCTCTCTTTATATCGTAGACTTGACTTGAGTAAGTTGACACCTACTGAAATATCTTTGCAAATGGCCGATAAATCAACTGCTATACCTGTCGGTATTTGTGAGGATGTGCGTGTTGTAGTTGCAAATGTTACTATTCTAACGGACTTTGTTATACTTGATATTCACGAGGACAATAGTATGTCTATTATTCTTGGAAGACCTTTTTTGAATACTGCAGGGGCTGTTATTGATTGCAACAAAGGCAATGCCACTTTTCATGTCAATGATAATGAGCATACGGTACACTTTCCAAGGAAACAACCTCAGGTCCACAGTATCAATTATATTGGAAAAACTTCAACAATTACTATTGGAGGTTTTGAGTTTCCTATTCCTACTATCAAGAAGGCATATGACATTCTTATTGTTGGGGACATACATATCCCCATTGAGGTACCATAGTGTTATTCGAAAATTCACCGGTTTCATGTTACTCAGAAAGAGTTTATTAAGAAGACCTGATCAACCTTGTTAATGGATTCCTTTTGATGAACATGGGATAGGTGAATCTAGATAGCACAAACCTTCTGTACCCTCCTTTTACTTTCTGTTAATTAGGTTAAATAAAACAAAAATAGCATTGTCTGTCTGTTTCCAGACTTATCCGTGCAATAAAAATATCCCGAAAATAAAAGTTCTCCAAATGGCATGAAAATGAAATATGATTTTTTCTAGAATATTTAAGAAAATATGACAGTGAACACACAACGAGGGGAGCTAACACGTGGCCACGAGGGCATAGGGCGCGCCCCCTGCCCAGGGCGCGCCCCCTGCCTCGTGGGCCCCACGTGGCCCCCTCCACTTATCCTTTCACCCATGCTCTTCTTCTTCCTCCCAAAAAATCCCCAACCAGCTCAAACCCGAGTTCTAGCTCATCTTGCTGCCATTTTCGATCTCCTTGATCAAAGCACCATTCACCAAACTATTTGGGGAGATTGTTCCTTGGTATGTGACTCCTCCATTGGTCCAATTAGTTTTTGCTCTAGTGCTTTATTTGTTGCAAATTTATGCTGCTATGGTGACCTTGTTCTTGAGCTTGCATGTCAAATTTTCTTGGTCCCAAGTAGTTCTAATGTATGATATAGCCTCTAGGCACTTATAGGAGTTGTTGCTATCAATCTTGTTGAGTTTGGTTAACTTTTATTTTGAAGTTACTAAAATTTTTAGAAAATTTCAGAAAAATGTCTAGGAGAAACTTCCAAGGTGGTCCTTCAAGGAAGCAAGAATCAAGGCTCGCGTTCCGTGAGCCGGACGATGAACCACCGAGGGATGCTGATGTGCAGCCTTGTGAATGGCCATCAGATGAATTTATGGGTCAAGCTGGCATCAAAGATGAATTTTACGCATACGTGCGTAACGCTGACCTCGAGGACTTCATGCAAGATAAGTGTCCTCAATACCGTGGCTTAACTGATAGCTTTGTGAGAAGGTTTAAATTTTCACCTTCACGTAATTCTCACACTGTCCTGTTTGACCTATATGATAAATCTTATACCATGGATTTAGAGGATTTTAATGTTGCTTGCAAGCTCCCACAGTGGGGCAGTATGAGTGATCCTCGCAAATCTGAATTTAGAGAATTCCTAGTTAGTATTACAGTGGGGGAATCTAGGGACGTCACATAGGCTACCACGGGGAGCATACATTTTCCTGCTATTCATTACTTTGCTCTCTTTATCGGTAGATGCATAAGCGGTAAAGATGAGGCTTGTCACATGTGTGTCCCTCATCTTAGTGTTCTCAGGAGTGCTGTACTAGGTGATAGGCAATATAATCTGGGAGCTATTGTTGCCCGTAGGCTACACCATAATGGTTTGCATGGAGATTTATTTGGTGGGGTCTATGCTACCCGCATAGCCCGCTATGTTGGTGTGTCTGTGCACACGAATGATGAACCTTTTCCTCCTGTTTATTTAGACTGTCATGCTATGGCTAGTCACCGGTTTATAGAGTGGGATAATCAAACCCTCAAATATCGACTAATCTTTAACAGGCAGCATGCCATCCCTATTGTTCTTCCTGCCCCTACTTTGTTTAATTTTCAGGAAAAAGGAAGATACACTATAACTATGGAGGAGGCAAATGCCTATTATAACATGACGGAGGCAACCCGCCTTCGAGCTGCAGCTCAGTATGCAACATCTGCTGCATTTCAGTACGACCCCAACTACAACTTTGGATATCCAGGCCAGTATTGGCCATAGACCAACTTAGGCCAAAAGCCTAAGCTTGGGCGAGTACGTGTTTCTCACCGACTTTACATTCATGTTCACACTTATTCTAGTTGTCGGTGCTCACACTCTTTCACTGTACCATCCATGCTTAGTTTCAATTTCTTTTTCTTAGTCTTTTTCTTGTGTGCTGGAAAAACCCAGAAAAACAAAAAAATATTAGTTGTAGCTTCTAGCTAGTTTACTTTTCTTGTTGTAGTAGTAGTAACTAAAAAAAATGAAAATCCAAAAAGATTTCCCGTTCTTCTTTTGCTTGTGGGAGCTTTCCCGTGTAAATAGTTTCTTTTCTTTGGGGGTTAAGAGTAGAAGACCATGATTGAAAATGCTTAGTGGCTCTCATATGCTATGTTGTTGAATTTACCTTCAGCCATATTACCTTGTCTTCTCTCTTGTATTAAATGCCTGCAGATTCCAGCTTAGGCCAATGCACGTGCACTATTATTATTATCCACACCGTTCGGTCATGCGAGTGAAAGGCAATAAGGATGATATATGATGAACTAACTGAGATAAGAAAAACTGGTACAAACTCGACCTCTTTTGTTTTTGTAAATATGATTGCTCGTCGTTCCTGATTCAGCTTGTTATGAATGAAACATGTTTGCAATGACAATTAGAGATCATAGCTGCTTATGCCATGCTTAATTAGCTGAGAGTTTGTAATGGTCTATCTTGCGTGCCAACATGATATTAAAATGGTTGTGATGTGGTATGATGGGTGGTATCCTCCTTTGAACGATTTAAGTGACTTGACTTGGCACATGTTCATGCATGTAGTTGAAACAAATCAACATAGCCTTCACGATATTTATGTTCATGGTGATTTATATCCTACTCATGCTTGCATTCATTGTTGATTAATTTTAATGCATGTTCATGACCGTTGTTGCTCTCTAGCTGGTCGCTTCCCAGTCTCTTTCTAGCCTTCACCTGTACTAAGCGGGAATAATGCTTGTGCATCCACTTCCATAAACCCCAAAGTTATTCCATATGAGTCCACCATGCCTTCCTATATGCGGTATTTACCTGCCGTTCCAAGTAAACTTGTATGTGCCAAACTCTAAACCTTCAAATGAAATTCTGTTTTGTATGCTTGAACAGCTCATGTATCAACTAGGGTTGTCTATATCTTCCCTGCTAGGTGGGTTATTCTCACGATGAGTGGACTCCGCTCATCATTCATGAGAAAATGGCTGGTAACCGGGATGCCCGGTCCCATGCTCAAAATCATAATAATTAAACAAAACTCCCCCAGGGTTGTTGCTTGTTTGGACGGTACCCCGTGGATTCGGATGGCCGTGGAGTGTGCTTGTTGGTGGTTGGGGGAGTATAAACTTTACCATTCTATTTGGGAACCGCCTATAATGTGCGTAGCATGGGAGATATCGAGATTCTTGGTTGTTATGTTGACAATGAAAGTATACCGCTCAAAATGTTATTAAATCTCTATTTGAAAATCGAGCTCTTGCACCTCTACAAATCCCTGCTTCCCTCTGCGAAGGGCCTATCTATTTACTTTTATGCAGAGTCATCACCCTCTTATCAAAGAGCACCAGTAGGAGACCACCTCTGTCGTTGCATGTATTACTATTAATTTGCATTGAGTATGATCATGACTGGATCTCTTTTACCATGAATTACAATGTCTAGTCAGTCCTTGATCTTTAAAGGTGCTCTGCATTTATGTTTTGCGGTCTCAGAAAGGGCTAGCGAGATACCATCCTATTATATCATATCATGATTGTTTTTAGAAGTGTTGTCATACGAGGTTTATTATTATTGCTCGCTAGTTGATTATGCCATTGATGTGAGTAGTCTTGAGACCTGAAAGTCATTGTGAATGTGGTTAGTTCATGATCTTGTTGAAAACCTGAATTCTAGCTTACATATTTACAACTACAAGAGCAAACAGAGTTTGTCATAGTTTTTCTTTATCACTTTCAGTTTATCAACTGAATTGCTTGAGGACAAGCAAAGGTTTAAGCTTGGGGGAGTTGATACTTCTCCAACGTATCTAATTTTCCAAACCCTTTAGCCCTTGTTTTGGACTCTAACTTGCATGATTTGAATGGAACTAACCCAGACTGACGCTGTTTTTAGCAGAACTGCCATGGTGTTATTTCGTGCAGAATAAAAAGTTCTCGGAATCGCCTGAAAATCAACGGAGAATTATTTCAGAAAATATAAAAAATATCTGCAAGAAGATCCTCACCGGGGGGAGCCCACACCCTGTCCTCGAGGGTGTGGGGCGCGGCCCCCTGCCCAGGGCGCGCCCCCTGCCTCGAGGGCCCCCCGGTGCTCCACTGACGTATCCCCAGATCCTATATCTTCCGTTTATGGGAGAAAAAAAATCAGGGAGAAGGAATTTTCGCGTTTCATGAGACGGAGCCACCGCCAAGCCCTAATCTCTCTCGAGAGGGCTGATCTGGAGTCCGTTCGGGGCTCCGGAGAGTGGAGATCGTCGCCATCGTCATTATCAACCTTCCTCCATCACCAATCCATGATGCTCACCGCCGTGTGTGAGTAATTCCATTGTAGGCTTGCTGGATAGTGATGGGTTGGATGGGATCTATCATGTAATCGAGTTAGTTTTGTTAGGGTTTTATCCCTAGTATCCACTATGTTCTGAGATTGATGTCGCTATGACTTTGCTATGCTTAATGCTTGTCACTAGGGCCCGAGTGCCATGATTTGAGATCTGAACCTATTATGTTTTCATGAATATATGTGTGTTCTTGATCCTATCTTGCAAGTCTATAGTCACCTACTATGTGTTATGATCCGGCAAACCCGAAGTGACAATAATCGGGACCACTCCCGGTGATGAATATAGTTTGAGGAGTTCATGTATTCACTATGTGTTAATGCTTTGGTCCGGTACTCTGTTAAAAGGAGACCTTAATATCCCTTTGTTTCCAATAGGACCCCGCTGCCACGGGAGGGTAGGACAAAAGATGTCATGCAAGTTCTTTTCCATAAGCACGTATGACTATATTCGGAATACATGCCTACATTGCATTGATGAACTTGAGCTATTTCTGTGTCACCCTAGGTTATAACTTCTACATGATGAATTGCATCCGACGTAATTTCCCATCACCGATCCAATGCTTATGAGCTTTACCTATAGTGCTAGTTGCTTATTTACTTTTCCGTTGCTACTATCACAAAAACTACAAAAACACTATCTTTACTTTTATTGCTGTTACTGCCACTATCATATTACTTTGCTACTAAACTATCTTGCTGTAGATACTAAGTTTCCAGGTGTGGTTGAATTGACAACTCAGCTGCTAATACTTAACAGTATTCTTTGGCTCCCCTTGTGTCGAATCAACAAATTTGGGTTTAATACTTTACCCTCGAAAACTTTTGCGATCCCCTACACTTGTGGGTTATCACTTCCGCATCACGATCTTCAAAGGTATGAAGATGCACTCCCCTCTCGTTGCTAGTTAACTCCATAGATATATCTTGGTGATGCGTAGATTTTTTTTTTTGAATTTCTGCTACGATCCCCAATAGTGGCATCATGAGCTAGATCTATGCGTAGTTACTATGCACGAGTAGAACACAAGATTGTTGTGGGCGTAGATCATGTCAATTTACTTGCCGCTACTAGTCTTATCTTGATTTGGCGGCATCGTGGGATGAAGCGGCCCAGACCGACCTTACACGTACGCTTACATGAGACAGGTTTCACTGACTGACATGTACTAGTTGCATAAGGTGGCTAGCGGGTGTATGTCTCTCCCACTTTAGTCGGATTGGATTCGATGAAAAGGGTCCTTATGAAGGGTAAATAGTAATTGGCATATCACGTTGTGGTTTTTGCGTAGGTAAGAAACGTTCTTGCTAGAAACCTATAGCAGCCACGTAAAAACTTGCAACAACAATTAGAGGACGTCTAACTTGTTCTTGCAGCATGTGCCGTGTGATGTGATATGGACAAAAGGATGTGATGAATGATATATATATATATATGTGATGTATGAGGTTGATCATGTTCTTGTAATAGGAATCACGACTTGCATGTCGATGAGTATGACAACCGGCAGGAGCCATAGGAGTTGTCTTATTTTATTGTATGACCTGCGTGTCATTGAAAACGCCATGTAATTACTTTACTTTATTGCTAACCGTTAGCCATAATAGTAGAAGTAATGTTTGGTGAGATAACTTCATGAAGACATTATGATGGAGATCATGATGATGGAGATCATGGTGTCATGCTGGTGACAATGATGATCATGGAGCCCCGAAGCTGAAGATCAAAAGGTGAAAAATGATATTGGCCATATAATGTCACTATTTGATTGCATGTGATGTTTATGATGTTTTACATCTTATTTTCTTAGAACGACGATAGTAAATAAGATGATCTCTCACTAAAATTTCAAGAGTTGTGTTTGTTGGAAATATGCCCTAGAGGCAATAATAAATTGGTTATTATTATATTTCCTTATTCATGATAATTGTTTATTATCCTTGCTAGAATTGTATTGATAGGAAACTCAGATACATGTGTGGATACATAGACAAACACCATGTCCCTAGTAAGCCTCTAGTTGACTAGCTCGTTGATCAACAGATGGTCACGGTTTCGTGACCATGGACATTGGATGTCGTTGATGACATGATCACATCATTAGGAGAATGATGTGATGGACAAGACCCAATCCTAAGCCTAGCACAATATCGTGTAGTTTGTATGCTAAAGCTTTTCTAAATGTCAAGTATCTTTTCCTTAGACCATGAGATTGTGCAACTCCCGGATACCGTAGGAATGCTTTGGGTGTACCAAACGTCACAACATAACTGGGTGGCTACAAAGGTGCACTACAGGTATCTCCGAAAGTGTCTGTTGGGTTGGCACGAATCGAGACTGAGATTTGTCACTCCGTGTGATGGAGAGGTATCTCTGGGCCCACTCGGTAGGACATCATCATAATGTGCACAATGTGATCAAGGAGTTGATCACGGGATGATGTGTTACGGAATGAGTAAAGAGACTTGCCGATAACGAGATTGAACAAGGTATCGGGATACCGACGATCGAATCTCGGGCAAGTACTATACCGATCGACAAAGGGAATTGTATACGGGATTAATTGAATCCTTGACATCGTGGTTCATCCGATGAGATTATCATGGAACATGTGGGAGCCAACATGGGTATCCAGATCCCGCTGTTGGGTGCTAAAATCACTTGAACCAAGTGGGAGTTAATCTTCCAGATGAGATAGTGGTTGCCGGAATTCTCTAGACACTATCACCAAGCTACTAGAACTTTGTGATGAACTATGACATGCAAAGGATGGAGATGATCCCGGAGCTATTAGCGGTGCTTAAGACCGCAAAAGTAGAAATCAAGAAGGAGCATCAAGTGTTGATGGTTTAACAAGACCACTGGTTTCAAAAGAGGCAAGGGCTAGAAGGGAAACTTCATGAATGGCAAACCAGTTGTCGCTCTAATGAAGGAACCCAAGGTTAAACCCAAACCTCGAGACTAAGTGCTTCTATTGTAAGGGTAACGGTCACATGGTAGCGGAACTACCCCAAATACATGGTAGATAAGAAAGCTGGCAACTTCAACAGAGTATATTTGATATACGTGTTATTGATGTGTACCTTACTAGCACTCCTTGTAGTACCTTGGTATTGGATACCGGTTGAGTTGCTATTAGTGACTTGAAGCAAAAGCTACGGACTGAACGGAGACTAGCTAAGGGCGAGGTGATGATGTGTGTTGGAAGTGTTTCCAAGGTTGATAAGATCACCATCGCACGCTCCCTATACCTTCGAGATTAGTGTTGAACCTAGATAAATGTTATCAGGTGTCTACGTTGAGCATGAATATGATTAGATCATGTTCATTGCAATAATGTTATTCATTTAACTTAGAGAATAATGGTTATTCTATTTACACGAATAATACCTTTATGGTCATGCACCCAATGGTTTATTGAATCTCGATCATAGCAATACACATGATAATAATATTAACGCCAAAATATGTAGAGTTAATAATGATAGTACCACTTTCTTGTGGCACTGCCGCTTAGGTCATTTTGGCATAAAATGCATGAAGAAACTCCATGCTGATGGATGTTTGGAGTCACTTGATTTTGAATCGCTTGACACATGCGAGCCATGCCTCATGGGCAGGATGACTAAGATCCTGTTTGCCGGTACAATTAAACGGGTAAGTGACTTGTTGGAAATCATACATGCTGATGTGTGTGATCCAATGAGAATTAAGGCATGTGGTGGATATCGTTATTTTCTCATCTTCACTGACGATTTGAGTAGATATGGGTATATTTACTTAATGAAGCAAAAGTCTGAAACGTTTGAAAAGTTCAAGCAATTTCAGAGTGAAGTTAAGAATCATCATAATAAGAAGATCATGTTCCTACGATCTGATCGAAGGGAGATTTTACGGGTTATGAGTTTGGAAATCACGTAAGACATTGTGGAATTGTTTCGCAGGTAAAGCCACCTGGAACACCACAGCGTAATGGTGTGTCCTGATGTCATAATCGAACCTTATGAGATATGGTGCGATCTATGATGTCTCTTACCGATCTACCGCTATTATTTTGAGGTTATGCATTAGAGACAGCTGCATTCACTTTATATAGGGCACAATCTAAGTCCGTTAAGGCAACGCCGTATGAACTATGGTTTGGCAAGAAACCAAAGCTGTCGTTTTCTTAATGTTTGGGGCTGCGATGCTTATGGCTTCAGCCGGAAAAAGCTCGAACCCAAAGCGGACAAATACATCTTCATAGGATACCCAAAGGTAACAGTTGGGTATACCTTCTATCTCAGATCCAAGGGCAAAAAATGTTTGTCACTAAGAACGGGTCCTTTCTCGAGAAGGAGTTTCTCTCGAAAGAATTGAGTGGGAGGAAGATAGAACTTGATGAGGTTGCCGAACCCTCACTTCAACGAAGAGTAGTGCAACACAGAAAGATGTTTCTGTGGAACCTACGACTGTTGAAGAGGAAACTAATGATAGTGATCATGAAGCTTCGGATCAAGTTACTATCGAACCTCGTAGGTCAACAAGGATATGTCTACTCCTGAGTGGTACGGTGATCCTGTCTTAGATGTCATGTTGTTGGACAACAATGAACCTATGAACTATGGAGAAGCGATGGTGGGCCCGTATTTCGACAAATGGTTAGAGGCCGAGAAATCCGAGATAGGATCCATGTATCAAAACAAAGTATGGACTTTGGTGGACTTGCCCGATGATCTTCAAGCCATTGAGATAAATGGATCTTCAAGAAGAAGACGGACGTGGATGGTAATGTCACCGTCTATAAAGCTCGACTTGTGATAAAGAGTTTTTCACCACTTACAAGGAGTTGACTACGATGAGATTTTCTCACACGTAGCGATGCTTAAGTCCGTCGGAATCATGTTAGCATTAGCTGCATTTATGAAATCTGGCAGATGGATGTCTAAACAAGTTTCCTTACCAGTTTTTGTAAGGAAAGGTTGTATGTGATACAATCAGAAATGCTTTGTTGATCCTCAGGATGCTAAAAGGTATGCTAGCTCTAGCGATCCTTCCATGGACTAGAGCAAGCATCTCGGAGTCGGAATATAGGCTTTGATGGAGTGATAAAAGTTTTTGGGTTTATACTAAGTTTGTTAGAAACTTGTATTTACAATAAAGTGAGTGGGAGCACTACAACATTTCTGATAAGTATATGTGAATGACATATTGTTGATCCGAAATGATGTAGAATTTCTGGAAAGCATAAAGGGTCATTTGAAAGGAGTTTTTCAAAGGAAGACCTGGATAAAGCTGCTTACATATTGGGCATCAAGATCTATAGAGATAGATCAAGACGCCTGATGATACTTTCAAAAGAACACACACCATTGACATGTTTTTGAAGGAGTTCAAAATAGATTAGTCAAAGAAGGAGTTCTTACCTGAGTTGTAAGGTGTGAAGTTGAGTAAGATTCAAAGCTTGACCACGGCAGAAGAAAGAGGAAGGACGAAGGTTGTCCCCTATGCTTTTATCATAGGCTCTATATGGTATGACATGCTGAGTACCGCACCTGATGTGTGCTTTGCCACATGTCTGGCAAGAGGGTACAAAGGGGATCCAGGAGTGGATCACTAGATAGCGGTCAAAATTATCCTTAGAGGAATAAGGAAATGTTTCTTGGTCATGGAGGTGATAAAGAGTTCGACATAAAGAGTTACGTCGATGCAAACTTAACACCTATCCGGATAGCTCTGAGTAGAGATACCGGATACGTATAATGGAGCAACAATTTGGAATAGCTCCAAGTGGAACGCAGTAGCAGCATCTACGATATAACATAAAGCTTTGCAAAATACATAGGGATCTGAATATTGCAGACCCGTTGACTACAACCTCTCTCACAAGCATAACATGATCAAACACAGAACTCATTGAGTGTTAATCACATAGTGATGTGAACTAGATTGTTGACTCTAGTAAACTCTTTAGATGTTAGTCACATGGCGATGTGACCTGTGAGTGTTAATCACATGGCGGTGTGAACTAGATTATTGACTCTAGTGCAAGTGGGAGACTGTTGGAAATATGCCCTGGAGGCAATAATAAATTGGTTATTATTATATTTCCTTGTTCATGATAATTGTTTATTATCCATGCTAGAATTGTATTGATAGAAAACTCAGATACATGTGTGGATACATAGACAAACACCATGTCCCTAGTAAGCCTCTAGTTGACTAGCTCGTTGATCAAGAGATGGTCACGGTTTCCTGACCATGGACATTGGATGTCGTTGATAACGGGATCACATCATTAGGAGAATGATGTGATGGACAAGACCCAATCCTAAGCCTAGCACAAGATCGTGTAGTTCGTATGCTAAAGCTTTTCTAAATGTCAAGTATCTTTTCCTTAGACCATGAGATTGTGCAACTCCCGAATACCGTAGGTATGCTTTGGGTGTACCAAACATCACAATGTAACTGGGTGGCTATAAAGGTGCACTACAGGTATCTCCGAAAGTGTCTGTTGGGTTGGCACGAATCGAGACTGGGATTTGTCACTCCGTGTGACGGAGAGGTATCTCTGGGCCCACTCGGTAGGACATCATCATAATGTGCACAATGTGATCAAGGAGTTGATCACGGGATGATGTGTTACGGAACGAGTAAGGAGACTTGCCGATAACGAGATTGAACAAGGTATCGTGATGCCGACGATCGAATCTCGGGCAAGTACTATACCGGTCGACAAAGGGAATCGTATACGGGATTAATTGAATCCTTGACATCGTGGTTCATCCGATGAGATCATCGTGGAACATGTGGGAGCCAACATGGGTATCCAGATCCCGCTGTTGGTTATTGGCCGGAGAGTTGTCTCGGTCGTGTGTCATGGTTCCCTAACCCGTAGGGTCTACACACTTAAGGTTCGATGACGCTAGGGTTATAGGGAATTGACATGCGTGGTTACCGAATGTTGTTCGGAGTCTCGGATGAGACCCCGGACGTCACGAGGAGTTTCGGAATGGTCCGGAGGTAAAGATTCATATATGGGAAGTCCCGTTTTGGTCACCGGAAAAGTTTCGGGCGCTATCGGTAGCGTACCGGGACCACCGGGACGGTCCCGGGAGTCCACCGGGTGGGGCCGCTGGCCCCAGAGGGCTGCGTGGGCCAAGTGTGGGAGCGGACCAGCCCCAGGTGGGCTGGTGCGCCCCCCAGCAGGGCCCAAGGGAAAGAGAGAAGGGAAGGAGGGAAACCCTAGGCTCAGATGGGCCTAAGGCCCACCTAGTGGTGCGCCCCCCCTCTCTCCCCCTTGGCCGCCCCTAGATGGGATCTAGGGCTGGCCGCCACCCCTGGGGGTGGAAACCTAGATGGGGGCGCAGCCCCTCCCTTCCCCCTATATATACTTGAGGTATGGGGCTGCCGAACACACGATTGGATCTCTCTCCCTCTCTCTTGGTGCAGCCCTACCTCTCTCCCTCCTTGTCTCTCGAAGTGCTTGGCGAAGCCCTGCTGGAGTCCCACGCTCCTCCACCACCACCATGCTGTCGTGCTGCTGCTGGACGGAGTCTTCCCCAAACTCTCCTTCTCCCCTTGCTGGATCAAGGCGTGGGAGACGTCACCGGGCTGCACGTGTGTTGAACGCGGAGGCGCCGTTGTTCGGCGCTTAGATCGGAATCAACCGCGATCTGAATCGCTGCGAGTACGACTCCTTCATCCGCGTTCTTGTAACGCTTCCGCATCGCGATCTACAAGGGTATGTAGATGCACTCCCCTCTCCCTCGTTGCTAGATTACTCCATAGATTGATCTTGGTGATGCGTATAATTTTTTTTTGATTTCTGCTACGATCCCCAACAGTGGTATCAGAGCCAGGTTTATGCGTAGTTTCTTGCACGAGTAGAACACAATATAGTTGTGGGCGTCGATTTGTCAATTTACTTACCATTACTAGTCTTATCTAGATTCGGCGGCATCGTGGGATGAAGCGGCCCGGACCGACCTTACACGTACTCTTACGTGAGACAGGTTCCACCGACTGACATGCACTAGTTGCATAAGGTGGCTAGCGGGTGTCTGTCTCTCCCACTTTAGTCGGATCGGATTCGATGAAAAGGGTCCTTATGAAGGGTAAATAGTAATTGGCATATCACGTTGTGGTTTTGGCGTAGGTAAGAAACATTCTTGGTAGAAACCTATAGGAGCCACGTAAAAACTTGCAATAACAATTAGAGGACGTCCAACTTGTTCTTGCAGCATGTGCCGTGTGATGAGATATGGCCAAAAGGATGTGATGAATGATATATATGTGATGTATGAGTTTGATCATGTTCTTGTAATAGGAATCACGACTTGCATGTCGATGAGTATGACAACCGGCAGGAGCCATAGGAGTTGTCTTATTTTATTGTATGACCTGTGTGTCACTGAAAACGCCATGTAATTACTTTACTTCATTGCTAACTGTTAGCCATAGTAGTAGAAGTAATGTTTGGCGAGACGACTTCATAAAGACACGATGATGGAGATCATGGTGTCATGCCGGTGACGATGATGATCATGGAGCCCGGAAGATGAAGATCAAAAGGAGCAAAATGATATTGGCCATATCATGTCACTATTTGATTGCATGTGATGTTTATCATGTGTTACATCTTATTTGCTTAGAACGACGGTAGTAAATAAGATGATCTCTCTCCAAAATTTCAAGAATTGTGTTCCCCCTAAGTGTGCACCATTGCTAAGGTTCGTTGTTCCGTAGCACCACGTGATGATCGGGTGTGGTAGGCTCTAACGTTCGCATAGAACGGGTGTAAGCCAGATTTACACACGCAATACACTTCAGGTTCACTTGACGAGCCTAGCATGTACAGACATGGCCTCGGAACACGGAAGACCAAAAGGTCGAACATGAGTTGTATAGAAGATACGATCAACATAAAGATGTTCACCGTTGATGACTAGTCCATCTCACATGATGATCGGACACAGCCTAGTCGATTCGGATCATGTATCACTTAGATGACTAGAGAGATGTCTATCTGAGTGGGAGTTCATTAGATGAACTTAGTTGTCATGAACAATAGTCTAAGTTGTCTTTGCAAATTATTTTGTAGACCAAAAGCTTGCGTTGTAGCTCCCTGTTTAATACGATCCTAGAGAAAGACTAAGTTGAAAGATGTTGTAAGCAATGATGCGGACTTGGTCCGTAGTCCGAGGAGTGTCCTCAATGCTACACATAAAGCTTACCTCTTTGATGCACCGCTCGATGTGCAAACCCCTACAACGTCGTCTGTGGATGTTGTGAACATCTGACAGACACGTCCTGATGACTACTTGATAGTTTAGTGCACCATACTTTACGGCTTAGAATCAGGATTCCAATGACGTTTTGAACGCCATAAGACATATGAGATGTCCCAAGAGCTGAAATTGGGATTTCAGGCTCATGCCCGTGTTGAGAGGTATGAGACCTCCGAGAAGTTCTTTTGCCAACAAGATGGAGGAGAATAGCTCAACTAGTGAGCATGTGCTCAAAATGTCTAGGTGCTAAAATCACTTGAACCAAGTGGGAGTTAATCTTCCAGATGAGATAGTGGTTGACAGAATTCTTTAGACACTATCACCAAGCTACTAGAACTTTGTGATGAACTATGACATGCAAAGGATGGAGATGATCCCGGAGCTATTAGCGGTGCTTAAGACCGCAAAAGTAGAAATCAAGAAGGAGCATCAAGTGTTGATGGTTTAACAAGACCGCTGGTTTCAAAAGGGGCAAGGGGTAGAAGGGAAACTTCATGAATAGCAAACCAGTTGTCGCTGTAATTAAGGAACCCAAGGTTAAACCCAAACCTCGAGACTAAGTGCTTCCATTGTAAGGGGAACGGTCACATGGTAGCGGAACTACCCCAAATACATGGTAGATAAGAAAGCTAGCAACTTCAACAGAGTATATTTGATATACGTGTTAGTGATGTGTACCTTACTAGCACTCCTTGTAGTACCTGGGTATTGGATACCGGTTCAGTTGCTATTAGTGTTTATATTTCCTTTTTCATGATAATTGTTTATTATCCATGCTAGAATTGTATTGATAGGAAACTCAGATACATGTGTGGATACATAGACAAACACCATGTCCCTAGTAAGCCTCTAGTTGACTAGCTCGTTGATCAACAGATGCTCACGGACCATGGACATTGGATGTCGTTGATAACGGGATCACATCATTAGGAGAATGATGTTATGGACAAGACCCAATCCTCAGCCTAGCACAAGATCGTGTAGTTTGCATGCTAAAGCTTTTCTAAATGTCAAGTATCTTTTCCTTAGACCATGAGATTGTGCAACTCCCGGATACCGTAGGAATGCTTTAGGTGTACCAAATGTCACAACATAACTGGGTGGCTATAAAGGTGCACTACAGGTATCTCCGAAAGTGTCTGTTGGGTTGGCACGAATCGAGACTGGGATTTGTCACTCCGTGTGATGGAGAGGTATCTCTGGGCCCACTCGGTAGGACATCATCATAATGTGCACAATGTGATCAAGGAGTTGATCACGGGATGATGTGTTACGGAACAAGTAAAGAGACTTGCCGATAACGAGATTGAACAAGGTATCGAGATACCGACGATCGAATCTCGGGCAAGTACTATACCGGTCGACAAAGGGAATCGTATACGGGATTAATTGAATCCTTGACATCGTGGTTCATCCGATGAGATTATCGTGGAACATGTGGGAGCCAACATGGGTATCCAAATCCCGCTGTTGGGTGCTAAAATCACTTGAACCAAGTGGGAGTTAATCTTCTAGATGAGATAGTGGTTGACGGAATTCTCTAGACACTATCACCAAGCTACTAGAACTTTGTGATGAACTATGACATGCAAAGGATGGAGATGATCCCGGAGCTATTAGCGGTGCTTAAGACCGCAAAAGTAGAAATCAAGAAGGAGCATCAAGTGTTGATGGTTTAACAAGACCACTGGTTTCAAAAGGGGCAAGGGCTAGAAGGGAAACTTCATGAATGGCAAACCAGTTGTCGCTCTAATGAAGGAACCCAAGGTTAAACCCAAATCTCGAGACTAAGTGCTTCTATTGTAAGGGGAACGGTCACATGGTAGCGGAACTACCCCAAATACATGGTAGATAAGAAAGCTGGCAACTTCAACAGAGTATATTTGATATACGTGTTATTGATGTGTACCTTACTAGCACTCCTTGTAGTACCTGGGTATTGGATACCGGTTCAGTTGCTATTAGTGTTTATATTTCCTTGTTCATGATAATTGTTTATTATCCATGCTATAATTGTATTGATAGGAAACTCAGATACATGTGTGGATACATAGACAAACACCAAGTACCTAGTAAGCCTCTAGTTAACTAGCTCGTTGATCAACAGATGGTCACGGTTTCCTGACCATGGACATTGGATGTCGTTGATAACGGGATCACATCATTAGGAGAATGATGTGATGGACAAGACCCAATCCTCAGCCTAGCGCAAGATCGTGTAGTTTGTATGCTAAAGATTTTCTAAATGTCAAGTATCTTTTCCTTAGACCATGAGATTGTGCAACTCCCGGATACCGTAGGAATGCTTTGGGTGTACCAAACGTCACAACATAACTGGGTGGCTATAAAGGTGCACTACAGGTATCTCCGAAAGTGTCTGTTGGGTTGGCACGAATCGAGACTGGGATTTGTCACTTCGTGTGACGGAGAGGTATCTCTGGGCCCACTCGGTAGGACATCATCATAATGTGCACAATGTGATCAAGGAGTTGATCACGGGATGATGTGTTATGGAACGAGTAAAGAGACTTGCCGATAACGAGATTGAACAAGGTATCGAGATACCGACGATCGAATCTCGGGCAAGTACTATACCGGTCGACAAAGGGAATCGTATACGTGATTAATTGAATCCTTGACATCGTGGTTCATCTAATGAGATCATCGTGGAACATGTGGGAGCCAACATGGGTATCCAGATCCCGCTGTTGGTTATTGGCCGGAGAGTTCTCTCGGTCATGTCTGCATGGTTCCCGAACCCGTAGGGTCTACACACTTAAGGTTCGATGACGCTAGGGTTATAGGGAATAGACATGCGTGGTTACCGAATGTTATTTGGAGTCCCGGATGAGATCCCGGACATCACGAGAAGTTCCGGAATGGTCCGGAGGTAAAGATTCATATATGGGAAGTCCCGTTTTGGTCACTGGAAAAGTTTCGGGCGCTATCGGTAGCGTACCGGGACCACCGGGAGGGTCCCAGGGGTCCACCGGGTGGGGCCACCGGCCCCAGAGGGCTGCGTGGGCCAAGTGTGGGAGGAGACCAACCCCAGGTGGGCTGGTGCGCCCCCCCACCAGGGCCCAAGGGAAAGAGAGAAGGGAAGGAGGGGAAACCCTAGGCTCAGATGGGCCTAAGGCCCACCAAGTGGTGCGCCCCCCCTCTCTCCCCCTTGGCTGCCCCCCTAGATGGGATCTAGGGCTGGTCGCCACCCCTTGGGGTGGAAACCTAGGTGGGGGCACAGCCCCGCCCTTCCCCCTATATATACTTGAGGTATGGGGCTGCCCAACACACGATTGGATCTCTCTCTCTCTCTTGGTGCTGCCCTACCTCTCTCCCTTTTCGTCTCTCGCAGTGCTTGGCGAAGCCCTGCTAGAGTCCCACGCTCGTCCACCACCACCACGCCATCGTGCTGCTGCTGGACGGAGTCTTCCCCAACCTCTCCTTCTCCTCTTGCTGGATCAAGGCGTGGGAGATGTCACCGGGCTGCACGTGTGTTGAACGCGGAGGCGCCGTTGTTCGACGCTTAGATCGGAATCGACCTAGATCTGAATCGCTGCGAGTACGACTCCTTCATCCGCGTTCTTGTAACGCTTCCGCATCACGATCTACAAGTGTATGTAGATGCACTCCCCTCTCCCTCGTTGCTAGATTACTCCATAGATTGATCTTGGTGATTTGTATATATTTTTTGATTTCTGCTACGATCCCCACCAGTGTTCCCCCTAACTGTGCACCGTTGCTATGGTTCGTTGTTGATACGTCCAAGACGTATCTATAATTTCTGCTTGCTCCATGCCTCTTTTGGGTGATATTGCTATGATATTTATACACTTCCATACACTTTTGATCATATTTGGACTAACCTATTAACTCAGTGCACCCCAGTGCCAGTTTCTGTTTTCGGCTGTTTTTGTATTTCAGGTTTTCACATTACGAGAACTGCCAGGAAAAATCCAGAAAAATTATATAAAAAATCAGCGTTCCGGAAACTACCGTGCGTCCGAAGGACAGCCGGGGGGGGGGGGCACCAGGGCTCCAGGCGCCCTGGCGGCGCCCCCCCGGGCCGCGCCGGGGGGGGGCGCCTGGGCCCCCCGAGGCTCCTCCGATGCCCCCCTTTGGCATATATTTAAAGCGTCTCGAGAAACCCTCGGGACAGGAACTCTTTTCGCGATCTCATCTCTGTTCCGCCGCCGCCACCGCTTCCAAGATCGGGAGCACCCGGAGAACTCTTCCCGGCACCCTGCCGGAGGGGAGGATCACCACCGGGAGCCTCTCCACCACCATGGACGCCTCCCGGATGAGTTGTGAGTAGTCTCCCTTGGACCATGAGTCCATGACCAGTAGCTATGTGATGTTCTCCTCCCGTTCTTGTGCTTCACTAATTAGTCCTTGTGAGCTGCCCTACATGATCGAGGCACATATGTAATCCTTATGCTGTTGCTATGATGAGTTTGCTGAGATCCGATGGATTATGAGATTATGTTCAGATTGTGCTTGAGTAATATATTTGATCTACCTCTTTTATATTTATGTTCATAAGTAATTCTTGCATGTTCTCCGTTGTTATTTATTGCTTTGGCCAAGTAATAGGTAGTGACTCCAAGAGGGAACGTTACGCTCGATTGTGGGTTCATGCCCCTCGATGACTAGTTTGAGTGACAGAAACATGAGTCTAGGGGATGTGCTGTTGCCACAAGGGGGAAAACAACGGTGCTTGTGCTCGCGGGTGCAAGGATTGTTTACTTTACGCAAAGTTCTTTTAATGCAGTTGTCTGTTGCTTTGAGTTTACACTATGGGTGGGGCTCGCAACTTAATACCAGCGAGATGTTCTGGATAGATATCTCAAGGTGGATGATTAGTAGTAGATATTGATGGATTTCGGTCTACTTACTTTGGCGTACCGCCCATGCTTTGAACCTCAACCTTTCTTGCAATGTAGTCAGCATTGGTTTGCGCACATGGTCCTGTCAATTGCCCAGCTGTAATTCGTTTACCTCACATAGCTGTTTTATCGTCTTTTGGGAGAGAGACATCACTAGTGAACATCATGAGACTCCGGTCCATATTACCATCATTGATCACATCCGCTATTTACTTTTCGCTTTTATTTACTATTGCAAACATTATCTATCACTGCTATCATTTGCGTTTAATCCTTTGTGAATTACAAGGCCGGAGGGATTGACAACCTCTCTGTACTCGTTGGGAGCAAAGTTATTTGTATCTGTGTGCAGGTCCACGTTGATTGCTAATATCTGGCGCCGTTAGCAGTTGACACCTTCTTGTTGAACCTAGGAGTCTCTGGGGATTCGATCCTTGGTATCTTTGCCAAGGGAAAAACTTCCGCAACACTACATCTCACACCTTCCACTTGGGGTAACCAACGAGGGGCGAGAAGCCTAGCAGTTGTTCCGAAGCACCACGTGATGATCGGGTGTGATAGGTCCTAACGTTCGCATACAACGGGTGTAAGCCAGATTTACACACACAATACACTTTGGGTCGACTTGACGAGCCTAGCATGTACAGACATGGCCTCGGAACACGGAAGACCGAAAGGTCGAACATGAGTCGTATAGAAGATACGATCAACATAAAGATGTTCACCGTTGATGACTAGTCCGTCTCACGTGATGATCGGACACGGCCTAGTCGATTCAGATCATGTATCACTTAGATGACTAGAGAGATGTTTGTCTGAGTGGGAGTTCATTAAATTTGTTCAGATGAACTTAATTTTCATGAACTGTAACAGCCTCAAATTGGGTTATCAATTTTTTGCTGTTATTTCTTCCTGGCAACCCTTTTTCAATTTTTTCATGAGGATTTCAAAATGACCCTGAGAATTCTGGTCATTTTTCAACCTTTCAAAACCTTGCTCATGTCTTTGTCATTGGGCAAGACCTCATTTGCATCACCCTGAACTTTCTCAAACCCTAATTCCAAACCTTTGGAATTTGTAGGTGGCCTTTTGTGCTTACAAAGGAGCCATCATGTGCATTGATCTATTGATCACTCCATCCTTTCCAAGAGACCATCTTGTCTTCATACTCCTTGGATATGCAAAAATATTGCCTATGCAATATTTTTGAATGGTGATTTATTCCTTTTATTGTCTGCCTGAGGAATAAAATCCAGAGGCATAGTTTTGCATCTCAAAAATCCATGAGGATTGGTGGAGATGATACTCATGCCTAATCCAAGCTCTGGCAAGAATATTGGCCACATTTAAAATAAGGAAAATTGCCTTTTTTCTATTTTTAGCCAATATTGCATTTTTGCCATTTTCCAAAGGAACTATTATTTCTATAGCAGAGAAAATTCTCCCATAAATGGTGGAGCTTGTACTTGCTATAGAATCATTAGTTCCATCATTAAATCATGTCCCACAGTTCAAATTTTTGGCACATGATCCAATGCAAGTATCTGCCTTCTCTGAAAGTTTGCAAAGGAAGTGCCCTATTCTTAAGTCCAAATGAGCTGTAATTTGGCAGGGTGATTAACATTGATAAATCACCCATGGATACCAAATATGAGCTCAATCCTTTCATCCTAGCCCCTTGTACAATATTTCCAAGTTTCTGACCAGAATACAAGTTTGTGAAGGAAGTACCTTCATAAATTTTTCAAATGGGATGAAAATCTTCCATCCTCGCCAGCAATCCAAACCATTAGCCTCTACCCAAACTTAGCTCATTTTATTGAGTTATGTGAGCATAGAAGCAATTATTGCTTTCTGTCAAATTTTTCTGCTTGTGAAGCAAGTGCATTTTTCCTTGCTCCATTTTAGCTGAAAATATTTCTAAGCCCTCTCCTAGTCATACAAATCATCTTCCCAAGATATTGGCTCATTCCATGTAGCCAATATTTTCCTAGATTTTTCCTAATCTTCTGGTCAGAAAGGATGTTTGTGAAGCAAGTCCCAATTTGGCAAGTCCATTTGGGGTGAGCTTTTTACAGCATCACTGTGTGACCAAATCAGCAAGCTTTGCCAAATTTCAGCACATTCCATCACTCCTAGTGAGTGCTTCATCATCATTTGTTTTCTGGACAGATTTTGGCAGTTGTTAAGCAACCATGCTAAAGATTTGTCTTAATGGCCTCAAAACTCCCAGGATCGTAGTCCTTGTTAACCTAAGCCTCCCAGACATCTTGGCTACTTTTCTACTCCTCTAGTTTCACCTCCAGAATGCTGCCAAGTTTGCAACAACAAACTTGTGGAGCTTATTCTACTCACCTCCTTTTGTCTCTGCATACTTCTTTACCATGGTAAATCACTACCTTCGAAGGACTATGCAGTAGACATGTTTTTACCTCAGTAAGAACTCTGGGACACGCCTTGTCCGTGGTGACCACACGGAGCGCCAGCCAAAACGGTGGTCTCGCCACTGTTTTCGGCAACATTGCTGCTCCGACCAGCTCTGGCTTCGCCAATGTTGCCCAACAGTACCCCTTCACCGTCCTCTTTCCCGTGGACCTCCTGCCTCGCTCGTTTTCTTCTCCGACGAGCCATGCCAATGATCGAACAGTATGCTACTGTGGTCATCGTCACTTCTGTCCTCTTCCTCCCCACGTCTTCGAGCTCTGCCCGACTCCGTGACTCTCTGGCGCTCGCTTGCGCTCACCTCGTCGCCTTTCCGCCGGTCCCAGTGAGCTTTGGCCGCGTCTGCCGAAACCGTGCGCGTCGCCGGCGCACGGACACATCGCGAGCTGCGTGTCACCTCCTCCCCTCCCTCTCGAGCCTGCCCCGTGCCTATTTAAGCACAACTCGAGCTTCACCGCAGTCCGCAAGCCCTCCCCGGCCACCCAAACGAGCTCGAGGAGCTTCCCTTCCTCCCCCTCGTCGCCATGGCCACCGGCGGGCTCCGGTCGAATCCGAGCAGCCCCGGGCTTCCCCCTTTCTTCTCCCACCTCCAGAGGACGGCATCCCCACCCCGGAGCCGCCCTTTCCCTCTCCCTCCTCCTCTGGTGGTCCGTGGCCACGCGCCCTCCGGTGCCCAGAGCCGCCGTCCGCCCCATCTTCGGTCGTCACTTCCCCGTCCATCCTCGGTATCCCCAACCGGTCCAGGTGGGTGCGGCGCCTCGCCCTGGCCCCACCATTGCCTCTCCCTTGGCCGGAGGTGGCCGGAGCCATGGGGGCCGGCGCCGGCCGAGCCTGTGCTCCGCCCCATCGGGCGAGCGGGGGGTTGAAGACGATGCCCCCACCCTGCCAGTGGGTCCCAGCTGTAAGCGACAACGGTGGCGCACGTGTGGGACTGGCATGGCGGGTGCCGCCTCTCCTCTGGGTCCCACTCGTCAGCCGCCCAGAGCCGGCCCCACTGCCACGCTGGATAAGGGGAAGCGTACTTCCAGGAGTGCGTTTTCACGTGTGGTAAGCGCATTCCTCTCTGTTGCAGCCCAAAATGCGTTTTCCTAGTCAGAAAGCATATTTCTAACTTCACGCTTCTGCCTTATCCACTCAGGGACTTGTTTGTGAGTATATTTTTGCAGAAAAGTCCCCGAACTTCAACCCTTCATAGCTTTTTAACCACAACTCCAAATGAGGTGATTCCAAAGCCCATTTCCTTGTCTCGTCAAACCCGTTCTGTTGATATCATTTTCACCATGTTTTGACATTCTGAAAATGACCATTTTCCCTTGCCGTAAACAGCCCCCTCCGAGAGAATACTGTTTCCGGCGATTCTTTCCGCGAGCTTTCCGCACTTTCCTCCGGAGTATTTGTCGACCCCAGGCAAGCCAACCTCTTATCATGAGACCCGAACTCGCGTGTTGATTTTGCTTGAGCCTTGTGTATATGTAGTTGCAGTTGTTCCTTATTGTTTTCAATTACAGTCGTTTCATTCTGCCTATCATGCATGCTTGTCTTTTCATTGCTATGATAGTTAGAATGTTGCTATTAATAGTAACATGTTACTTCTCTACTTGCTTTTATGCCATCATTATAAAATGCTATGCTGCTTTTAATGCACCGTTAATATATTAGTATATGGTTTTATCCTATTCCTTATGCTATGATTGTGCACCTATGAAGTTCGATATTTTGTATATGCTTTTGTATGTTGCATGCTCATTGTTGCATTCTTGTAAATATGCTCATGATGATGGAGAGTTAATAAAAATGAATTAATCATAACAAACTCCTCCGTCATCGATGGGATCGGTTCATGGTGCCACCAAATCAAACTTTTTCAGTGCAACCACATTTGCCTTTGTGGGAAGGCCTTAATACGAACTATTGTTGTGCCTCTCGCCAGTGCCTCCAACGAGGGAAGGTTATGGACACGTACTACCCTGATCAGGTAGGCGGACATAAGCCTTGTGTGCCCATAGTTTTTTTTTGTTATGGCACCGGGTCCCCGTTTGGGACAGTTTGGCCACGACGATGGTCGGTGTGTCTTTGGTAGACACAGGGCCACCCAGGACTAGCCCAGTAGGGAAAGAGTCGGAGTGGCCGGGAGAGTGTCATGACAGTAGGTCGGTTTCGTCGGAACGCCGTTGGTCCACCCGAATGGGATGACGAGGCCATGGGTTCCGTGGTGTGGGTACAGTGCGCTACTTCTGCAGAGTGTTTATAAAGTCTATCGATAGCACCCAGTTCGTAGTAGGTCACACTATCAGGTCTTGATCGAAATGGGGGATAAACCAAAGATAATAAAAAAGCATTAATATAGTAACCAGAATAAAATAGTCGTGCGAAGTCACGGTGATGTTGTCGGTGAATATGGGAGACCAAGTGTTAGTTGTGGTTGCGATCACCGAAAAGATCGCGGTTATGTGGTAAGATAACCGTTGGGATCGGTGTACAAATTTGATTATTTTGTATGATTAATAGTTTGCATTTTTTTAAGAAGCCATGGTAGTACTAGATTTTGTTGCATAAAGTAATATGATATGTTTGCATTTATGTATGCACAGAAGTTTATTTTCAACTTAGTCTCATGATGTCATGCCATGCTTTGTTTAATTTATTAGGTTATGCCTTGCTTTAGATAGTTTATTATGTTGCTATCACCATATTGTAGTCATATTTGATATGCCCTGTTATTACCGTGTTAGTAAATGTTATGTATTGTTTCATGCTCCTTTATTTTGAATTCATGCCATGTTTTGATATGAGGTAGTTTGTTGCATGTGCTTGGTTCTTGCCTTGTTTTCTGCCTATTTGGATGCTATGTTTTTGGTTGTCTTGCAAGTACATTCAATGTACTGACCTGGCGTGGCATGCCAGTTTTGTAGGTCACACTTGTTTGAATCGCTTGCTCCGTCGCGCTAGGCCGTAATCTTGCCAGTCCTGTGAGTTGTGGAGCTCAGCCAGAGTTGCTATGCCGCCAAGCGAAGACTTCCGCCGCTAGTTCAATAGACTTCCGCTGCCATGTAAATAGCCTTAGGGCTATGCCAGATAATCATATTCATCAATGATGTAATCATATACCATGATATTTGATGAATATTATTGTACCTGGAATGCTGTATCTTGGACCTGTCGTGCGTCAGGTGTATTCCTGGGCTAACGTGCGAATGCCCCCTATTTCATGCGAATCGGGGTGCCACATGAACATAGTCTAAAATCTTTACAATATGTCTTGTAGATCCAATGGCCCACGCTAATGTTGCCCTCAACTTTAACCCGTTCCTAGAGAAAACCAAGCTGAAAGACGATGGTAGCAACTATACGGATAGGGTCCATAACTTGAGGATCGTCCTCATAGATGCCAAGAAAGCATATGTCCTTGAAGAACCGCTAGGTGATGCACCCGTTTTCCCAGCAACTCAAGATGTTATGAACGCCTAGCAGTCGTGTAGTGATGATTACTCCCTGGTTAAGTGCGGCATGCTTTACATCTTAGAATCGGGGCTCCAAAAGCGTTTTGAGTAGCACGGAGCATATGAGATGTTCCAAGAGCTGAAAATGGTTTTCCAAGCTCATTGATACGTCTCAAACGTATCTACTTTTCCAAACACTTTTGCTATTGTTTTTCCCTCATTCTTGCATGATTTGAACTAAACTAACCCGGACTGACGCTGTTTTCAGCAGAGCTGCCTGTATGGTTTTATTGTGTGCAGGAAAACGGATTTTTAGGTATCTCAGAAAATTCCAAGAAAAATCACAGAAAATCCACGCACCCGAAGGGCCCTTGTGCCAGAAGAGGGGCCAGAGGGCAGCCAGGGGGGCCCCAGGCGCCCTGCTGGGGCGGCCCCACCCCTGGCCGCCCCGGGAGGCCGCCTGGGCGGGCCCTTCCCCCTCTGGTGCCCTACCTTGGCCCGTATTTATCCCCGTGACGAGAAAACCCCAGAACAGAAGTCGTTTTTCCAGTTTCCATCGCGGAGCCGCCGCCACCCTCGGTTCTTCTTCGGGAGGGCTAATCTGGAGGCTGATTTGGCCTCCGGAGAGGGGAGATCGTCGCCATCGTCATCATCATCACCACTCCATCCTCCCTCCATGGCTTCTCCTTCCATGTGTGAGTAATTCCCTGCTGTAGGCAAAGGGGATGGTAGGGATTGGATGAGTTAGATCATGTAATAGTTTATCAGATTGTTGGGGGCATGTTGCCTATCATCTACTATGGTGGTTATCATCTTTGCTTCAACTTGTTGCTCTTAATGCTTGTCACTTAGGGCCCGAGTGCCATGATTTCAGATCTGAACCCTATGTGTTTGCAGGAATATATTTGTGTTCTTGATCCTATCTATGAGTTGTTTGCACCTATTATAATCCGGAACCGGCAATACCAAAGGTGACAGCTTGGGACACCAAAGGGGATGGTCCATAATTTGAGGACTCCATGTATCCATTGAGTTCATTGCTTTGTTCCGGTGCTCTTTGACAGGAGCACCTTAATCTTCATAAGTTCCTTTTGGCCCCGTTCGTAGAGGGATGGTAGGACAAAAGATGTTGTGCAAGTTCTTATTGCAAGCACGTACAACTACCTGTGGGATACATGCCTAATGTTTGATATTTGCCTAGATGATCATTACTTTTCTGTGTGCCTTGCCCCAAGTTAGATTCATGATGTATCTCATCCATGCAGCGCCCAACCATCCATCTCCCTAGCCTACAGTGTTTCAATCCTGCTGGTTATTAGTTGTTGCTTTTGCTGTTTACTTTTGCTGTCACCACCATCACTATCATATCACCGTTACCACTTATCTTTTGTCGCAAGTAAGTATATTTCAGGTGCGGTTGAATTGACAACTCAACTATCAAAGCTTATAAATACTCTTTGGTTCCCCGTGTGTCGAATCTATAAATTGGGTTATTCTTACCCGCGAAGACTATCTCTATCCCTTACGGTTGAGGGTTATCAAGTACCGTTTTCTGGCGCCGTTGCCGGGGAGCATAGCAATATTTACAAGTCTACTTGAAGTATCCTACCTGCTGCACTTTATCCGCTATGGGTAAGAAAGGAGACCCCAAGGTTCCGATCTTACTATCCACTACAAGAAGAGGTACTGTTCTGAACACTAGTGCTACACTTGATTCACCTTCTGTTATGAGTAAGTTTGCCTCACCACCACCACATGATACTTCTACTGAATCTGTTACTATGTCCGATACTTTTGATGATGCTTCTACTACTCTTGATGATATTGGTTCACTTGGTTATGCTCTTGAGAAACAGATCGCTGCTGCTGCAAAAAAATCTGGAATTGAAATTCCTGTTACTCGCTACTCTATTGGTGGAACTTATGATTATCCTGATTTGAGTAAACTCAAGGAGAGACTCCTTGATGATGATTACATTATACTTGATGATGATTTATGCAGGGAACTGACAGAGTTTGCCGACTCTGACCCTGAAGCTATTAAGAAGCTGCTTGAAGAACACTCCTTGAAGAACAAGACTGTTCCTGATCCTGAATTTGCTACATCTCCTATATGCATCAATGATTCTGATTATGATTTCTCTGTTGATCTTTCACTTATATCTATGGTTGAAGCTGACCCCTTTTATGGCAGAGAAAATGATGATGCTATTGCACACCTGACCAAACTCACTGAGTTGGTGGCTTGTTTACCACGGATGAAAAGATACGAAACTTTTATGTGACTAAGCTTCTTCCTTTCTCTTTGAAGGAAGGTGCTAAAACATGGTATGATGCACTACCATGTGGTTCCATTAAGAGTCCTCAAGACTTAGCTCACTCTTTTGTTGATAAGTACTTTCATGCTCATATGCAACATGCTGCTTTACACAGAATTTATAACTTTAAACAGTTGCAGGATGAGCACCTCCCTAAAGCTTGGGGGAGGTACTGTAGTCTGATCCAGGCTAGACCAGGACATGGAGTCCCTAAGAATGAATTAATAGATATATTTTATGCTGGTCTAACTGATGGATCCAGGTCCTATTTGGATAGTTGTGCTGGTTGTGTTTTCAGGAAAAGAACACCGGTCGATGCAGAGTATTTGATGGGCAGGATTGCCAAAAACCATGAAGATTGGTCCGTCCCTGAACCACCTCCACCACCAAAGAAGAGGGGCATGTTTGTTCTAAGCCCCGAAGATATGCAAGAAGCAAGGAAGTCTATTAAAAAGAAGGGTATTAAAACTGAAGACGTGAAAAATCTACCCCCTATTGAGAAATTGTGTGAGCCTACCACTCACCCTCCTATGGTAGAGGTACACTCTCTTTTAGATTTCAACGCAAGTGACATCCCTCATGGTAAGCCTCCTGATCAATGTTTAGATGAGCTTGATAATTTTATTATGAAGCAAAGTCATTTTAATGAGAGGATACAAAGTCAATTGCATGATAATTCCCTTGCTATCAAAAGTTTGCTTGATGTTCTAGGTAGAACAGTTAATGATGTTAAATGTCTTGTGAAGCATTTTCATATGGTTCAAACTCGGCTTGAACAAATTTCTAATGTGCAAAAAGATTTGCTTGCTAACAATGCCAAACAAGATGATTTGCAGGCCTTCGGGATTAAGACCCGAGGAGGAACTAGCACTCAAGATCCTCTCTATCCAGAGGGGCATCCGAGGAGAATCGAGCAAGATTCTCAAATACAGGAAGAAGAAATTGTTGGGTCTCCAAAGAAGAAGAAGAAGAAACACAAGGAGGCTGATAATTCCAATGATCCTATTACAAGTGAAGAGCTAGCTGTTGATCCCAACAGTATATCTACCTCCGATGCTGAGACTGAAGACGGTGCCGAACCTGAAGATGAGGATAAGGAGAAGAATGATTCGCCTGAAGTTCGAGAAGAAGAAGCACCTGACAAACGCAAGAAGTACACTAGAGAAGACTTCGTCGCAAGAAGACATGGGAAGGAAAGAGAACCATGGATACAGAAACCCATGCCCTTTCCAGGTAAGTCTCTCAAATCTAAAGAAGAAGAGCATTACAATAAGTTTTGTGAGTGGATGAAACCTCTTTTTTCTTCAAATTCTATTGACTGATGCTATTAAGTTACCCCCCTATTCAAAATATATGAAATATATTGTTACTAATAAAAGAAAAATCCCTAATGAAGCAATATCTACTATGCTTGCTAACTACTCTTTCAGTGGCAACATTCCTGAGAAGCTTGGTGATCCAGGTATACCCACCATTCCTTGCTCCATAAAGAATAATTATGTCAAAAGTGCTTTATGTGATCTTGGAGCAGGAGTGAGTGTTATGCCTTTCTCTCTTTACAAGAGGCTTTGTTTAGAGAAACTAATTCCTACATATATCTCTCTTCAAATGGCTGACAAGTCAACCGCCGTCCCGATAGGTATTTGTGAGGATGTTCCCGTAGAAGTTGCTAATTGTTTGATCCTTACTGATCTTGTCGTGCTTGACATGCCCGAGGATGGGAGCATGTCCATTATTCTTGGTAGACCTTTTCTGAACACCGCAGGTGCTATTATTGATTGCGATAAAGGAAAGGTTACCTTCAATGTGAATGATAAAGAACACACGGTGTATTTTCCAAAGAAGACCGACAAGAGGCATGGCCTCAACTCTATAGAAAATATCGAGACCGTGAAGATTGGAGAATGGGACTGTCCACTACATGTGCACCACAAATACAAAACTATTATGGTAGGGACAATGTCCATTAAAGTAAAGGTGCAATGATCACTTCGTAAGAGGTGGGATTTTTTTTGCTCTATATATCGCCGGTTTGTTGGTAAGACTTGATCAACCTTACTAGTGAGCATGTTTTATATAGGTAAAAAGTTGAGCTTGTTATGTTTTCATTTGTTTTAGCTTTTGTTCTCCTTGCTGTACCAAGTGTTTGTGTTTTTGAAGCTTCATAATACTAATCACTGCTTTAAGTTTTCAGAAAGTTTTGCAGCTTTTTGAACTTCGAAAAAATTTCAACAGTGAAGTTTTCAGAAAAATTCCAGAAAAATAAAAATAAAAATTTCCATGCCGGGAGTGACCCAGAGGCACCTGGGGCTGACCAGGGGGGGCCACCAGTGGCCCAGGCGGCCAGCTGGCGCGGCCTGCCCCCTGGCCGCGCCCATAGGGCGCCTGGGGCCCACAGGTCCCGCCTCCAGGTGAGTCTTCTTCCTCTCTCTCTCTCTTTCTCTCCGAAAACACGAGTTCTGCACCTGTTCTTGCGTTCTTGCTGTTCTTGGAGCCGATTTTTGATCTCTCTCTACAGCCTATCATTCGATCTGAGATTTTGAACAAATACTCCCTGGTATGTAACTCCTCCACCCCTCCAATTAGATTTTTGGTTGGTGGCTTCATTTGTGATTATTTAGTAGTTCTTGGTGCTGTGTAGATGAGCTTGCATGCATGTGTAGAAATTTATTTTCCAAGTTTTGATGCAAGTTTATGCCTTAGGTAAGTGAGTTGAGTAGTTTGCCTTAACCCACTCTGTTTAAATCCTTGTTTTTGTAATTTGTCAAAAATTTCAGAAATGAGTTTGTTAGGAAGGGCAAAGGGGTGGCTTGAGAGAAAGAAGCCCGCGCAGTCCGATCGAGTTACTAGAGCCGCAGCTTCACCCTAGACTACTAGGGTGAGCTACAATGAAGATCATGTGCCCCTAGAGTTGTTGGAAGACACAAGTCCAGCATGTGCGATGATGTTCCCATGTGATGAATTCCTTGAAGCAGCGGGAATTAAGGATGAGTTTTATAATCTTTGTGCTAATGCAGGTCTGACACGGCTTGTCACGTGTCGTGTTGTTCAGTATCAAAAACTCACCTCCGGTTTCATTAACAGTTTTAGATATAACCTTGATACTGGTTCTATTGAGTTTAAAATTTACAATAATCTTTTGACCATGCCCTTGGAAAAGTTTTGTGAAATAATAGGTGTGCCAAACGTTGGGCGAACGGGGAAGATGACCTCTCAGCCCTCCGAGCTGAGAACCGTCCTCAACTCTCTCTGCAGCATGGGTACAAGGGATATTCATCGGTCAAAAATCTCCAGCATCTTATTCCCTCACCTCAGGTATTTTGCGTATTATGTTGCTAGAGGGGTGTTAGCTCGTGACAACACGAGCAACATTTCTACGCCGGATATTGCTATCCTGGCAACCGCCCTCTCAGGGAGGTTTGATTATAATCTGGGTGCCTTAATTGCTCGACGCCTTGCTATGAACGGTAACAAGGGAGATTTATTTGGTGGCGTTTATGCCACACTTATCTTAGAGTATCTTAAAAGCACCCCACACCCTGATGATAAGCCTTTTACTTATTTAAGTTTTGACCTTGCTGCTATGAAAAGGCATAAGTTTGTTACCATGACTTCTGAGTTTGGTAACCTTGTTTATATCTTGCGTTTCGGAACTACCACGGAACGCAAGATCCGTCTACCTGCACCTCTTTTGTTTGATTTTTCTCACAGGAACGGATGGTCCTTTGATGTTATCCAGTTCGATGAGTTCATGGTCCAGCATCAGCTTCATAACCCCATGGAGGGGGTTGTGCCCGACGAGGAGGAGCACGGTGAGTTACCACCTTTTCAGGGGGAGACCGTCACCCAGCTTGGTGAAGGGTCTTCCTCTGCTTGAAGTGCGGACCCTTCTTCGTGGGAGGATCCGAGGACTTCGGTGTACGCACGGGAATCCTTTTACGATCCTTGGACTCACCAGTACCACCCCGGAGCAGGAGGCTCCTGGGGGCAGTAGCTACTACCAACTTAGGCCAAAAGCCTAAGCTTGGGGGAGTACGTGCCCTTCTCACTTTTCCATTGTATTATCCGTTTTATTTTTGTTCGCTTCGATCTTTTCGAAGTTTTTGCCCGTTCTTCTTTGTTTCTTTCTTTGCAAAAACAACAAAAAGATTTTCTCTTTCTTTTGCTTTAGTTCAACCTTTGAAAAAACCCAAAAAGATTTCCTTTCTCTCTTTAGTTTGCTTTGTTTTCAGAGTTCAGCTCGAGTCCGTGATGGCATTTAATTATATTTCCTACGTTCGATCGTGCAAGTGACAAGGCAGTAATGACGAAGATCGATGGAAGGGAAGCAACAAGGAAACCGGTATGAACTCCTCTTGTTTCTACTTTTGTACATATGCCTGTACTTATGATCTAGAGACCAGCTTGTAGCAACATAGTGCTATGTTTACAATGCTTTCCCAGTGGTTCATGCTTTCCTTGTGGCTAATCTCAAATAGCTAGAGTATATATTGTGTTATTGAAATGATTTACATGCATTGCATTGTTCATAGTTTGGTATACTAAGGTGGTATTTCCCTTTGGAGAATTCTTGGATTGACTTGGCACATGTTTACGCATGTTTAAGACTAAAAAGTCTGCTTTGCCTTGATGATCTTTGAGTTTCAGAATAGTTATATCACTTTCATGCCCAATTCAATGTTGCTTTGTCGCTCTCCATGATTATGACCGTTATTGCTCTCTAGTTGGTCGCTTCCCAGTCTCTTGCTAACCTTCGCTCGCACTAAGCGGAATTCTGCTTGTGCATCCAAATCCTTTCAAACCAGTTATTCCATATGAGTCCACCATACCTTCCTATGTGGCATTTACCGGCCATCCTAACGAAGACTTTCTTGTACCATCTCAAAATTATTCAAATTTACTCCTGTTTTGTGCCTCTGTTTTAGCTCATGAGGAAGTAGTAGTTAACTCATGATCTTTTTAAGTTGGACAAGTTTTATCCCAGGATTGCATGTCTAATCTGCAAACCCCTAATACGAGAAGGAACTGGCATGAGTGCGCCCGACTCATAAAAGATAATACAACAAACAAACCCTCCTTCACGCTTTGTTCATGAGAAATCAGAAAACTTTTGGCAGTGATAAACAAAGGAGATTAAGGGGGTGTGATCGTCCCCGTGCGGGAGCCGTTCCTCGAAACTTGTCCAGTTCGAGAAGTGATTGGGTTGTCTACTAACATTCGTTGACGAAATATGCACCTCCCAAAATCATTTTTACCTCTGTTTTCAAAACCAAGAGCTCTGGTACATGTTTAGTCTTTGCTTCCAACCACGGGTTTTCAACCTCGCCATCAAATTCCACGGTTCGAGAGTCTCCACCTTCTTTCTTCAAAGCACCAACTAGGAGAGCATAATTGTCATTCTGAGTGTAATGTGCATTGTCCCAAAGTATTACATTGTCTTCTGCAAGCTTGTGGTATTATTTATTCTGAAATTCTCAGTTCTAGTCTCCTTTAAAACTCTGGAGGAGTTTCTGCATTTATGTTTTGCTTCACTCATGGAGGCTAGCGAGATACCACTCTATTATGTTCAAGCTATGTGCAATGTAATCTTGTCTTGATTTTCAGTAGTATATTATTTACTTTTAGTTATTTGCGATTGGTCACTTGAAAGAAGGATTGCTTCGTGCATTGTCATCATAGCATTGTTTCAATACTTGCTAGACTCTTTTCGTAGTACATGCTTATATACATCTAATGAAGCAAAAGAGTTTGTCAAAGTTTTTTTTGTCGCGTCCAGTTCGTTGAACTGAATTGCTTGAGGACAAGCAATATGCTAAGCTTGGGGGAGTTGATACGTCTCAAACGTATCTACTTTTCCAAACACTTTTGCTATTGTTTTGCCCTCATTCTTACATGATTTGAACTAAACTAACCCGGACTGACGCTGTTTTCAGCAGAGCTGCTTGTATGGTTTTATTATGTGTAGGAAAACGGATTTTTAGGTATCTCAGAAAATTCCAAGAAAAATCACAGAAAATCCACGCACCCGAAGGGCCCTTGTGCCAGAAGAGGGGCCAGAGGGCAGCCAGGGGGGCCACAGGCGCCCTGCTGGGGCGGCCCCACCCCTGGCCGCCCCGGGAGGCCGCCTGGGTAGGCCCTTCCCCCTCTGGTGCCCTACCTTGGCCCGTATTTATCCCCGTGATGAGAAAACCCCAGAACAGAAGTCGTTTTTCCAGTTTCCATCGCGGAGCCGCCGCCACCCTCTGTTCTTCTTCGGGAGGGCTAATCTGGAGGCTGATTTGGCCTCCGGAGAGGGGAGATCATCGCCATCGTCATCATCATCACCACTCCATCCTCCCTCCATGGCTTCTCCTTCCATGTGTGAGTAATTCCCTGCTGTAGGCAAAGGAGATGGTAGGGATTGGATGAGTTAGATCATGTAATAGTTTATCAGATTGTTGGGGGCTTGTTGCCTATCATCTACTATGGTGTTTATCATCTTTGCTTCAACTTGTTGCTCTTAATGCTTGTCACTTAGGGCCCGAGTGCCATGATTTCAGATCTGAACCCTATGTGTTTGCATGAATATATTTGTGTTCTTGATCCTATCTATGAGTTGTTTGCACCTATTATAGTCCGGAAACGGCGATCCCAAAGGTGACAGCTTGGGACACCAAAGGGGATGGTCCATAATTTGAGGATTCCATGTATCCATTGAGTTCATTGCTTTGTTCCGGTGCTCTTTGACAGGAGCACCTTAATCTTCATAAGTTCCTTTTGGCCCCGTTCGTAGCGGGATGGTAGGACAAAAGATGTTGTGCAAGTTCTTATTGCAAGCACGTACAACTACCTGTGGGATACATGCCTAATGTTTGATATTTGCCTAGATGATCATTACTTTTCTGTGTGCCTTGCCCTAAGTTAGATTCATGATGTATCTCATCCATGCAGCGCCCAACCATCCATCTCCCTAGCCTACAGTGTTTCAATCCTGCTGGTTATTAGTTGTTGCTTTTGCTGTTTACTTTTGCTGTCACCACCATCACTATCATATCACCGTTACCACTTATCTTTTGTCGCAAGTAAGTATATTTCAGGTGCGGTTGAATTGACAACTCAACTGTCAAAGCTTATAAATACTCTTTGGCTCCCCGTGTGTCGAATCTATAAATTGGGTTATTCTTACCCGCGAAGACTATCTCGATCCCTTACGGTTGAGGGTTATCACTCATGCCCGAGTCGAGAGATATGAAGTCTCTGAGAAGTTCTACAGTTGTACGATGGAGGAGAATTGTTTTGCCAGCAAGCATATACTCAAAATGTCTGGGTTGCATAACCGCTTGTCTCAGTTGGGAGTTAATCTCCCAGATGACGCGGTCGTTGACAGAATCCTCCAGTCGCTCCCACCTAGCTACAAGAGCTTTGTGATGAACTTCAATATGCAAGGGATGGAGAAGTCCATTCCCGAGGTGTATTCAATGCTGAAGTCAGCGGAGGTGGAGATCAAGAAAGAACATCAAGTGTTGATGGTGAATAAAACCACTAAGTTCAAGAAAGGCAAGGGTAAGAAGAACTTCAAGAAGGATGGCAAAGGAGTTGCCGCGCCCGGTAAGCCAGTTGCGGGGAAGAAGCCAAAGAATGGACCCACGCCTGAGACTGAGTGCTTTTATTGCAAGGGAACGGGTCACTGGAAGCGGAACTATCCCAAATACTTAGCGGATAAGAAGGCCGGAAATGTCAAAGAAATATGTGATATACATGTTATTGATGTGTACCTTACCAGCGCTCGTAGTAGCTCCTGGGTATTTTATACCGGTGTAGTTGCTCACATTTGTAACTCAAAGCAGGAGCTGCGGAATAAGCGGAGACTGGCGAAGGACGAGGTGATGATGCGCGTCGGGAATGGTTCCAAGGTCGATGTGATCGCCGTTGGCATGCTACCTCTGCATCTACCCTCGGGATTAGTGTTAAACCTCAATAATTGTTATTTAGTACCAGCTTTGAGCATGAACATTGTATTTGGATCTCGTTTAATGCGAGATGGCTACTCATTTAAATATGAGAATAATGAGAGAAATGTTTTATGGTCATGCCCCGCTGGTCAATGGTTTATTCTTAATGAATCTCGAACATGATGTTACACATATTCATAGTGTGGATGCCAAAAGATGTAAGGTTGATAATGATAGTCCCACATACTTGTGGCACTGCCACCTTGGTCATATTGGTGTCAAACGTATGAAGAAGCTCCATGCAGATGGACTTTTGGAGTCTCTTGATTATGAATCATTTGACACTTGTGAACCATGCCTCTTGGGCAAGATGACCAAGACTCCGTTCTCCGGAACAATGGAGCAAGCAACCAACTTATTAGAAATCATACATACTGATGTGTGCGGTCCAATGAGTGTTGAAGCTCGCGGTGGCTATCATTATGTTCTCACCCTCACTGATGAATTAAGTAGATATGGGTATGTCTACTTGATGAAACACAATTTTGAGACCTTTGAAAAGTTCAAGGAATTTCAGAATGAGGTTGAGAATCAACGTGACAGAAAAATAAAGTTCTTACGATTAGATCGTGGAGGAGAATATTCAAGTCACGAATTTGGCACACACCTAAGGAAATGTGGAATTGTTTCACAATTGACGCCGCCTGGAACACCTTAGCGTATCGGTGTATCCGAACGTCGTAATCGTACTCTGTTGGACATGGTGCGATCTATGATGTCTCTTACCGACTTACGCTATCATTTTGGGGTTATGCTTTAGAGACTGCCGCATTCACTTTAAATAGGGCACCGTCTAAATCTGTTGAGACGACACCGTATGAACTATGGTTTGGTAAGAAACCTAAGTTGTCGTTTCTAAAAGTTTGGGGATGCGATACTTATGTCAAGAAACTTCAACCTGAATAGCTCGAACCCAAATCGGAAAAATGCGTCTTCATAGGATACCCTAAGGAAACTATTGGGTATACCTTCTACCTCAGATCCGAAGGCAAGGTTTTTGTTGCCAAGAATGGATCCTTTCTGGAGAAAGAGTTTCTCTCGAAAGAAGTAAGTGGGAGGAAAGTGGAACTTGATGCAGTGATTGTCACCCCTTCCGAACCGGAAAGTAGCGCAGCGTAGGAAGGTGTTTTTATAGTGCCTGCACCGACTAGAGAGGAAGTTAATGATAATGATCATGAAGCTTCAGATCAAGTTACTACTGAACTTCGCTGGTCCACAAGGACACGTTCCGCACCAGAGTGGTACGGCAACCCTGTCTTGGAAATCATGTTGTTAGAAAACGATGAACCTTCGAACTATGAAGAAGCGATGGCGGGCCCGGTTTCCAACAAATGGCTTGAAGCCATGAAATCCGAGATAGGATCCATGTATGATAACAAAGTATGGACTTTGGTTGAGTTGCCCGATGATCGGCAAGCCATAGAAAATAAATGGATATTTAAGAAGAAGACTGACGCTGATGGTAATGTGACCATCTATAAGGCTCGGCTTGTCGCTAAAGGTTATCGACAAGTTCAAGGAATTGACTACGATGAGACTTTCTCTCCCGTAGCGATGCTGAAGTCCGTCTGAATCATGTTAGCAATTGCCGCATTCTGTGATTATGAGATATGGCAAATGGACGTCAAAATGGCATTCCTTAACAGCTTCCTTAAGGAAGAACTGTATATGATGCAGCCAGAAGGTTTTGTCGATCCTAAGAATGCTAACAAGGTATGCAAGCTCCAGCGCTCCATATATGGGCTGGTGCAAGCATCTTGGAGTTGGAACATTCGCTTTGATGAGGTGATCAAAGCGTTTGGATTTATACAGACTTGGGGAGAAGCCTGTATTTACAAGAAAGTGAGTGAGAGCTCTGTAGCATTTCTCATATTATATGTGGATGACATACTGCTGATGGGAAATGATGTAGAACTCTTGGAAAGCATAAAGGCCTACTTGAATAAATGTTTTTCAATGAAGGACCTTGGAGAAGCTGCTTACATATTAGGCATCAAGATCTATAGAGATAGATCGAGACGCCTCATTGGTCTTTCACAAAGCACATACCTTGACAAGATATTGAAGAAGTTCAATATGGATCAGTCCAAGAAAGGGTTTTTGCATGTATTGCAAGGTATGAGATTGAGCACAGCTCAATGCCCAACCTCGGCAGAAGATAGAGAAAAGATGAGTGTCATCCCCTATGCCTCGGCCATAGGTTCTATTATGTATGCCATGTTGTGTACCATACCTGATGTGAACCTTGCCATAAGTTTGGTGGGGAGGTACCAAAGTGAACCCGGTATGGAGCACTGTACCGGTCAAGAACATCCCAAAGTACCTGAAAAGGACTAAGGATATGTTTCTCGTTTATGGAGGTGACGAAGAGCTCATCGTAAAGGGTTACGTCGATGCTAGCTTCGACACAGATCTAGATGACTCCAAGTCAGAAACCGGATACGTGTATATTTTGAATGGCGGGGCAGTCAGCTGGTGCAGTTGCAATCAAAGCATCGTGGCGGCATCTACATGTGAAGCGAAGTACATAGCTGCTTCCGAAGCAGCGCAGGAAGGAGTCTGGATGAAGGAGTTCATCACCAACCTAGGAGTTATTCCAAGCGCGTCGGGCCCGATGACTCTGTTCTGTGACAACACTGGAGTATTGCCATTGCCAAGCAGCCCAGGTTTCACAAGAAGACCAAGCACATCAAGCGTCGTTTCAACTCCATCCGAAATTATATTCAAGATGGAGACATAGATATTTGTAAAGTGCATACGGATCTGAATGTCGCAGATCCGTTGACTAAACCTCTTCCACGAGCAAAACATGATCAACACCAGAAATCTATGGGTGTTCGATTCATCACAGTGTAACTAGATTATTGACTCTAATGCAAGTGGGAGACTGTTGGAAATATGCCCTAGAGGCAATAATAAAATGGTTATTATTATATTTCCTTGTTCATGATAATTGTCTAGTGTTCATGCTAATTGTATTATCCGGAAACAGTAATGCTTGTGTGAATACATAGACCACAACATGTCCCTAGTGAGCCTCTAGTTGACTAGCTCATTGATCAATAGATGGTTGCGGTTCCTGACCAAGGACATTGGATGCCATTGATAACGGGATCACATCATTAGGAGAATGATGTGATGGACAAGACCCAATCCTAAGCCTAGCACAAGATCGTGTAGTTCGTATGCTATAGCTTTTCCAATGCCAAGTATCCTTTCCTTAGACCATGAGATTTTGCAACTCCCAGATACCGTAGGAGTACTTTGGGTGTGCCAAACATCACAACTTAACTGGGTGGCTATAAAGGTACACTACGGGTATCCCCGAAAGTATCTGTTGGGTTGGCACGAATCGAGACTGGGATTTGTCACTCCGTATGACGGAGAGGTATCTCTGGGCCCACTCGATAAGACACCATCATAATGAGCTCAATGTGACTAAGGGGCTGGTCACGGGATGATGTGTTATGGTACAAGTAAAGAGACTTGCCATAACGAGATTGAACAAGGTATCGGTATACCGACGATCGAATCTCGTGCAAGTACTGTACCGATAGACAAAGGGAATCGTATACGGGATTGATTGAATCCTTGACATCGTGGTTCATCCGATGAGATCATCGTGGAACATGTGGGAGCCAACATGGGTATCCAGATCCTGCTATTGGTTATTGTCCGGAGATATGTCTCGGTCATGTCTGCATGGTTCCCGAACCCGTAGGGTCTACACACTTAAGGTTCGATGACGCTAGGGTTATAGGGAATGTAGTAGGTGGTTACCGAATGTTGTTCGGAGTCCAGGATGAGATCCCGGGCATCACGAGGAGTTCTGGAATGGTTCGGAGGTAAATATTTATATATGGGAAGTCCTGTTTTGGTCACCGGAAGTGTTCTGGGCGTTATCGGTAACATACCGGGACCACCGGAAGGGTTCCGGGGGTCCACCAGGAGGGGCCACCAGCCCAGAGGCTTGCGTGGGCCAAGTGTGGGAAGGGACCAGCCCCTAGGTGGGCTGGTGTGCCTCCCACCAAGGCCCAGGGCGCAGGGGAGAGGAGAGGGGGCAAACCCTAGGTGCAGATGGGCCTTAAGGCCCACCCTAGGGGCGCCCCCCAGATGGGATCTCGGGCTGCCGCCACCCCTAGGGGGGGAACCCTAGATGGGGGCGCAGCCCCTCCCCTCCCCCTATATATAGTGGGGGGTTTTGGGGCTGCCAGATGCACGGGTCTCCTCTTCCCTTGGCACAGCCCTACCCCTCTCCCTCCTCATCTCTCGCAGTGCTTGGCGAAGCCCTGCTGGAGTGCCACGCTCCTCCACCACCACCATGCCGTCGTGCTGCTGGTGGACGGAGTCTTCCCCAACCTCTCCCTCTCCCCTTGCTGGATCAAGGCGCGGGAGACGTCACCGGGCTGCACGTGTGTTGAACGTGGAGGCGCCGTTGTTCGGCGCTTAGATCGGATTCGACCGCTATCTGAATCGCTTCGTGTACGACTCCACCAACCGTGTTCTTGTAACGCTTCCGCATTGCGATCTTCAAAGGTATGAAGATGCACTCCCCTCTTGTTGCTAGTTAACTCCATAGATAGATCTTGGTTATGCGTAGAATTTTTTTGAATTTCTGCTACGATCCCCAACAACCATCGTAACTTACATCCAAGTGGGTATATATATGTCAGAATCTTTCCAACACAATGTGCTTGCCAAAGTATAAAATGTGAAAAAGGAAAGGTGATTTTCACCTTGACTTTTATAAGGCAAGAATAAAAGATAGACCCTTCACAGAGGGAAGCAGAGGTTGTCATGTGCTTTTATGGTTGGATGCACAAAGTCTTAGCGCAAAAGAATGTCACTTTATATGGCCACTTGTGATAAGGACCTTTATTATGCAGTTCGTCGCTTTTATTACTTCCATATCACAAGATCGTTTAAAGCTTATTTCCTCCACACTAATAAATCATACATATTTTAGCGAGTTCGCAACATCACAACTTACTTGAAGGATCTTACTCAATCCATAGGTAGGTATGGTGGACTCTCATCGCAAAACTGGGTTTAAGGATGTATGGAAGCACAAGTAGTATATCTACTTGGTGCAAGGAGTTTTGGCTAGCATGAGGGGGAAAGGCAAGCTCAACATGTTGTATGATCCATGACAATATACTTTATTTTAGATATAAGAAAACATAACCCATTATGTTGTCTCCCTTGTCCAACATCAACTCTTTAGCATGCCATATTTTAATGAGTGCTCACAATCATAAAAGATGTCCCAGATAGTATATTTGTATGTGAAACCTCTCTTTCTTTATTACTTCCTATTAATTGCAACGATGACCAAAACTATGCTTGTCAACTCTCAACAACTTTTATTCACCATACTCTTTATATGTGAAGTCATTACTTCCCATAAGATCAATATGATCTCTTGATACTTTTTATGTTTTCTTTTATTCTATCATGACCAAAGTGAGGAAATCAAGACCTTGACTCAACACTAATCTTTATTATATAGCTCACGGACTCGATTACAAAAGGTAATGATCATAAAGCAAAAGCTCACAACTAGATCATGCTAACTTTATTCTACTAGATCAGGATACTACCAAAAGGATCGAACTAAGAAAAACGATAAAGATGGGAGTGTGATTGTGATACGATACAGGGGCTACTCCCCCAGGCTTGGCAGTTGCCAAGGGGAGTGCCCATACCCATATGCTTATGTCTCCTTCTTCGGGGGTGATGATGATGGGGTTGAAACTAGTGACGCCGGATCATCATACATCGAGCGTAGGAGATCCTCCAACTTGCGGATAATACCTTTAAGTGCAGCTATACGCTCCTTCAACAAAATATTTTCACTTGTGAGATACTTGTTTTAAATTTGAGATAACTCAATCATCTTGAAAGCTTCAATCTCAGTTGAAGTAAAGAGGTTGGGAAGGGGTTGATGGATGTCTTCTTCTCCTGTTGCCAGAGCCTGATCTTCCACCACCTTCTTGATCCGTTTCTCCTTGTTGATCTCCTCGGGTACTTCCCTCTTCAGATCTATCTTCATTAGCCAAGCATCGTTGCCCTCATTGTTGGTGGCGGAGGATGACATGATGCCTGGCCTTGTCAACCCTAGCAGAAAAACAGCTCGAAACAAGAAGAGAGGATTTTTGCGTGATACGATGGTCAAAACCTTCAGGAGAATATATAGTGAATTTTTACCGACCAAAAGGAGTAACATACAAGAAATCGGAGTCCGGGAGGCACACGAGGTGCCCAGGGGAAGGGGGCACGCCCTCCACCCTTGTGGACGGCTCGTGTCTCTTTCGGACTGCCACTTATTTTTCTATTTTTCTAAATATTCCAAAATGGTGAAATTTTGCCTTTAGAACTATTTTGGAGTCGGTTTACTTACCGTACCACATACCTCTTCCTTTTCGGAGTCTGAATCATTCTGGAAAGTGTCCCTTATGTATTCCTCCGGGGTTACGGTTTCAATAACATTGGTTTCAACATTTATAGGGTTACCTGAGATATAATGTTTGATTCTTTGACCGTTCACCACCTTCGGATTTGTGCCTTCGAAGTTGTTGATTTTTATGGCACCAGAACGATAGACCTCCTCGATAACGTAAGGACCATCCCATTTAGAGAGAAGTTTTCCTGCAAAAAATCTTAAACGAGAGTTGTATAGCAAGACATAATCACCTACGTTAAACTCACGCTTTTGTATCATTTTGTCATGCCATCTTTTAACTTTTTCTTTAAACAGTTTGGCATTCTCATAGGCCTGGGTTCTCCATTCATCAAGAGAGCTAATGTCAAATAACCTCTTCTCACCGGCTAGTTTGAAATCATAGTTGAGTTCTTTAATAGCCCAATATGCCTTATGTTCTAGCTCAAGAGGTAAGTGACAAGCTTTTCCATAAACCATCTTATATGGAGACATACCCATAGGATTTTTGTATGCAGTTATATAGGCCCATAATGCATCATCTAGTTTCTTGGACCAATTCTTTCTAGACCTATTAACTGTCTTTTGCAAAATTAATTTCAGCTCTCTATTACTTAATTCTACTTGACCACTAGTCTGTGGGTGATAAGGGGATGCAATTTTATGATTAGCATCATACTTAGCAAGCATTTTGCGGAAAGCACCATGAATAAAGTGTGAACCACCATCAGCCATTAAGTATCTAGGGACTCCAAACCTCGGGAATTTTTTTTCTTTAAGCATCTTACTAGAGGTGTTGTGATCAGCACTACTAGTTGGAATAGCTTCTACCCACTTAGTAACGTAATCAACAGTAACTAAAATATGGTATACCCATTAGAGGAAGGGAACAGTCCCATATAATCAAAGCCCCAAACATCAAACGGTTCAATAACAAGTGAATAATTCATAGGCATTTCTTGACGTCTACTGATATTACCAATTCTTTGACATTCATCACAAGATAAGATAAACTTACGGGCATCCTTGAAGAGAGTAGGCTAAAAAACCAGATTGCAATACCTTATGTGCAATTCTATCTCCAGCATGGTGTCCTCCATAAGCTTCGGAGTGGCACTTGGATAGGATCTGTTCAAGTTCATGCTCAGGTACACAACGTCTAATAATACCATCTACTCCTTCTTTATAAAGATGTGGGTCATCCCAAAAGTAATGCCTCAAATCATAGAAGAAACTTTTATTTTGCTGGTATGTGAAGCTTGGAGAAATAAACTTGGCAACAATGTAATTAGCATAATCACCATACCATGGAGCAGTGCGAGAAGTATTTATGATAGCTAATTGTTCATCATGAAAGCTATCATCAATAGGTTGTGGGTCATCAAGTATATTCTCTAGCCTAGACAAGTTATCTGCTATGGGGTTCTCCGCTCCCTTTCTATCAATAATATGCAAGTCAAATTCTTGTAGCAAGAGAACCCATATAATAAGTCTAGGTTTAGCATCTTTCTTTTCCATAAGGTATTTGATAGCAGCATGATCAATGTGAATAGTTACTTTAGAATCAACAATATAAGGTCTAAACTTATCACAAGCAAATACAACTGCGAAAAATTCCTTCTCAGTAGTAGCATAATTTCTCTGGGCACTGTCTAGAGTTTTACTAGCATATTGGATAACAATCAATTTCTTATCAACTCTTTGTCCTAAGACAACACCTACATCATAATCAATAGCATCACACATAATCTCAAAGGGTACATTCCAGTCAGGGGGCTGGACAATAGGTGCAGAGATCAATGATTTCTTAAGTATTTCAAATGCTTCTAGACAATCATCATCAAAGACAAAAGGAATATATTTTTGTAAGATATTAGTCAGAGGCTTGGAGATTTTGAAGAAGTCCTTAATGTACCTCCTATAAAACCCGACATGACCAAGGAAACTACGTATACCTTTGATGTCCTTGGGACACGACATTTTTTCAATAACATCAACTTTAGCTTTGTCAACTTCAATGCCTCTTTCAGAAATTTTATGTCCCAACACAATGCCTTCATTAATCATAAAGTGGCACTTCTCCCAATTCAAGACAAGATTAGTGTCTTCACATCTCTGCAAAACTCGATCAAGGTTGCTCAAGCAATCATCAAAAGAAGTTCCGTAAACGGAGAAATCATCCATGAAAACCTCAACAATCTTTTCACAAAAATCAGAATATGTAGCCATCATGCATATTTGAAAGGTAGCAGGTGCATTACATAAACCGAAAGGCATACGTCTATAAGCAAAGGTACCGAATGGACAAGTAAAAGTGGTCTTTTCTTGATCCCCTTTTGACACAGGTATTTGAGAGAAACCAGAATAACCATCTAGAAAGCAAAAATGAGTATGTTTGGATAACCTTTCTAGCATTTGATCAATAAAAGGCAAAGGGTAATGATCTTTCTTAATATCTTTATTTAATTTGCGGAAATCAATTACCATCCTATAACCTGTAACAATTCTTTGTGGGATCAATTCATCTTTATCATTAGGAACAACAGTCATACCTCCCTTCTTAGGGACAAAATGGACATGACTTATCCACTGGCTATCAGCAACTGGATAGATAATACATGCCTCTAGAAGATTTAGTATTTCCTTCCTTACCCACTTCTTTCATCTTAGGATTTACCCGTCGTTGATGATCAATAACCGGTTTAGCGTCCTCTTCCAATTTTATCTTGTGTTGGCATAAAGTGGGACTAATGCCCTTAATATCATTTAGAGTATATCCAATAGCAGCACGATGCTTCTTCAGAGTTTTCAATAATTTTTCTTCTTCCTGCTCTGAAAGGTTAGCACTAATATTAACAGGAAATATCTTCTTTTCATCAAGATAAACATACTTAAGATTATCAGGTAAAGGTTTAAGTTCAAACATAGGATCACCCTTGGGTGGAGGAGGATTCCCTAGAATTTCAATAGGCAAGTTATTTTTCAATACAGGTCCCTGCTTAAAGAATATTTCATCTATTTCCCTTCTCTCATTCATATACATATCATTTTCATGGTCTAGCAGATATTGTTCTAAAGGATAATTAGGAGGCACATCAATAGAAGCAAGACCAATAATTTCACCCTTACTAGGTAATTCTTTATCATGGGGTTGTCTATGAAATTTAGCAAAGTTAAAATCATGAGACATATCCCCTAAACCAACAGTAACAATATCTTTCACGCAGTCTATCATAGCATTAACAGTATTCAAGAAGGGTCTACCAAATATAATGGGACAAAAATCATCTTGTGGGGAACCAAGAACAAGAAAATCAGCAGGGTATTTAAATTTCGCACACAAGACTCCATCATCTCTAACAATCCCAATTGGTTAAATAGTATCTCTATTAGCAAGCTTAATAGTGACATCAATACCTTCTAGCTCAACGGGTGCAATATCATTCATAATTTCATCATATAAGGATATAGGTATTACACTCGCACTAGCACCTATGTCACATAAACCATGATAGCAATGATCTCCTATTTTAACAGAGATAACAAGCAAGCCTACAACAGGTCTATGTTTATTCCTAGCATCGGGTTTGGCTATTCTAGCAGCTTCCTCTTGGAGGTAAATAACATGTCCATCTAAATTTTCAACCCAGAGATCTTTAACCATAGCAACACTAGGTTCAACTTTAATTTGCTCAGAGGGTGTAGGTGTTCTAGTATTACTCTTACGAACCATAGTTGAAGCTTTAGCATGATCCTTTATTCTAATAGGGAAAGGTGGTTTCTCAATATAAGCAGTAGGAACAACAGGATCAACATTATAAGTGATAGTCTTTTCTTCAATTTTAACAGGCTCAACTACTTTTACTTCAATGGGAGGATGGTATTTAAACCACTTCTCCTTGGGGAGATCAACATGAGTAGAAAATGATTCATAGAAAGAAGCTACTATCTCAGAGTCAATTTCATATTTTGTGCTAAACTCACGAAAAACATCGGTATCCGTAAAAGCCTTAACATAATCAAACTTAGGGGTCATACCTGACTCCTTACCTTCGTCGAGATCCCAATCTTCAAAGGTGCGTTTAATTCTTTCCAATAAATCCCATTTGAATTCAATAGTCTTCATCATAAAAGAGCCAGAACAAGAATTATCGAGCATGGTGCGATTATTGAGAGAAAGCCGAGCATAAAAATTTTGAGTGATCATTTCTCTTGAGAGCTCATGATTGGGGCATGAATATAACATTGACTTAAGCCTCCCCCAAGCTTGAGCAATGCTTTCTCCTTCGCGAGGCCAAAAATTATAAATATAATTACGATCACGATGAACCAGGTGCATAGGGTAGAACTTCTGATGAAATTCCAACTTCACACGATTATAGTTCCATGATCCAATATCATCACATAGCCTAAACCATGTCAATGCATCTCCCTTCAAAGATAAAGGGAATACCTTCTTACTGATAACATCCTCGGGCATACCAGCAAGCTTAAATAATCCACAAACTTCATCCACATAGATTAGGTGTAAATCGGGATGTAATGTTCCGTCTCCTGTAAAAGGATTATCTAGCAATTTCTCTATCATACCCGAAGGAATTTCAAAGCAAACATTTTCAGTAGGTGCAGTAGGTTGAGGAGCAACTCTTTGCTCTTCTGGTCGGGGTGAAGATACCCCGAACAAGCCTCTCAAAGGATGATGAGCCATAGTAACAAGTGACAGTAAATTTCAGCACACTATATAAATTTTTCCTTACCAAATTCCACTTACCAAAGGCGCTTCACTCCCGGCAACGGTGCCAGAAAATAGTCTTGATGACCCACAAGTGTAGGGGATATATCATAGTCCTTTTGATAAGTAAGAGTGTCGAACCCAACGAGGAGCAGAAGAAAATGATAGGCAGTTTTCAGTAAGGTATTTTCTGCAAGCACTGAAATTATCGGTAACAGATAGTTTTGTGATAAGGTAATTGGTAGCAAGTGACAAAAGGTAAAAGTAAATAAGGTGCAGCAAGATGGCCCAATCCTTTTTGTAGCAAAGGACAAGCCTGGACAAACTCTTATATGAAGGAAAACGCTCCCGAGGACACATGGGAATTATCGTCAAGCTAGTTTTCATCACGATCATTTGATTCGCGTTCGGTACTTTGGTAATTTGGCATGTGGGTGGACCGGTGCTTGGATGCTTTCCTTACTTGGAAAAGCCTCCCACTTATGATTAACCTCTAATGCAAGCATCCGCAACTACAAAAGAAGTATTAAGGTAAACCTAACCATAGCATGAAACATATGGATCCAAATCAACCCCTTACGAAGCAACGCATAAACTAGGGTTTAAGCTTCTGTCACTCTAGCAACCCATCATCTACTTATTACTTCCCAATGTCTTCCTCTAGGCCCAAATAATAGTGACGTGTCATGTAGTCGACGTTCACATGACACCACTAGAGGAGAGACAACATACATCTCATCAAAATATTGAACGAATACCAAATTCACATGACTACTTATAGCAAGACTTCTCTCATGTCCTCAGGAACCAAAGTAACTACTCACCAGACATAATATTGTTCATGATCAGAGGGGTATTAATATGCATAATGGATCTGAACATACGATCTTCCACCAAATAAACCAACTAGCATCAACCACAAGGAGTAATCAACACTACTAGCAACCCATAGGTACCAATCTGAGGTTTGGGTACAAAGATTGGATACAAGAGATGAACTAGGGTTTGAGAGGAGATGGTGCTGGTGAAGATGTTGATGAAGATAACCCTCCCCAATATGGGAGATTTGTTGTTGATGACGGCGGTGATGATTTCCCCCTCCCGGAGGGAAGTATCCCCAGCAGAACAGCTCTACCGGAGCCCTAGATTGGTTTCTGCCAAGGTTCCGCCTCGAGATGGTGGCGTCTGGTCCGGAAAGCGTCCTCCTGATTTTTTCCAGTCAAAACACCTCATATAGGAGAAGATGTGCGTCGGGGGGCCATCATGTGGCCCACTGTAACACTCCAAATTTTTGGATTTGTTTTCTTTCAAACTTTTGGTCCTTTGGAAGGGGGATATTTGATCTTCTCTTGAAAACCCTTCTAAAATCTTTTCTGACCAAAGTTTGAGTGTTCTTCTCCAACTTGATTTTTTTTGGTCTTGAAGGTTTTCTTCTTGTGTTAGCTCAAACACAAGTTAAATTTCAAAGGGGTTTGTTCGATTCTTTTCCCTTCTTGATTAACCATCATAGGAATAACCTTGAACTTGTCCTCCCTCTCAAACTTTTCTCTTCCATGGCACCCAATGAAAATATTTCTCTCCAAAACCTCTCTTTCACCTTGAGACAAGTCTCTATCAATTCCAGCAAGTTTCAACCTTATTGGAATTTTTCATCCATTTAATTTGCACCAAAAACAATTTATGTTCATTAAAATGAACCATGGTGATTTACAAAGGAACCACCATGTTCACTTTAATGTTTGTTTCCAAACCAACTTCCCTGGATAGTCCTTGGTAACCACAACCTAGATCCATCTTGTTTCACTGGTCCACAGTTCAAAATTTTCAAATTTCACTTTCTGCAAGTTTGGACCAGATTTGCAAATTTTGGTGAAATTCATATTTTTCTGCTTCCAAAAATTCTGTGAAAATTCAGGCAGCCTCTAGATGCATCAAGAGACCACTCCACCAAATATCCGCTCCAGCAAGATTTTCCACATGCCAAAATCATTTCGTCAAATACCTGGCGTGCACTGTTTCTGTCAGTTTCAGAAAACGTTAACTGAACTTTACAGGCGACAGTGCAACTTCGTCAGTTTCGTCAGTCAGCGATCGTCAATCTCACCAGTGCTCCTTTGGCCCGATGCTGCACTGCACCTCTCTCTTATCCAGAGCACCGCACGCGTGCTTGGCTGGTTCCTGGTGTCGGTGGCGCCCTGGCCCGCCCACGCCGGCGTCTTCCGCGGCGGTAGAACCTCCCGTGGCGGCCGACAAGAGGCACCCTGCGGCACAACGCCGTTCTGCACTGCCCAAGTCGCCTGGGGGCTCCGCGTGGCCTTCTCCACCGCCAGCGCACGCCTGCAGCACCGTCACCGTGGCCTGGCACGCACAGGGCGTGCTCTCTGCCGCCGACATGCCGCACGGCCGTTCCGTCGAGGACACACCGTAACCACCCCTCCCTTGCTGAGTTAGGCACTGAAATGGAACCAATACACCTCCTAGTCGATGCTCAAGCTCCTAAACCAACCGTCCAGCCACAGCGCCGCTGTAATCGATCGCCAGATTTATCCCGTTCACGGCAACCGCCTCGGGCCGGCTATATATAGCGCCTCCGAGCTCACTCTTGAGCCCGCATCACTCTACCACCTCACTAGACCACGCCCAGCCTCTGGAAGAGCCTCGAGGGGCCCTTCTTCCTCAGCTCTGGCCACCTCCGTCCGCCTTGGGTTCCAGCAGCGTCCGCTCTAGTGAGAGCTCCTCCGTCGCCCTAGACTCGCGCGTAGCCTCCTGGCACCTACATGAGTCTAATCCCCACTCCAATTTGACCCTAGAAGCTCTCTCCGACGAGGCCCACGACCACCCGAGCCACCGCCCGCCGGAGATAGGGTCGCCGTCGACGTGGGGCTCTCCGACGCTCAACTCCACCACCCACCAACGCGAAAGAACACCAAGAAGCTGTAGGTACCACTCCCTTCCCCTACCTCGCCGTGGATCAGCGCCGGCAACCACCGCAGCCTTCTGGCGCCGGCGCGGCTCTGTTTCAGTTTTTAAACCTGACGAGTGGGACCCCCTCGTCAGCCTCTCTTTTCCCTCCGAAGCGTTTTTCTGGAAAGCGCTTTCGGGCAAAGTACGTCTCCCTATTCGGCTGGCGTACTAAGTACCGGTTCGTTTTTTGTTTTCTATTCTAGCCCCTGGAAACTTTCTGTTTCAATACAGATAAGCCCCTGGACAGGAACTCGAATATCTTTTTAACTAAAGATGATTTTGTGTTGATTCTTTTTCTGTCCTCTTTAGTTTTTTGTCTAGTTTTTTGTCATATTTATTTGAAAAATATTTGGGACAACTTTTATGCACGCGTGGTATTTATGTTAGTATTCATTTTGTTTGAATATGTAGATACCGAAGGACGTGACAGAGCCGTGAACTTCACCGAGTTAGACTCCGACTACTCCGAACCAGGCAAGCATGTTTGAACCTTTGATATGATGAGTGTGTTGCATGTTTGCTCGAGTAGTTATTTTCATAGCATGGTCATATAAGCATTTGTGGATGATTATATTTCATGCAAGCAAGCTTCGGGTGAGCCCCGAATGATAATAGTTGAACCACCTCGATCATGTGGTGACATGATGGGTTGTGTACTGGTATTGTTGGAGCATGCCAGTAGATGCTTAACTTTAGTATCAACGTGGATCAAGTCGTGATCCCGTTCATCTCCTTTTTGGTATTGTCATATGCCGTCTGTTAAGATTACGATCTAGTCGGTTGTAAACCACTTTCCGTGTACACACCAAGTAGAGGGGCCGGGATGAGGGTTCCATGGCCCTGGATTAAAGCCCGTCATCCGGTCAGGGGGCATGGGTGTTTCCGGTTGGGACCGAGAGGGGGGCACCCCTTAGAGCGCGCATATATAAATTTGATCCCATGCTATTCGAGGTTGTAGCTCCCCTTCTTAAAGTTTTTTGTGAATGTTGTCACGGGTGATTCCGGACAACAGGATGTGAAATGGGTGTGTACTGGTCAGTTGTGTTTCTGCTAAAACACCGTAGACGGAACTAGTCCCTGTGGCTAGTGAAATCCGTTGGCTGTGATTTAAGAGTACAAACTCTGCAGAGTCAAATCTTCCGAGTAGCCATGTTTATGGCCTAGAGTCAACCTTCGTGTCAACACCAGTGACCGTCTCTAGTAAGTTTATGATAGTAGCAAGAGTGGTAATTTTTTTGTCAAGTTCAGTTTGGGTAGATGAACTAACCAGTTATCTCTGTACTGATTTACCTCCTGAAGTATTTTACCGTTATACCATTGTTTATATAAGCCCTTTATGTGATGTCGCTCAGACGTCCGACTGTGACATTCTTGTTATTTATTTTCATTATAAGCCCTTTATGTGATGTCGCTCAGACGTCCGACTGTGACATTCTTGTTATTTATTTTCATTATAAGCCCTTTATGTGATGTCGCTCAGACGTCCGATTGTGGCATTCTTGTTATTTATTTTCATTATAAGCCCTTTATGTGATGTCGCTCAGACGTCCGACTGTGGCATTCTTGTTATTTATTTTCATTATAAGCCCTTTATGTGATGTCGCTCACACGTCCAACTGAGGCATTCTTGTCATTTATTTTCTTTATAAGCCCTTTATGTGACGTCGCTCAGACGCCCGACTGTGGCATGTTTTTATTTATTTTCCTCACGAGGCGTCACTCAGACACTCGTTTGGTTTTCTTTTATTTATCTTATGGATTTCGGGAGGATTACCGCCCAACTTCTATTTTACTTTCAGCATTGAAATTATATTATTCCGTAACGTTTTGCTAGAATACTCATATGCATCATGTTTGCATTTATTATATCTTATGTTCGAACTGTCTTGTGAGTACATTCAAAGTACTCACCTGGCTTGTTGATTTGGCCAGATGTTGACGAAGGCGATCTCATGGATGAAGAGTTCGATAGCGAGTCCGACGTCTAGTGGAGTCCCAGTCAGTCTCTTGCGATCTTGGAGTTGATCACTGTTATATAACCGCTTCCGCCAACCACTAAATAAATTCATCGGGTCTCACTCCGACACCCGATGAACTGTATGATAAAGGAGTCACGCCACCCACTACACTGTGACATATCCACCACCTTTTTATTACGAGTTAGTAGTATGCCACCCTACCATTGTGTCATATCCGCCTTTATGTACTATATCAGCGTACTGGTAATAAATTGTTGAGCAACCTCAGCTCAACCATGTATATTATTCAGTACTCTGGAATTCTGTATCAAGGGTTTGTCTACCAGTAAGAAGTATTCTTCTGTGCTGGTTCGATAAAAAGGTCGGTCGCTCGGTAAATATTTAACTGAAAAACCGGTCCTGACGCCCACGAGGCAGGGGGCGCGCCCCCACCCTCGTGGACAGGTGGTGGCCCCTGGTGATCTTATTTCGCCAGATATTTTTTATATTTTTTGAAACGGTGTCCAGTGGAGTTTCAGAGCTTTTTGAGTTGTGCATAATAGGTTTCCAGAGTTTGCTTCTTTTCCAACCCAGAATTCCAGCTGCCAGCATTCTCCCTCTTCATGTAAACCTTGTAAAATAAAAGAGAAAAGGCATAAGTGTTGTGACATAACGTGTAACAACAGCCCATAATGCAATAAATATCAACATAAAAGCATGATGCAAAATGGACGTATCAATGGGCCATTGATCTACAACAACATAGATATGCAAAAACTATCATGACTAAGTTCATGATAAATTAAAGTTCATTTAATCATATTACTAAAGAACTCCCACTTAGATAGACATCCCTCTAGTCATCTAAATAATCACGTGATCCAAATCAACTAAACCATGTCCGATCATCACGTGAGATTGAGTAGTTTTCAATGGTGAACATCTTATGTTGACCATATCTACTATATGATTCACACTCGACCTTTCGGTCTCCAGTGTTCCGAGGCCATGTTTGTACATGTTAGGCTTGTCAAGTTTAACCCGAGTATTCTGCATGTGCAAAACTGTCTTACACCCGTTGTATTTGAACGTAGAGCTTATCACACCCGATCATCACGTGGTGTCTCGGCACGACGAACTTTCGCAATGGTGCATACTCAGGGAGAACACTTGTACCTTGAAATTTTGTAACGGGTCATCGTATAATGCTACCGTCGTTTTAAGGAAAATAAGAAGCATAATAAGATAAACATCACATGCAATCAAAATATGTGACATGATATGGCCATCATCATCTTATGCTTTTGATCTCCATCTCCAAAGCATCGTCATGATCTCCATCGTCACCGGCTTGACACCATGATCTTCATCGTAGCGTCCTGGTCGTCTCGCCAACTATTGCTACTACTACTATCGCTAACTCATAGTGATAAAGTAATGCAATTACACGGCTTTCGCAATTCATACAATAAAGAGACAACCATAAGGCTCCTGCCGTTTGCCGATAACTTTACAAAACATGATCATCTCATACAATAACGTATAACTCATCATGTCTTGACCATATCACATCCCAACATGCCCTGCAAAAACAAGTTAGACGTTCTCTACTTTGTTGTTGCAAGTTTTACGTGGTTGTTACGGGCTTAGCAAGAACCGTTCTTACCTACGCATACAAAAACCACAATGATTTTTTGTCAAGTATGTGCTGTTTTAACCTTCACAAGGACTGGGCGTAGCCACACTTGATTCAACTAAAGTGAGAGAGACAGACACCCGCCGGTCACCTTTAAGCAACGAGTGCTTGTAACGGTGAAGCCAGTCTCGCGCAAGCGTACGCGTAATGTCGGTCCGGGCCGCTTCATCTCACAATACCGCCGAATCAAAGTATGACATGCCGGTAAGCAGTATGACTATTATCGCCCACAACTCACTGTGTTCTACTCGTGCATATCATCTATGCATAGACCTGTCCCATGGTGCCACTGTTGGGGAACGTAGTATTTCAAAAAAAATTCCTACGATCACGCAAGATCTATCTACTAGAAGCATAGCAACGAGAGGGGAGAATGTGTCTATGTACCATCGTAGAATGAAAGCGGAAGCGTCTAGTGACGCGGTTGATGTAGTCGAACGTCTTCGCGATCCAACCGATCCAAGCACCGAGCGTACGACACCTCCGCATTCAGCACACGTTCAGCTCATGACGTCCCATGAGATCTTGATCCAGTTGAGCTTCACAGGAGTGTTTTGTCAGCACGACGGCGTGGAACGGAGATGATGAAGTTACCGATGCAGGGCTTCACCTAAGCACTTCAAGGATATGACCGAGGTGTGTTTATGTGGAGGGGGGCACCGCACATGGCTAAAACAATGTTGCTTGTGTGTTCTAGGGTGCCCCCCTGCCCCTATATATAAAGGGGCAAGGGGAAGGGCCGGCCGGCCCTAGGGCATGCCAAGGAGAGGAGGAATCCTCCTCCTAGTAGGACTAGGACTCCCCTTTCCTAGTCCTACTAGGAGGCGGAAAGGAAGGAAGGGAGAGAGGGAGGAAAGAGGGGGCGCCGCCCCTCCCCTCCTTGTCCAATTCGGAGTCCCAAGGGAGGAGGCATGCGGCCAGCCCTAGGCCCTCTCCTCTCTCTCCCACAAATCCCATGTAGGCCCAATACTCCCCCAGGAGGTTCCGGTAACCCCTCCGGCACTCCGGTTTTCTCTGAAATCACCAGGAACACTTTTGGTGTCCGAATATAGCCATCCAATATATCAATCTTTATGTCTCGGACATTCTGAGACTCCTCATCATGTCCATGATCACATCCGGGACTCCGAACTACCTTCGGTACATTTAAACTCATAAACTCATAATACCGATCGTCATCGAACGTTAAGCGTGTGGACCCTACGGGTTCGAGAACTATGTAGACATGACCGAGACTCATCTCTGGTCAATAACCAATAGAGGAACCTGGATGTTCATATTGGCTCCTACATATTCTACGAAGATCTTTATCGGTCAAACCGCATAACAACATACGTTGTTCCCTTTGTCAACGGTATGTTACTTTCCCGAGATTCGATCGTCGGTATCATCATACCTAGTTCAATCTCGTTACCGGCAAGTCTCTTTACTCGTTCCGTAATACATCATCTCGTGACTAGCTCATTAGTCATTTGCTTGCAAGGCTTATTATGATGTGTATTACTGAGAGGGCCCAGAGATACCTCTCCGACACTCGGAGTGACAAATCCTATTCTCGATCTATGCCAACACCACAAACACCTTTGGAGACACCTGTAGAGCATCTTTATAATCACCCAGTTACATTGTGACGTTTGATAGCACACAAGGTGTTCCTCCGGTATTCGGGATTTGCATAATCTCATAGTCATAGGAACATGTGTAAGTCATGAAGAAAGCAATAGCAGAAAAACTAAATGATCAAGTTGCTAAGCTAACGGATGGGTCTTGTCCATCACATCATTCTCCTAATGATGTGATCCCGTTGATCAAATGACAACTCATGTCTATGGCTAGGAAACACAACCATCTTTGATCAATGAGCTAGTCTAGTAGAGGCATACTAGGGACACTCTGTTTTGTCTATGTATTCACACATGTACTATGTTTCCGGTTAATACAATTCTAGCATGAATAATAAACATTTATCATGATATAAGGAAATACAAATAACAACTTTATTATTGCCTCTAGGGCATATTTCCTTCATTCTCCTACATCAGTCCGGCCCTCTTCCTCTTCCTATCGACCATAGGGACATGCTCAAATGGCTTGTCATGGCCGTTAAGGAATAACTCTACATTTGGGGTGCCTAGGAACTCTGGCATGGGAGAACCGAGAAGCTCAACAGAGCCCATGGCATGCTTGCCGGTTGCCAGCCCAAAGGAGAAGATGTGTTGTATCTGGTTCTAGTTCTAGATGGGTGTGTTGAGGAACTCAGCGTCTTTGGAGTGGTCCTAAGAAAGAAGCAAAAGCGTTGTTAGTTGCGAGTAGGCAATGGTCGTCAGTGTGAAAAACAAGGAGGCAATGAGCTAACAACAACATGGCCGGTGTAGTACTCTGCCTCTAGAACGACCGAGTTCTGATCCCATGAGGTGCCGCTAAGGTCTCTGAGCTTGGACACTTGGATATATCGAGCTCTCCACTTCTCGAGGTGGTTGTACACCTGGGTGGCGGTCACCTCCTGGCCACAGAACTCGAACACCTACTTGTACCCCACTAGAGATGAGCTCACACATCTTGTTCAACATGAATGTTGACATGAACAACTACCACTTCATGTTGTTCCCCCTACAATCCTTTTTTGCCTTTGCGGCTGCCATTAGTGCACCGACACTAGGAGCAATTGGCACCGGCTGATACCTTGAACACCTCTGAATCAGCAGGCATATGCTCATCAAGGGGGCGGGGGGGGG
>LR738709.1:106277145-106350631 GCA_902687465.1 Secale cereale
CATATAACGCAACGAACTAACTGTCGGACAAGTCAAGGGTCTGACTAAGATCTTGCGTCTGCGTGGTCATGTCCTACAATCGTAGTATGCATTGACAGTAAGCATATCACACACAGTACCGGAACAATCTACAAAAGCAGGAGCATACATCACAACTAGCTATGAATCCATTGTATCCATCACTATCATACTACTCTAGCATGCTACAAATCCACCACCAATAGCTACCACAACATCATAACCTACCATCTGCTCACAGGTCAGCACATGAATCAAGCCTACCACATACTTCCACATCAAAAACCCTACGACCACATGCTCTCAGATCTAGCTACAACGAACATAGAGAAGAGGGTGATTGAACTCACAGAGGCCATGGCTGCAGCTCGAGGGGGGCGCGGGAACGATTGGAGAAATAGAGAACAAGAGTCGCCGCCGCCGTGGACCGCTCGCCGGTGAAGGAGCGGCGCTTACCTGCTCGTTGGTGCCGACGCGCGTCGGCGGGAAAGTTCGAAAGAGGGGAGAAGGGTGGTGGGACTTTGGGCGGTGAGACGAGGGGGATAAATAGGGATGACCGAATTGGAGGGAGGTGAGCCGAAATCCTCCCGCCGATTTTTCAAAGACGCGCGCGAGATTGCGTCATCACCATGGTCGCATGACCTCAGCATCGTGTTCCCCTCCCGTGCTTTGACCGAGCCGGGCTCTCCAAAACTGCCAGTTCGGGTGTAGCAGTTGGGCCTGGTAGAAGGTGCTTTAAACTTCGTACAATGCAGGCCGAACAGTGTATGCGGGCAACCAAATATGTTGGATTCTTCCCGTGCAGGCCTGGTTGGGCCTAATGCAGGCAACCAAACATGTCCTAACTGAACGCACACCACTTCTACTTGCGCCGTTACAACGCAATAGCTAAATCTAGTAGTGTATATTTGAATTTTTTGAGGGGTTGTAAATTGGTAAAATTTATTAGAGAGAAGAAAAACAAGTAACAAGTGACACTTTGTGTTACAGAGGATGCACAAAAATCATTAGTTATTATGATACCTTTCTTATTTTTCTGAATGTAAGGTATGATCAATGTGAGAGAACATGTCAAGGGCCGCAGTGGTTTAAACAAAAACTACACTGCAAGAGAAAAGCGTATATGAAGTTATGAACATCAGAAATTGACACTCATCATTGTCGTGGTTAGGCCAGTTTCACCGCGCGCAATCATCATTAGTGAGCCTCTGCACAAAACCTTATCATCATCATCATAGTAAGCTGTAGTGAGCCTCACATTACTTCAGCAAAATTAGGGAATTCACTGCTCATGCCAATTTGGATGCACCTCATCACCGGTCAGGCGGTCACCATGAGAAGGAACGGATCGATCAACTCGACGACACTTCCCATGGTCCAGTGCTCCCATACCGGCACCAAATTGATAATGGTAAACACTTAGTATCTATAGTATGAAGGACCGCTAGCATCAGACCAATCACATGCAGTCGATTTGTTAGAAATCTAACGCTCAAGATTTGACTCGGTCTGTAGAAAAAAACCCGCATAATCCTCTCCCCCTAATCACTCGCAACTCCATCTTCCCTAAGGGCATGTACAATGATTCTATCTTAACAGTGCGATAAATGATGAGGTGGATGAGAAAGAAATCATAAGAGAAGGCTTGTCTTCTCTTATTTAAGAAAAGCTAAGAGATTAGCACAATTTGTCTCACCATGTTTTTAGGAACAACTAATTATTGAAGATAAGGCTAAGAGATGACCCATTGTAGACATCATTTTTTGTCATATCTAATTTACATGTTAAACTTAAGTTAAGACTATCTTATCAACCATTGTACATGCCCTAATCGCCCACACCGGCCGAGCTCCGCCACCACACCGCTCGCCTTGCTCCTAGCCTCGCGTCGCCAGATCCACCCATCCGCCGCTCTCTCATGGCGACTTCACCGGCCAACTACGACCACCTCGCAGACTAACTCACCGGCTCGTTCGATCCGCCCCTCACCTTCACCTCACCAGCCAGCCCGATCCGCCCCCAGTTCCTCCTTCAATCCATGCTACCGAGCAGCACGGCTGCCCCCTAGTGTTCTCCATTGATGGGAACCCCAGGCGAAGCTGCGCCATCCTGGCATCGGCAGGTCGAACGCCCCATCTTCAATGGCGTTTTGTCCTTCACTAGGCTCCTCTATCGATTAAATCAGCTACATCCGAGGTTACATCGGCCTGCCGGAGAATAGGTATTTTTATTGCAAAATTCCGCCCTATTTAAAGCGCTCCATATCCAAATCGAAGGTTTGTGCACTTCATCAATCACCCTAGATTTGGGCATTTATAATTTTTGCAACAGAATGTTCTGTGTAATTCATCCAGCTGCCCGATTATAATTGTTATTTATGTTCATTGTCTTCCTAGTATTGTTTTGAATATTCATTTATTTCAATATTTACCAATCCTCGGGATCAATTTGACAGAATGTTATGAAAATTTTATTTCAATGCTTTCTGCAATGCGTCTACGTACCCACAGTTTGGCAGCAAGTTTGTTATGTTTTCATTTTTCAAAATCCCATGCTTCCACCTAAGACTAAAATTGCAACCTTCACATTATTTACAGCTTCATACACGAATGCTTCTAAATTGTTCCCTTTTTGATACAGTCATCTAGAAAAATGCTTCCATGCCAAAGTCATGAACATATGCATCCTCATCATGGCATCAAGCTTACTAATGCCAATGTCATGTCCTGTATTATTGAGTGTCCATATTTTGCGCTTCCTGTCGTGGTTCTAAGTCTGACAGTACGAGTAGGGGGTACGTAAGAGGAGGCAAGGCCCTAGCTATGGTGAGATTGTACGCAGGATGTTTACGAGTTCAGGCCCTTCTCAGAGGAAGTAAAAGCCCTACGTCTCGGTGCCCTTAGGCGGTCGCCTGGAATGTATATGGCTGTTTGAGTTACAGGGGGTGCGAACCCTTGTACTGGAGGAGGGGGTGGCTTATCTAGAGTGCGCCAAGTCTCCAGCCATCCCCACGTTATAAAGGGTTCAATGTAGATAAAGGCAGGGCGTTACTGATAACGCCTGCAGTAAACAGTGATAAAGGCATTCATTGTCATTGAATGAGTGCCGGATCGTTGCTGTCCTAAGGGACCTTTGACCTTCAGGGGTCGAGTGTCTTTGAATGGTCGAGTGAAGTCGAGTCATCTGAACGGGGGTGTGTAGTCGAGTGGAATGCCCTCTTGGGCCATCTGAGTCGACTGTTCCTGTTTCCTTCGAGTTGTCTTTTGAGCTTCTGGGGTAGTGACCTTGGGTGGGGTACCTGGGTCAGGCCCGTGACCCTACCCAAGGTCTGTAACATCATCAGTAGCCTCCGAATGGATTGAGGTTCGAGTGGATAAGAGTGTTGAAGTTGGCCTTGGCTCGGGTTCGATGCCCCTGGGGAGATCCTTTTTGAGATTGCAGACCAGGCTGACTCTTCAACCTCGACTTGGTCGCCTTAATCGGTTCAGGAACCGTCGAGTGTACTGTAATGCCCAGTATGAGATTATACCTCCCACGTGTCGAGGCACGACTTAAAGGCATAATATCATACTGGAATGATCTCAAGAATGGTATCTTGGCACAACTCATGTAAAAGAGGGATGAAATTGCAAAAGAGTAGTTGGCTTACACTCGCCACATCACATAATGTATTACATAAACATTCATCATCTAAGTAACATCACAGTCCGACTACGGACAAAGATCCAAATGAAAGATACCATAAATAAAGCAACACAAGGTCCCGATCGCCCCTAGTAGGAAGTACTACTAATCGTCGAAAACGTCACATACATACGGCCAAACCCTTCATCGAGCTCCCATTGAAGTTCTGATTCATCTCCTGCATTGTTCTCAGTGGAACCTGCATCTGGTGTGGTGTAGAATCTGTGAGCCATGGAGGACTCAGCAATCCCGTTCCCGGGTAGCAAAACTATCTAAGCCTTGGGTGTGGAACAAGGCTAAAGAACAAGGTTGCAGCTGCACTAGCACTAGCTTACATGTTTAGAGCGAGAAGAGAAGTGCCACGAGCATCAAAGTGATCATGAAGTGATCCTATCTAGTCACGTCAAACATAACCCCACCGTGTTCTTCTTCTCGAAACCCCTTCGAGAAGAGACTATCACGGAACTCAGACACGTAGTGTATTCTTAAGGATAGAGTGTCATGTTATCTACAACCGGATATTAAGAAATTCCCATCTGCCACATAACCGCGGGCACGGCTTTCGAAAGTTCAAAAGCCTGCAGGGGTGTCCCAACTTAGCCCATCACAAGCTCACGATCTGCGGAGTCGCACTCCAAGGTGGGAAGACCCGAGTATTATCGGAATCCCGTGCTCAAGATATTCCGACAAAGGTATAACTAATCCAGCAAGACCTCCCGGCGTGCCGACACCCTGATAGTAGCCGCGCGTATCTCGTCTCAGGCTACGTCCGGATGGGCGATTCTACAAGTTTTTACCATCCCTTGAGTTTCCTCGAGGTGGCCCGGCAGACTCCCCAGTTTGGACCAACACTCATGTGGAGCACTGGCCTGGGTTGTTGATTAAGAAAAGGGTTAATTACTCCCTATGCACGTTTTAGTTGTTAGGCAAATGTAGAACTAAAGTTGGGCCTTTCTGGAAAAGCTTTAGCGCTAAGCGGGTTATCGAGGGGGGCCCATAAACCCCAACCACGTTAGGAACGCAAAATCCGGGAACATAACACCGGTTTATCGGGTCCTAAGGTGGCATGAGTGGAACAAAACACCGATCAATAGGCCAAGCCTTCCACCATTGCCAAGTATATAGGTGTGTTAATATATTTAAGAGATATTGTGATATTCCAACAACAAGTTCCAACATGGAGCAATCTTCATCTTCACCTGCAACTAACAATGCTATAAGAGGGGCTGAGCAAGCGGGTAACATAGCCAAACAACTGTTTGCTGGGAAGGTGTCAAAGGTTAGAGGTTTCATGGCAACAATAGGAGGTTGACAAACATACATAGGCATCGAGGCAATATCTAAAGAGCGAAACATCTAGCATAGGCAAAGATAGTAGTGATATCTGGGAACGGTCATCTTGCCTGGGATTCCGCAAGGAAGAAGACGAGTCCATGAAGTAGTCGAACAAAACCTCACAACTCCGGAACGAACCCGAAGCTAACAAGAGAAGCAAACCGGAAATAAGCAAACAACACGGTAAACACACAAGCATAAACATGGCATATGATGCACAATTATTTATGATGCATGTCCGGTTTAAATATGCATGGCATGGCAAAATGCACAAACAAAGCTACAAGTTAAGTGGATCTCAATATGCAACGATTTGCATATTGACAAAACACCACATTATATTTATTTAGTTGACTCTCGTTTATTTACAAGACAAGATTAAATGTTTTTTTATTCAACATGGCAAGAGGTGAAGCATGAGCAAAACTACACTATCTAGTCAAATTAAATGAGGCCGGAAATAACAACAACAATTCCGGAAACTCCTCATGTCATTTAGCAATTACTGAAGCAACAACAATTTTAACCATTTAAATGTTGTTATCATGATGCGGATGACATTTTCAAGTATTATGGAAATTTTAGTTAAAGGTTGACAATTAACAAGATATGAAGCATTTGGTCGCCACGACGGAAGGAAAGGAGTGTCCTGGCGATGAGAACGGAAACGGTGCCACGACAACGTTTCGATGATCCGACAACTTGTTGAGAAGCCGGTGCAAAAGCAAGGTGGCGTGAGTGAGTCGAACAAGATGATGGGGTGCTCCCGGCTTCCGGGTTCCCACGGGTTGGCGACAAGGCAAACGAGGGGCACTCGGACTCGAGGCAAACAAGCGAGTGCATCTCATACAACACAAGCATTCATTCATTCACGGGCGTCGACTCGGTGGTATACCATTGAAGCGTGCATTCGGGGTGGAACGAGTCGTCGAGGGAAGTAGTCGTTCACGTTTCGGCGGTAGTGGAAGTAGTTGTACTCTCGGTCATGGCGACGGAAGTGGTACACGTTTCGGAGTCGTTCTTGGGGTCGTTGCACTTGCGAAGAATACACGGCGACGGTAGTGGTACACTCTCGTTGTGGAGCTTGGCGGTCTTCGAAAACAGCTGTCGTCGAGGCACTTGGCGCTTCAAAACGTTCGTCATGGTACTTGGAGTCTTCAAACTTGCCGGTCTTGACAAAACGAAGGGGTACTTGGTGTTCGCCATGTTCTGTCTTGGCGAGTTGTAGGTGGCAGTAGAGGTTCGTAGACATTCTGGCACCTGGCGAAAATCCCATCGGTGGTCGTGGTACTTGGCATCACAGCAACAACAAGAGGGAGGCGGAGACAACTTGGATCGAAGATGACGACGATGGAGAGGCGAGCTGCAGGCGCTAGCGGACGGCGCGGCCTGAACCAGCCCGAGGCATGGCAGCTTGGAGCAGAGCAGCGGTGCACAAGTGCTCTCCGGCGAGGGTAGCCAGGACGGCGGCGGCGGTAGAGGCACAGCGCTGGAGGTTGCCAACGGCGGCAGTCGACGAAGCAAGGAGGCGGGGCGGCGTTGCTGGAGGGCCCGCGGCACGGGGCAGCATGGAGGAGGAGGCCGCAGATGGAGTCGTCGGAGATGACCGCTCCGGTGGTGCACGCGAGGGTGGTGGCGTCGCTCCTCGGCGGCGGGGTCGGTGATGCAGCAAGGCCGCGGCGGGGATGCGGCAAGGCTGGCCTGCGAGGCACCATGGCGAGGCGCGGCGCGTCCCACTGCTCGGGTGCGCGAGGGGAGATCGATGGAGATGGCGCGACGAGGCGGCGCTCCCGGGGAGGAGAAGGAGCGCGGCGGCGCAGGAGCACGGCGGTGTGGGCATGGCGATAAGGAGGAGGTCGAGCGAGAGGTGGTGAGGAAGGAGAGGGAGGCGAGCGAGAGGACGGGAGGAGGAAGGAGGCGCGCGAGGGGAACGGGCGAGAGGAGGGAGAGGTGCGGCGCTGAGGAGGGACGAGGGAGAGAGGGAGATGCAGGGGGGTCGGGGCTAGGGTTGTGGGGCGGATGGGCCTAACAGGCGGCTGCTGATGGGCCTGTAGGCGGGCCGAATCGGTCAGAGGCTACAGCTGGGCTCTCTCTCCCTCTGGCTTTTCTCCTTTTTTGTTTTTAACAGAAAAAAACAAAAGAAAAACCAAAGAGTGATTGAGGAAGAAAAATAGAGGAAGGTGAAAAATATTTACGAGTTCCAGTAAATATGCTTTCGTTAAAACGAATGGTTTGGCCATTCTTTTTAGGAAGAAAAATATCACAAGTTTGAATTTAATTCAAACTTGAGACATTTTAAAACCCAACCAAAACCTCTTCAAACGAGCTGGAAATTGGTAGAGAGAGTTTAGGCATGGTGAACTAGCATCAGGAAAAGAATGAACATTAAATTGGTGCCGAAAATAAATGCCACAATTTAAATGGACCAACGAAGAAGGAGAAGAAGATGATCAAGCAAGGTTGTGGGAGTCAAAACTTGGAGTGAGAAAGGCATGGGGAAATATTATGCAAGTGTGTTATGCTTGCTTCCAACAAATGGAATATTTTTTTATAATAGCTCCATAATATTAGGAGGATATGTTATAAAGAGAAGTCATCCTTCCCTCGATTTAAATGGATCGAGGATCCACACAATTTATTTAGTTAAGATGCAAAGATTACAAGACTTGATGGCATGATGACATGATGCAAACACAAATAAGATAGAGCAAGCAAAAGAAACACATGGCGAAACCCGGAACATCTGGAATCTTCTGGAGCGTCGGTCTTCGGGCGTCACAACTCTCCCACACTAATAGAGGATCTCGACCCGACATCCTAGAGATGGCACCGGATAAAAACGGAAGAGGAAGAGGTAAAAAAAATTGCTTCTTCGACAAACGAGTGAAACCACGAACCTTGAGAGGTTGAACAAATTGAAAGAAGAATACAACAGAGATGAACGAAGATGAAAACACTCCGTTAGAAAAAGAGGAACAAGGTACATTATGAGAACCTTGTAGGTTGAAAGACATGAAACAAGAGCTTACAAACCAAAATAATATGAAACTGCAACGGTATAGCCAAGGAATAAGAATGACATAATTTGGACAACACTCCGACTGAAAATGGAAGGAATTGAACAAGAACTTGAAAAGATGGGATGATACTTGATGAAATCAATAACACACTGCCTCCGAAACAATTAAAAGAATGGCACACGGGATAAGAGAGATTTCAGACATCACTCCGGTTAAAAAGAGAGGCAAAACTTGATAAGATGAGAGAATTAGAATGAAGGTCACGACACTCCTGTTAAATGGACGAGAAAAGAAAAGAACATGATCTTGATATGACAAGATGATGGTTCGAACAGAGCAATATCACAATGCCTCCGGAATGAAAGAATATAAGCTAGATCGTTGGAAAGAAAAGAACGGAGAAGAAAATGACAACTTCTCCCACGAATGAATTAGAAAAATCCTCCTTACGAAGAAAGGTTGAATGGAGTTGTTGAAAATAATCAATCAACAAAAAGAATAAGCTTGATGTGGGCTTATGGAAAACATCTCAAAACTTGAAGTGAAATTCTGCCACTAACAGAAACAATTGATTTGCTTGAGAGCACCAAAGAGATGAAAAATTTCTTCCATCACGATGATAAAGAGATAACTTGGACCATTGATAAGCACCACAATAGCAACATTCCCAATGGAAGGCTTTAGGTGAAATCTATACCAAGATACTCCAACGAAGAAAATGAGGGGTTGGAAAGATCTCCTGAACAAAGGCAAATGATGGTTTTAAATATCTCATTCCCGACAACTTGTGAATCATGAAACATGAAGGGAAATTGTCAAAATTACATATCACCATCTCAAACGATAAGGTAGAAAGAATTGCACTTCAGAATGCAAGAAGAAGAATACTTGAGCTCATTGATCAAGAATCTTGATGAAGACTTCGAGGATGAACTAAATCATGATGAACCACCAAGAAGAACTCCGATAACAAAAGGATGAAAAGGGAAAGATGAAAATAATAAGATTCAAGGCCTGCGATGAATTAGATGGAGCTTTGAAAATGATATAATAGAAATAACTTGGAACTCCAGAAAACAAGATGAACAACTTAGAACCGAGAATATATTCCTTCTGAACAAACTCCGAAGGAAGGGATTAACCTCTTGGAAGAAACTAGCATAAGATTAATGTTATGCATATCCTTCACCAATTTAAATTGATGACAACCAATGGATTTGGCATACTACTTATTCTTGTTACAAAGAATTCAAGAGAGATCTCGCACAAACTTGGGTAAATCTTCTATGAACCATCGGTAGGATTATGAAAAGAACAAATGAATTGGTACGATAACAAGGAAGAGAAATCTTGAACGAACCATCGTAAGAATTGAAACCGGGTGATGAAAAAGAATAATCCACCGGGAAGAATAAGAACTTGAGGAAATTTAGATACAAGAGAACGAAGAGATCGCGGACTGATTAAAGAATACTTGAACAAAGCACCGGAAGAATATGGAGATGAGTGAAGAGGCATCAATAAAGAATAGTTGGAGGGCCAAGTTGAAAACTGAGAACGAAGAAATCTTCTGAAATGATGGCCTTCGGAGGATCACAATGGGAAGAATTCATGAAATGCTTCGGATGGGTATAAAAAGAATTCCACACAATGGCAACAATAATGAGGATGGCATGAAGCTAGAACCATGAATCTTCCAGCGAACGGGCCAAGATTTAAGAGAAACTCTTTTTCGGTCTTCAAATGTTGAGAAGAACGACGAGAAATACCACCATGAATTGTTGAGGCACTCCGGAATGAAGAATTAAAAGGTTGAACCAACGATGAAAAGAATTTGAAAGCGATCTTGGAGAAGGCATATGACTGATGTAATTTCATTCTTACGTCACACTTTGAAAGAATTTTGGAATAACTCTAGAAAAATAGAAGAGTCAGGTAAGATCCTGGAAAAAGACCTATGGGTTAGGGCCCACTCAAAAGAAACCGTTCAAAAAGATTGCTTAAGAGATATAGCGTCGGTTGAATTAAATGGCTTGAATGAGATAACAATCTGAAAATATATTGAACAGGTTGAAAATGGAAACACGAGTCCTCTGAGATCTCTTGTACACTCTGGATAAGAATTAGAGAGAGTTGAATAATCAAGAGAGACTTTGGAAAGAATTCCCACATAAGAAAACATGTGAAACAAGAGGCACAAATATGATCAATACGGAAGCTTGGATTTAGTCCACCAGAGAAGAATATTAGAATTAAGAATGATGAACTTGAAACTCTTGAGCATCTTCACGATAAATCACCGGATAAGAACATTGAAGGAAATGAATGAAGAAACATCACATGAATAAAATGGATACTTGATTAAGAATTCTGGCTCCATAAGAAAAGGGTGGGAGGGTAGGGAAAACAAAGACAACTTGGGATGAATGAAACAGACACCGTTGAGAAAAGATTGAGAGTTGATCTTGCAAAGGATGAAGAGATCGGATTAACTTGAAGATAAGCACGCCGGTTGGAAAGAATCTACATGACAATTTCGATGATCAGACGGATTAGCACTCCCATAGAAATATGAGAACACCGAAAGGTATGGAATCAACATTTGACATCGAAGCAACTCGAATACCAGAATCAAAACAAAAACAAAGGATAGATATGTTGCAACAAAATCTTCACAATATCATTCGAACGGATAATTGAACGAATGAATTCCGTAGGTACATCAACTTGTCGAGAAGCCACTTGGGAGAACAAAAGGTAACTAAAAAACAACAAGGAGCAGATAGAACAAATACAAGATAGAAGTTTCGTTCCACATATTCATGCTGAAAGCTCATGGAACGTGTTACAAAAGGGTTTTGCAATCCCCGGATCAGCATAGCCAAGGACCCTTTAAGATGCAACTCCCGATCGGAACACCCATAACCCACTTCACTCAATGTAGAACCCCGAACTCCATATCATGCATTCGTTGGAAGAATGCCTATGAGCTACTAGAAGAAACCACCTATTAATTTCTGAAAGTTTCCAGTTATGCAATCAGCTGTTGGAGATACAGGGCAAGCACCGCGCACTCAACTCTAATCCTACATCCAGCTGTATCCATCCTTCAACACATAACCAGTTATTTCCGGAAACCGTTTACCTCGGACCTTCGAAACGCATCCGCTATGCAAGCTATGGCAATACTCCCGAACTACCTCCCCAGTACTGGGTGATGTCGGGGTTATCTCACCACTAACTGCATAGAAGAGTTTTCGATGTCAGCCGTCTTAAGTATTCCAGAACTGCTACGATAGATTTGTGACGACAACACCTCGGAGCTCAACTCCCCGGGACACTGCCACAACCCCTAAATGACAGGAGGCATCGAGAACAATGTTCTCGTCACAAAGACATCGGAACAATTCAAACGATACTCGCGTGATCCTAAAAAAAATTTAGTGAATTTTTTAGAGTAGAATAGATAAGTAATCGTCAGGAGTCCTCACCAGTGTGAAAAAAGGGATGAGGAGCAAAAGAAATCCTACTCTCCGGTATATATATAGGACTCAAAACTTTTTCATGTGTGTGCCTAGACTCAACCATCAACGATTCGATCAATCGGTGGGGCTTCAAGGTCGGAGAAAGCTCTAATTACCAACTTGTAATGCCCAGTATGAGATTATACCTCCCACGTGTCGAGGCATGACTTAAAGGCATAATATCATACTGGAATGATCTCAAGAATGATATATTTGCACAACTCATGTAAAAGAGGGATGAAATTGCAAAAGAGTAGTTGGCTTACACTCGCCACGTCACACAATGTATTACATAAACATTCAGCATCTAAATAACATCACCGTCCGACTACGGACGAAGATCCAAATGAAAGATACCATAAATAAAGCAACACAAGGTCCCGATCGCCCCTAGTAGGAACCACTACTGATCGTCGAGAACGTCACATACATACGGACAAACTCTTCATCAAGCTCCCATCGAAGTTCTGATCCATCTCTTGCATTGTTCTCAGTGGTACCTGCATCTGGTGTGGTGTAGAATCTGTGAGCCACGGAGGACTCAGCAATCCCGTTCTCGGGTAGCAAAACTATCGAAGCCTTGGGCATGGAACAAGGCTGAAGAACAAGGTTGCAGCTGCACTAGGACTAGCTTACGTGTTTAGAGCGAGAGGAGAAGTGCCACAAGCGTCAAAGTGATCACGAAGTGATCCTATCTAAGCACGTCAAACATAACCCCATCGTGTTCTTCTTCTCGAAACCCCCTCGAGAAGAGACAATCACGAAACTCACACATGTAGTGTATTCTTAAGGATAGAGTGTCATGTTATCTACAACCGGATATTAACAAATTCCCATCTGCCACATAACCGCAGGCACGGCTTTCGAAAGTTCAAAACCATGCAGGGGTGTCCCAACTTAGCCCATAACAAGCTCATGATCTGCGAAGTCGCAACTCCAAGGTGGGAAGACCCGAGTATTCTCGGAATCCCGTGCTCAGGATATTCCGACAAAGGTAAAACTAATCCAGCAAGACCTCCCAGCGTGCCGACACCCTGATAGTAGCCACGCGTATCTCGTCTCAGGCCATGTCCGGATGGGCGATTCAACAGGTTTTACCAGCTCTTGAGTTTCCTCGAGGTGGCCCCGCAGACTCCTCAGTTTGAACCAACACTCATGTGGAGCACTAGCCCGGGTTGTTTATTAAGAAAAAGGTTAATTACTCCCTATGCAAGTTTTAGTTGTTAGGCAAATGTAGAACCAAAGTTGGGCCTTGCTAGAAAAGCTTTAGCGCTAAGCGGGTTATCGAGGGGGGCCCATAAACCCCAACCGTGTTAGGAACGCAAAATCCGGGAACATAACACCGGTTTATCGGGTCCTAAGGTGGCATGAGTGGAACAAAACACCGAGCAAAAGGCCAAGCCTTCCACCCATTGCCAAGTATATAGGTGTGTTAATATATTTAAGAGATATTGTGATATTCCAACAACAAGTTCCAACATGGAGTAATCTTCATCTTCACCTGCAACTAACAACGCTGTAAGAGGGGCTGAGCAAGCGGGTAACATAGCCAAACAACGATTTGCTGGGAAGGTATCAAAGGTTAGAGGTTTTATGGCAACAATAGGAGGCTGACAAACAGACATAGGCATCGAGGCAATATCTAAAGAGCGAAACATCTAGCATAGGAAAAGATAGTAGTGATATCTGGGAATGGTCATCTTGCCTGGGATTTCGCAAGGAAGAAGATGAGTCCATGAAGTAGTCGAACAAAACCTCACAACTCCGGAACGAACCCGAAGCTAACGAGAGAAGCAAACCGGAAAGAAGAAAACAACACGATAAACACACAAGCATAAACATGGCATATGATGCACAATCAAGTATGATGCATGAACGGTTTAAATATGCATGGCATGGCAAAATGCACAAACAAAGCGACAAGTTAAGTGGAGCTCAATATGCAACGAGTTGCATATTGTCAAAACACCACATTATATTTATTTAGTTGACTCTCGTTTATTTACAAGACAAGATTAAATGTTTTTTATTCAACATGGCAAGAGGTGAAGCATGAGCAAAACTACACTATCTAGTCAAATTAAATGAGGCCGGAAATAACAACAACAATTCCGAAAACTCCTCATGTCATTTAGAAATTATTGAAGCAACAACAATTTTAACCATTTAAATGTTGTTATCATGATGCGGATGCCATTTTCAAGTATTATGCAAATTTTAGTTAAAGGTTGACAATTAACAAGATATGAAGCATTTGGTCGCCATGACGGAAGGAAATGAGTGTCCTAGTGACGAGAACGGAAATGGTGCCATGGCAACGTTCCGATGATCCGACAACTCGTCGAGAAGCCGTTGCAAAAGCAAGGTGGCGTGAGTGAGTCGAACAAGATGATGGGGTGCTCCCGACTTCCGGGTTCCCACGGGTTGGCGACAAGGCAAACGAGGGGCACTCGGACTCGAGGCAAACAAGCGAGTGCATCTCATACAACACAAGCATTCATTCGTTCACGGGCGTCGACTCGGTGGTATACCTTTGAAGCCTGCATTCGGGGTGGAACGAGTCGTCGAGGGAAGTAGTCGTTCACGTTTCGGCGGTAGTGGAAGTAGTTGTACTCTCGGTCATGGCGACGGAAGTGGTACAGGTTTCAGAGTCGTTCTCGGGGTCGTTGCACTTGCGAAAAATACACGGCGACGGTAGTAGTACACTCTCATTGTGGAGCTTGGCGGTCTTCGAAAACAGCGGTCGTCGAGGCACTTGGCGCTTCAAAACGTTCGTCGTGGTACTTGGAGTCTTCAAACTTGTCGGTCTTGACAAAACGAAGGGGTACTTGGTGTTTGCCATGTTCTGTCTTGGCGAGTTGTAGGTGGCAGTAGAGGTTCGTAGACATTCTGGCACCTGGCGAAAATCCCATCGGTGGTCGTGGTACTTGGCGTCACAGCAACAGCAAGAGGGAGGCGGAGACAACTTGGATCGAAGATGACGACGATGGAGAGGCGAGCTGCAGGCGCTAGCGGACGGCGCGGCCTGAACCAGCCCGAGGCATGGCAGCTTGGAGCAGAGCAGCGGTGCACAAGTGCTCTCCGGCGAGGGTAGCCAGGACGGCGGCTGCGGCAGAGGCACTGCGCTGGAGGTTGCCGACGGCGGCGGTCGACCAAGCAAGGAGGCGGGACGGTGTTGCTGGAGGGCCCGCGGCACGGGGCGGCACGGAGGAGGAGGCCACAGGTGGAGTCGTCGGAGATGGCCGCTCCGGTGGTGCACGCGAGGGCGGTGGCGACGCTCCTCGGCGGCGGGGTCGGTGACGCGGTAAGGCCGCGGCGGGGACGCGGCAAGGCCGGCCCGCGGGGCGCTATGGCGAGGCGCGGCCCGTCCCACTGCTCGGGTGCGGGAGGGGAGATCGATGGAGATGGCGCGACGAGGCGGCGCTCCCGGGGGAGGAGAAGGAGCGCGGCGGCGCAGGATGTGACGCCCGAAGAACGACGCTCCAGAAGATTCCAGATGTTCCGGGGTTTCTCCGTGTGTTTCATTTGTGCTTGCTTTATTTATTTTGCATTGCATCATGTCTTCATGCCATCAAGTCTTTTAATTTGAAAACCCCAAATAGATAAACCGTATGGATCTTTGATCCATTTAAATTGAGGGATACTCACTATGGTGACTTCTCTTTATAACATATAAAAGCCTCTCAATATTATTAGGGAGCTATATTAAATTATTCCATTTGCACACTTGCATATTTTTTTCCATACCTTTTCTTTCTCAATTCCTTGCCTCCAAACCTTGTCTATAATTCTTATCTGTTTTATCGAGCCTCCTAAAAAATCCGAACATTTTTTTGGACTCTTTAAAGCCTAGCCCTTGTTCAAACCATTTGAATTAAATTCAAATGAATTTGAATTAAACCTTGCAAGATGGCCATTCCTATTTTTCTTGGACCGTGCTCATTTTTGTGAGCCCGAGAAATATAACATCTTGCCCAAATTCTTCCCCTTTTTTTCTTTCTCTTCTTTGTGTTGTTTTTTTATAGTTAGAGAGAAGAGAGAGGATCTGGAAGAGGCCTCTACAGCCCAGCCAGGGCCCAACCGCAGCTTGGCCTGCTCCCAGCCGGCTGCACCTCTAGGCCCATTTGCCTCCTAGCCCATCTGCAGCCAGCCCTAACCCGTCGCACCCCCCGATCCCCTCGTCCTCCCACTCAGCGCCGCACCCTCATCCCCATCTCTCACCGCGCCTCCCTCTCGTCCTCACCCCTCCCCGTCGCCTCGTATGCCGCCATGGAGCCCCGCCGGCCTGCAAGCCCGGGCCGTCGTCGCTGCCTCCCGTCGGCAGCCACAGCCGCGTCCGCTGCCCCTTCTCCTTGTCTGCGTCCACGCAGGAGCCAACCGCCCTCGCCGTCACCTCTGCTGCTCCGCCACCGCCGCCACGCTTCCTCCCGTCACCTGCCTCATCGTCGGCCTATGCTGCAGCTCCGCCGCGCCCCGAGCTCACCAGCCTCGCCTGGACCCTGGTCAGCTCCGCCCCGCGACAGCACACTAGCCGTCCTTCTCCTTCATCCGCGACGGCTCGCGCTCTCCAGCCGCGCCGGCAACCCCAACCTCGTCACCGCGCCCCTCCGGTAACCCAAGACCGCCACCGACCTAGTGGAGGCCATGGACTCGGCCTCAAGCTCACCTAGTCAGGCCTCTTTGACCTACCAGACTCGATGACTGTCGTGTTGCCGTTGTTTTGTTGCTGCTGTTGTTTTTGCCAACACCCGGAAGCATCAAGTTCGACCCTCGAAGACCTCCGAGAACGACAAGTCTGGAGACGACAAGTACCACTATGACGCGACAAGTACCTCGATGAACCGAACATCTACGGGAACTTGAACATCTACAAATGTGTACCACTACCTCCCACGATGACCACCGTCGAGGTCCGATAGTACAACTACTTCCACTACCGTCGACCTCGGAGACCCGTGGACGTCAAATGCCGCTGCAGATGCCCCGAACAAAATCGAACCGTGTACCACTACTACCCTCGACGACCCCGTGTACAACTACGAACGTGAACGGCTACTTCCCTCCACGTCTCGAACCCCTCCGAAAACGCACACTTCGAAGGTATACCGCCAAAACAATAGCCATGAACGAATGTGGTTGTATGAGATGCACCCTTTGTTGCTCCGTGTTCGAAGTACCCCTCGTTGCCTTGTCACCGAACCGTGGGAACCCGGCAACGGGATCACCCCATCTCTTTTGCATGTCACGCTCTCCGTCATCTTTTGCACCGGACTATCAACGAGCTACCGGAACCGATATGTTGTGTGGTATCATTTTCGGATTCGCCGCCATGGCCCTTTCTTTCCACCACGGTGACAATACTTCACATCTCTTCATGTTAACTTTTACTAAAAATTGCATAAAACTTGATCATGTCATCCGCATCATGATAACAACCTTTGAATGTTAAATTGTTGTTGCTTTAATAATTGCTAAATTGGTCATGGGGATTTTCCGGAATTGTTGTCGTTATTTCCGGCCTCATTTAAAATGACGAGTTAGTGTAGTTTTACTCATGCTTCACCTATTGCCATGTTTAATAAAAACATTTAATCTTGTCTTGTAAATAAACGAGAGTCATCTAAATAATCTAATGTGGCGTTTTGTCAATATGCAACTCGTTACATATTGAGCTCCACTTAACTTGTAGTATTGCTTGTCCACTTTGCCATGCTTGCATATTAAACAGAACATGCATCATACTTGGTTGTGCATCATATGTTATGTTTATTCTTTGATGTTTACCGCGTTGTTTGCATCTTTCCGGTTTGCTTCTCTCGTTAGCTCCGGTTTTGTTCTGGAGTTGTGAGTATTTGTTTGACTACTTCATGGACTTGTTCTTCTTCCTCGCGGAATCCCAGGCAAGATGACCATCACCTTGGATACCTTTACTATCATTGCCTTTGCTTAGTTGTCTCGATGCTATCGTTATATGTCGCGCTACTCATCTTATTGTCAGCCCCTCTCCTTGTTGCCATGAAACCTCTAACCTTTGACACCTACCCAGCAAACCGTTGTTTGGCTATGTTACCCGCTTCCTCAGCCCCTCTTATAGCGTTGTTAGTTGCAGGTGAAGATGAAGTTTGTTCCTCGTTGGAACTTGATGTTTCGGGAATATCACAATATCTATTATTATTATTAACACACCTATATACTGGGCATGGGTGGAAGGCTTGGCCTTTTGCTCGGTGTTTTGTTCCACTCATGCCACCTTAGGCGCCGATAAACCGGCATTATGTTCCTTGATTTTGCGTTCCTTACATGGTTGGGTATATGGGGACCCCTTGACACTTCGTCTTTGAATAACACTCCTCCAGCAAGGCCCAACATTGGTTTTAATTTGCCTCATAATAACAACTTATTTAATTAATTAAATTGCATAGGGGGTCGCGTCCCCGAGTATTCTTTCTACATAGTAGGGGGGCCAGTGTTGATGGTGTTGGTCCCAAACGGGGGTTCGACGGGGCCACCTTGGGGAAACCCGAGGGCTGGTTTTACTCGTAAAATCACCCATTCGGACGTGGCCTGAGACGAGATACGCGCGGCTAATATCAGGGTGTCGGCACGCCGGGAGGTCTTGCTGGACTTGTTTTACCATTGTCGAAATGTCTTGTGCACCGGGAATTCTGAGTCTGATCGGGCCTTCCCTAAGATAAGGGGTAATATTATTATTACTTCTGCTGATCTTGAGAGCTTGTGATGGGCTAAGTTGGGACACCCCTGCAGGGTTATGATCTTTCGAAAGCCGTGCCCGCGGTTATGTGGCAGATTGGAATTTGTTAATGTCCGGTTGTAGAAAACTTGACAGAGGATCCGAAGTAGAACACACAACTGTGTGAGTAACCGTGACTGTCTCTTTTCACTTTGAGAACAGAACACGGTGGGGTTATGCTTGACTCGTAGGTAGTTCAGGATCTTTAGCAATCATTACTAGTTTGCGACCGCTTGCGTAGATGCTCATCTTACTCTTGTAGTCGTAAGGTAGCCACCATATATTGTTTAGCCGCTCCTGCAACCTCACCACTTAACCACTCCTTACCCATTAAGCTTTGCTAGTCTTGATACCCATGGTTATGGGATTGCTGAGTCGTCATGGCTCACAGATACTACAACACCAGATGCAGGTACCGCTGAGAACAGTTCAGGGGTTGGTTCAGAACTTCACTGGGAGCTCGATGAAGAGAGTGGCCTATGTATGTGACGTTTTTCGACGATCAGTATTGGTTCCTACTAGGGGCGATCGGACCTTGTGTTTATGGTATCTTTCTCGTTTGGTTTTCGTCCGTAGTCGGACCCTGTGTTTTGGATGATGTATGTTATTGTATTCATTGTGTGACGTGGCGAGTGTAAGCCAACTATCTTTTCTATTTCATCCCTGAATTTTACATGAGTTGTGCAAAGATACCATACTTGAGATCATTCAAGTATGCGCTTATGTCTTTAAGTCGTGCCTCGACACGTGGGATACATAGTCGCATACTCGGCTTTACAAGTTGGTATCAGAGCCTTCTCCGACCTAGGAGCCCCCACTGATTGATCGAATCATTGACGGTTGAGTCTAGGCACACACATGAAAATGTTTTGAGTCCTATATATATATATCGGAGAGTAGGATTTTTTTTACTCATCATCCCTTTATCACTCTGGTGAGGACTCCTGATGATGTTCTATCTCTTCTACTCTCAAAATTCACTAATTCTTTTTTTAGGATCACGCGAGTATTGTTTGGATTGTTCCAATGTCTTTGTGATGAGAACATTTTTCTCGATGCCTCCTGTCATTTAGGGGTTGTGGCAGTGTCCCGGGGAGTTGAGCTCCGAGGTGTTGTCGTCACAAATCTATCGCAGCAGTTCTGGAATACTTAAGACGGCCGACATCGAAAACTCTCCTATGCGGTTAGTGGCAAGATAACCCCGACATCACCCAGTACTGGGGAGGTAGTTTGGGAGTATTGCCATAGCTTGTATATCAGATGTGTTTCGAAGGTCCGAGGTAAACGGTTTCCGGAAATAACTGGTTATGTGTTGAAGGATGGATACAGCTGGATGTAGGATTAGAGTTGAGTGCGAGGTGCTTCCCATGTATCCTCAACACCTGATTGCATAACTGGGAACTTTCGGAAATTAATAGGTGGGTTCATCTAGTAGCTCGTAGGCATTCTTCCAACGAATGCATGATATGGAGTTCGGGGTTCTACATGGAGTGAAGTAGTTTTATGGGCGTTTGTTTCGATCGGGAGTTGCATCTTAAAGGGTCCTTGGCTATGCTGATCCGGGGATTGCAAAACCCTTTTGTAACACGTTCCATGAGCTTCAGCACGAATATGTAGAACGAAACTTCTATCTTTTATTTGTTCCATCCGCTCCTTGTTGTTTTTATTTACCTTTTGTTCTCCCAGGTGGCTTCTTGACAAGTTGATGTACCTACGGAATTCATTCCTTCAATTCTCTGTTCAGATGATATTGTGAAGATTATGTTGCAACATATCTATCCTTTGTTTTTGTTTTGTTTCTGGTATTCGAGTTGTTTCGATGTCAAGTGTTGATTCCATACCTTTCCTAATCGGTATTCTCATATTTCTATGGGAGTGCTAGTCCTTCTTGATCATCGAGATTGTCATGTTAAATTCATTCAGCCGGCGTGCTTCGCTTCAAGTTAATCCGATCTCTTCATCATTTGCAAGATCAACACTCAATCTTTTCTCAACGGTGTTTGTTTCATTCATCCCAAGTTGTCTTTGTTTTCCCCACCCTCCCACCCTTCTTCTTCTCGGAGCCAAAAATCTCAAATCAAGTATCCTTTTATTAATGTGATGTTTCTTCATTCTTTCGTTCAATTTCGTTATCCGGTGATTTCTCAGGAAGATGCTAAGGAAGCTTCAAGTTTTTCATTCTCCATTCTCGTTTCTTCTCCGGTGGAATAAATTCAAGCTTCGGTCATGATCATATCTCTTCCTTTTTGTTTAACATGTTTTCCCATGTTGAAAATTATTATCTGAAGGCTCTCTTATTCATTCAACTCTCCTATCCATATCCGGTGTGTACAAGGTATCTCAGAGGACTCGTGCTTCCTTTTTCAACATGTTCATTATATTTTGGGGACTGTCATCTTATCCAAGCCATGTAATTCAACCGGTGCAATATCTCTTAAGCAATCTTTTTCAACGGTGATTTCTTTAGTGGGCCCTAACCCACAGGTCTTTTTCCAGGATCTTACCTGACTCTTCTTTTTCCGGAGAATTCTTTTCAAAGTTTGATGTAAGATTGATTTCCATCAGTCACACGCCTTCTCCAAGCTTGTTTTCAATTATTTCCATCTTTAGCTCCACCTTCCTCTTGTCATTCGTCCGGAGTATCTTGAAATTCTTCATGGCATTTCTCGTCTTCAGTCTCAACATTTGAAGACCGAAGAAGAGTTGCTCTTAAATCTTGGTCCATTCTCTTGAAGATTCGTGGTTCTAGCTTCATGCCATCCTCATTATTGTTCCGATTGTGAGGAATTCTTTTATACCATCCGAAGCATTTCATGAATTCTTTCCGTTGTGATCCTCCGAAGGCCATCATTTCAGAAGATTTCTTGGTTCTCAGTTTTCAACTTCGTCCTCCAACTATTCTTAGTTGTTGTCTCTTCGTTCGTATCCATATTCTTACGGTGGTTCTTTCAAGATTACTCTTCCGTTGTTATCGTATTAATTCATTTGTTCTTTTCATAATCCTACCGGTGAGTCGTTCAAGATTATTCTCAAGTTTGGCTATATCTCTCTCCAATCCTTTCAAGAAGAATAAGTAGTAGGCCAAATCCATTGCTGGTCATCAATTTAATTTGATGAAGGATAAGCATACAGTAAATCTTATTCTTATTTCCTCGAAGTGATTAATCTCTTTTTCCGGAGCTTGTTCATCATATCATATTCTCGGTTCTAAGTTCTTCATCTTGTTTTCCGCAGCTCCAAGTTATTTCAATTATATCATTTCAAGGTTCCATCTAATCATCACAAGCATTGAATCTTATTCTTTTCATCTTTCACTTCTCATGCTTTCATTACCGGAGTTCTACATGGTGGTGCATCATGATTTAACTCATCATCAAAGTGTTCTTCAAGATTCTTGTTGGAGTTCAAGCAGTCTTCATCATGCATTACGAAGTGCAATTCTTGATCCCTTATCTTTTGAGGTGGTGTTATGTCATTCTTGACAATTTTCCCTTCATGTTTCATGATTCACAAGTTATCAAGAATGATATATGTAAACCCATCATTTTCTTCATTCATGAGATCTTTTCAACCTTCAATTTATTCGTTGGAGTAATCTTGGGTTGTATTTCACCTAAAGTTTTCCCCTAAGGATTGTTGCTATTGTGGTGTTTATCAATGATCCAAGTTATCTCTTTATCATCTTGGTGGAAGAAAAAATTTCATCCCTTTGCTGCTCTCAATCAAATCAATTGGTTAAGTTAGTGGCAGAATTTCACTTCAAGTTTTGAGATGTTTTCCACAAGCCCACAACAAGCTTATTCTTTTGTTGTTGATTATGTTCAACAACTTCGTTCAACCCTTCTTCCTAAGGATATTTTTCAAATTCATTTGTGGGAGAAGTTGCCATTTTCCTTATCCGTTCTTGTCTTTCCAATGTTTTAGCATCTATTCTTTCGTTCCGGAGGCATTGTGATATTGCTCTCTTCGAGCCATCATCTTGTCATATCAAGTTCATGTTCTTTTCTTTTCTCGTCCATTTAACGGGAGTGTTGTGACCTTCATTCTAATTCTATCATCTTATCAAGTTTTGCCTCTCTTTTCTAACCGGAGTGTTGTCTGAAATTTTCTTATCCCGTGTGCCATTCTTTTAATTGTTTCGGAGGCAATATGTTGTTGATTTCATCAAGATCATCCAATCTTCTCAAGATCATGTTAATTCCTTCCATTTTCAGTCAGAGTGCTGTCCAAATAATGTCATTCTTATTCCTTGGCTATACCGTTGCAGTTTCTTATTCTTTTGGTTCGTAAGCTCTTGTTTCATGTCTTTCAACCTACAAGGTTCTCATAATGTTCCTTGTTCCTCTTTTCTAACAGACTGTTTTCATCTTCGTTCATCTCCATTGTATTCTTTATTCAACTTGTTTAACCTCTCAAGGTTCGTGGTTTCACTCGTCTGTCAAAGAAGCAACTTTATTTTACCTCTTCTTTTTCGTTTCTATCCGGTGCCATCTCCAGGATCTCGGGTCGAGATCCTCTGTTAGTGTGGGAGAGTTGTGACGCCCGAAGAACGACGCTCCAGAAGATTCCAGATGTTCCGGGGTTTCGCCATGTGTTTCATTTGTGCTTGCTTTATTTATTTTGCATTGCATCATGTCTTCATGCCATCAAGTCTTTTAATTTTAAAAACCCAACTAGATAAACCATATGGATCTTCGATCCATTTAAATTGAGGGGTACTCACTATGGTGACTTCTCTTTATAACATATAAAAGCCTCTCAATATTATTAGGGAGCTATATTAAATTATTCCATTTGTTTGGAATTCACCATAACACACTTGCATATTTTTCCCATGCCTTTTCTTTCTCAATTCCTTGCCTCCAAACCTTGTCTATAATTCTTATCCGTTTTATCGAGCCTCCTAAAAAATCCGAACATTTTTTTGGACTCTTCAAAGCCTACCCCTTGTTCAAACCATTTGAATTAAATTCAAATGAATTTGAATTAAACCTTGCAAGATGGCCATTCCTATTTTTCTCGGACCGTGCTCATTTTTGCGAGCCCGAGAAAAATAACCTCTTGCCCAAATTCTTCCCCTTCTTTTCTTTCTCTTCTTTGTTTTGTTTTTTATAGTTAGAGAGAAGAGAGAGGATCTGGAAGAGGCCTCTGCAGCCCAGCCAGGGCCCAGCCGCAGCTTGGCCTGCTCCCAGCTGGCCGCACCTCTAGGCCAATTTGCCTCCTGGCCCATCTGCAGCCAACCCTAACCCGTCGTACCCCCCGATCCCCTCGTCCTCCCACTCAGCGCCGCACCCTCGTCCCCATCTCTCCCCGTGCCTCCCTCTCATCCTCACCCTCCCCGTCGCCTCGCACGCCACCATGGAGCCCCGCCGACCTGCGAGCCCGGGCCGTCGTCGCTGCCTCCCGTCGGTAGCCACAACCGCGACCGCCGCCCCTTCTCCTTGTCTGCGTCCGCGCCGGAGCGAGCCGCCCTCGGCGTCACCTCTGCTGCTCCGCCACCGCCATCGCGCCTCCTCTCGTCACCTGCCTCGTCGCCGTCCTCTGCTGCAGCTCCGCCGCGCCCCGAGCTCTCCAGCCTCACCTGGACCCTGCTCTGCTCCACCCCGCGACAGCACACCAGCCGTCCTTCTCCTTCCTTCGTGATGGCTCGCGTTCTCCAGCCGCGCCGGCAACACCAACCTAGTCACCGCGCCCCTACGGTGACCCAAGACCGCCACCGACCTGCTGGAGGCCATGGACTCGACCTCAAGCTCGCCTAATCAGGCCTCTTTGACCTACCGAACTCGATGACTGCTGTGTTGTCGTCGTTTTGTTGCTGCTGTTGTTTTCGCCAAGACCCGGAAGCGTCAAGTTCGACCCTCGAAGACCTCCGAGAACGACAAGTCTGGAGACGACAAGTACCACTACGACGCGACAAGTACCTCGACGAACCGAACATCTACGGGAACTTGAACATCTACAAACGTGTACCACTACCTCCCACGACGACCACCGTCGAGGTCCAATAGTACAACTACTTCCACTACCGTCGACCTCGGAGACCCGTGGACGTCAAGTGCCGCTGCCGATGCCCCGAACAAACTCGAACCGTGTACCACTACTACCCTCGACGACCCCGTGTACAACTACGAACGTGAACAGCTACTTCCCTCGACGTCTCGAACCCCTCCGAAAACGCACGCTTCGAAGGTATACCGCCGAAACAATGCCCGTGAACGAATGTGGTTGTATGTTATGCACCCTTTGTTGCACCGTGTTCGAAGTACCCCTCGTTGCCTTGTCACCGAACCGTGGGAACCCGGCAACGGGATCACCTCATCTCTTTTGCATGTCACGCTCTCCATCATCTTTTGCACCGGACTATCAACGAGCTACCGGAACCGATATGTTGCGTGGCATCATTTTCGGATTCGCCGCCGTGGCCCTTTCTTTCCACAACGGTGACAATGCTTCACATCTCTTCATGTTAACTTTTACTAAAAATTGCATAAAACTTGATCATGTCATCCGCATCATGATAACAACCTTTGAATGTTAAATTGTTGTTGCTTTAATAATTGCTAAATTGGTCATGGGGATTTTCCGGAATTGTTTTCGTTATTTCCGGCCTCATTTAAAATGACTAGTTAGTGTAGTTTTACTCATGCTTCACCTATTGCCATGTTTAATAAAAACATTTAATCTTGTCTTGTAAATAAACGAGAGTCATCTAAATAATCTAATGTGGCGTTTTGCCAATATGCAACTCGTTACATATTGAGCTCCACTTAACTTGTAGTATTGCTTGTGCACTTTGCCATGCTTGCATATTAAACCGAACATGCATCATACTTGGTTGTGCATCATATGTCATGTTTATGCTTTGCTGTTTACCGCGTTGTTTGCTTCTTTCCAGTTCGCTTCTCTCGTTAGCTCTGGGTTCGTTCCGGAGTTGTGAGGATTTGTTCGACTACTTCATGGACTTGTTCTTCTTCCTCGCGGAATCCCAGGCAAGATGACCATCACCTTGGATACATTTACTATCATTGCCTTTGCTTAGTTGTCTCGGTGCTATCGCTATATGTCGCGCTACCCATCTTATTGTCAGCCCCTCTCCTTGTTGCCATGAAACCTCTAACCTTTGACACCTACCCAGCAAACAGTTGTTTGGCTATGTTACCCGCTTGCTCAGCCCCTCTTATAACGTTGTTAGTTGCAGGTGAAGATGAAGTTTGTTCCTCGTTGGAACTTGATGTTTTGGGAATATCACAATATCTATTATTATTATTAACACACCTATATACTGGGCATGGGTGGAAGGCTTGGCCTTTTGCTCGGTGTTTTTTTCCACTCATGCCACCTTAGGCGCCGATAAACCGGCATTATGTTCCTTGATTTTGTGTTCCTTACACGGTTGGGTATATGGGGACCCCTTGACACTTCGTCTTTGAATAAAACTCCTCCAGCAAGGCCCAACATTGGTTTTAATTTGCCTCATAATAACAACTTAATTAATTAATTAAATTGCACAGGGGGTCACGTCCCCGAGTATTCTTTCTACATAGTAGGGGGGCCAGTGTTGATGGTGTTGGTCCCAAACGGGGGTTCGACGGGGCCACCTTGGGGAAACCCGAGGGCTGGTTTACTCGTAAAATCACCCATCCGGACGTGGCCTGAGACGAGATACGCGTGGCTACTATCAGGGTGTCGGCACGCCGGAAGGTCTTGCTGGACTTGTTTTACCATTGTCGAAATGTCTTGTGCACCGGGAATTCCGAGTCTGATCGGGCCTTCCCTAAGATAAGGGGTAATATTATTTTTACTTCTGCTAATCGTGAGAGCTTGTGATGGGCTAAGTTGGGACACCCCTGCAGGGTTATGATCTTTCGAAAGCCGTGCCCGCTGTTATGTGGCAGATTGGAATTTGTTAATGTCCGGTTGTAGAAAACTTGACAGAGGATCCGAAGTAGAACACACAACTGTGTGAGTAACCGTGATTGTCTCTTTTAACTTTGAGAAGAGAACACGGTGGGGTTATGCTTGACTTGTAGGTAGTTTAGGATCTTTAGCGATCATTACTAGTTTGCGACCGCTTGAGTAGATGCTCATCTTATTCTTGTACTCGTAAGGTAGCCACCATATATTGCTTAGCCACTGCTGCAACCTCACCACTTAACCTCTCCTTACCCATTAAGCTTTGCTAGTCTTGATACCCATGGTTATGGGATTGCTGAGTCTTCGTGGCTCATAGATACTACAACACCTGATGTAGGTACCGCTGAAAACAGTGCAGGGGTTGGTTCAGAACTTCACTTGGAGCTCGATGAAGAGAGTGGCCGTATGTATGTGACATTTTTCGACGATCAGTAGTGGTTCCTACTAGGGGCGATCGGACCTTGTGTTTATGGTATCTTTCTCGTTTGGTTTTCGTCCGTAGTCGGACCCTGTGTTTTGGATGATGTATGTTATTGTATTCATTGTATGATGTGGCGAGTGTAAGCCAACTATCTTTTCTATTTCATCCCTGAATTTTACATGAGTTGTGCAAAGATACCATACTTGAGATCATTCTAGTATGCGCTTATGTCTTTAAGTCATGCCTCGACACGTGGGAGACATAGTCGCATACTGGGCTTTACACAGGAGCACGGCGGCGTGGGCATGGCGATGAGGAGGAGGTCGAGCGAGAGGTGGTGAGGAAGGAGAGGGAGGCGAGCGAGAGGACGGGAGGAGGAAGGAGGCGAGCGAGGGGATCGGGCGAGAGGAGGGAGAGGTGCGGCGCTGAGGAGGGACAAGGGAGAGAGGGAGATGCAGGGGTCGGGGCTAGGGTTGTGGGGCGGCTGGGCCTAATAGGCCAGCTGCTGATGGGCCTCTTGGCGGGCCGAATCGGCCAGAGGCTGCAGCTGGGCTCTCTCTCCCTCTGGCTTTTCTCCTTTTTTTGTTTTTAACAGGAAAAAAACAGAAGAAAAACCAAAGTGTGATTGAGGAAGAAAAATAGAGGAAGGTGAAAAATATTTACGAGGTCCAGTAAATATGTGATGGACCTCGAACCCCTCGTTGGTTACCCCAAGTGGAAGGTGTAAGATGCAGTAAGTAAAAGTGTTTTCCCTTAGCAACGATACCAAGGATCGAATCCCCAGAGACTCCTAGGCTCAACAAGTAGGTGTCAATTGCTACGGCGCCAGATTAGTAGCAATCAACGTGGACCTGCACACAGATACAAATAACTTTGCTCCCAACGAGTACAGAGAGGTTGTCAATCCCACCGGCCTTGTAGTTCACAAAGGGTTAAAAGCAATGATAGTAGTGATAGATAGTGTTTTGCAATAGTAAGTAAATAGCGAAAAGTAAATAGTGGATGTGATCAATGATGGTAATATGGACCGGAGTCTCATGATGTTCACTAGTGATGTCTCTCTCCCAAAAGACGATAAAACAGCTATGTGAGGTAAACAAATTACAGCTGGGCAATTGACAGGACCACGAACGCAAACCAATGCTGAGTACATTGCAAGAAAGGTTGAGGTTCAAAGCATGGGCGGTACGCCAAAGTAAGTAGACCGAAATCCATCAATATCTACTACTAATCATCCACCTTGAGATATCTATCCAGAACATCTCGCTGGTATTAAGTTGCGAGTCCCACCCATAGTGTAAACTCAATGCAACAGACAACTGCATTAAAAGAACTTTGTGTAAAGTAAACAATCCTTGCACCCGCGGGCACAAGCACCGTTGTTTTCCCCCGTGTGGCAACAGCACATCCCCTAGACTCATGTTTCTGTCACTCAAGCTACTCATCGAGGGGCATGAACCCACAATCGAGCATAACGTTCCCTCTTGGAGTCACTACCTACTACTTGGCCAAAGCAATAAATAACAACGGAGAACATGGAAGAATTACTTATGAACAAAAATATAAAAGAGGTGAATCAAATATATTACTCAAGATCAATCTGAACATAATATCATAATCCATCGGATCCCAGCAAACTCAACATAGCAACAGCATAAGGATTACATAGGTGCCTCGATCATGTAGGGCAGCTCACGAGGACTAATTAGTGAAGCACAAGAACGGGAGGAGAACATCACATAGCTACTGGTCATGGACTCATGGTCGAAGGGAGACTACTCACGAGTCATCCGGGAGGCGTCCATGGTGGTGGAGAAGCTCCCGGTGGTGATCCTCCCCTCCGGCAGGGTGCCGGGAAGAGTTCTCCTGGTGCTCCCGATCTTGGAAGCGGCGGCGGCGGCGGAACAGAGATGGGATCGCGAAAAGAGTTCCTGTTCTGAGGGTTTCAGAGGGTCCTTTAAATATATGCCAAAGTAGGGCGCCGGGGGAGTCTCGGGGGGCCCAGGCGACCCCCGGCGCGGCCCAAGGGGGGGCGCGCCGCCAGGGCGCCTGGAGCCCTGGTGCCCCCCACCCCCCCCCCAGGCTGCCCTACGGACGCAGTGTTGTTTCTGGATTGCTGATTTTTTATATAATTTTTCTGGATTTTTCTGGGCAGTTCTCGAAACGTGAAAACCTGAAATACAAAAACAGCCGAAAACAGAAACTAGCACTGGGGTGCACTGAATTAGTAAGTTAGTCCAAATATGATCAAAAGTGTATGGAAGTGTATGAATATCATAGCAATATCACCCAAAAGTGGCATGGAGCAAGCAGAAATTATAGATACGTTTTGGACGTATCAACATCCCCAAGCTTAATTCCTGCTCGTCCACGAGTAGGTAAATGATAACAAGAATAATTTCTGTGGTGACATGCTATTAACCATATAGGACTTTTTATAGTCATATGACAAAAGCTTACTGAGACAATGATTCTAAAGTAATTAAGTTGCCTCAAGAGAAAATCACAAATGACTGAAAGTTTTACAATATGAAACTGAAACATCAAAAATATTTGCAATGAACATGATGTGCAAATATGACAAAGTGATATCTAGCTTGCCCCCTTTAGTGATGCAAAACATAAATGCAGGGGCACCTTCAAGGTTTAAGTGATGACTAGATACAATCATTTCAGAATAAACGATATCACAATCATGCAAAAGACAATGCTACTTTGGGACAATGCACATTACACTCAGAATGACAATCATGCTCTTAGTAGTTGGTGCTTCAACGTAAAGGTAAAAGAAAGGTTGAGTGCTAGAGCTTTTTATTTTGAAAACATGGAAGCAATTGTGTCAACAGTAGTAGTACTTCATATGTGTCATGCATAAAACATCCTATAAGTTGCAAGCCTCATGCATCGAATACCAATAGTGCTCGCTCCTTGTCCTAATGAGCTCGGATCCCCATGGGTTATCATTGAATTACATATGTTTTAACCAAGTGTCACAAAGGGGTACCTCTATGCCACCTGTACAAAGGTCCAAGGAGATAAATCGCATTTGATTTCTTGATTTTGATAGATCTCAACTTGAGGACATCCATACCGGGACAACATAGAAAATAGATGATGGACTCCTCTTAAATGCATAAGCATATTCTCATAAGAGATTGAGGATTAAGGTCCAAGCTAAAACTTCCACCATGATGCATGGCTTTGGTTGGCGGCCCAATGTTCTTCTCTAACAATATGCATATTAATTCAACCCACGGTAAATCACCCTTACTTCAGACAAGACGAACATGCATAGCAACTCACATGATATTCAACAAAAGTGTGACAGTTGATGGCGTCCCCAGAAACATGGTTACCGCTCAGCAAGCAACTCATAAGAAATAAGATACATAAGCAACATATTCTTTACCATAATAGTTTTTAGGCTACTTTCCCATGAGCTATGTATTGCATGGTTAATTTGCTTAGTACAGGTGGAGGTTAGCAAAAAGACTGGGAGCGACCAACTAAGAGAGCAATGACGGTCATAATCATGCAGAGCGACAAAGCAATATTGAATCAGGCATGGTAGTTATATCGCTACTCAGAAATAAAAGATCATCAAGGCTTGACAGACTTTCTTTACAGTCTTGAATATGCGTGAGCATAAGCCAAGTCAATCAAAATAAATTCTCGAAGGAAGATACTACTAAACCATACCACATCATAGGCAAACAAACCAAGTTGGTACTCTAATAACACATTGGGAACCCCCCAGCTATTCGAGATTAACCATAAGAAAACCTGAACTACTAAGCACCATCATGAAAGTAACATCTTTATCATAGACACATTAACCAATGCAACGGAAGCAAACTCTCTTAATAAGGTGAGCATGATAATTAAAGAGATTTCAAGCAACCAACTAAACAAAAGCTCTTTGAAAAGATAAGCATGAATACTAAGAGCAGAGCACGATAGTAGCTATTAAAAGACAAAGAACACACACAGCATAGATAGACATGAAAATTCTATGTTATGTTCTAAGTAGAGGTGGAGCATGTTCCTCTCCCACATAAAGGAATGCTGAGTTCCGACTCGTTATGAAATACTAAAAAGAAAACTAAAAGCAAGACGCTCCAAGCATAGCACATAACACATGAAGTGATAAAAATATAGCGAAACGAAAGACGAACTGATAATGTTGATGGAGAAGGGGATGCACGGGGGCATCCCCAAGCTTAGACGCTTGAGTCTCCTTGAATATTTCTTGGGGGTGCACGGGGGCATCCCCAAGCTTGAGCGCTTGACACTCCTGAATCTTTTTATCATCTTCCCTCGCACACTTGAAAACTCTCTTCATACATAACTCATCATAATCTGATTAGCGAGGTTAGTACCCTTAATAAAATAATTATACCTTGCTGGAAATATGGATATTCTTGAAGTTCTACTGTTTCTCAAGATTGCCAAAAGGTTTTTGCAAAGAAAAAGCAAGTTCTTGATTTGCAAAGTGAAGGTAAGGCAAAACATGACAGAATCTGTGAAAAACAGAACAGCAGGCAGTAATTGATCTGTTCGGGATACTTCTGCAACTCAAATCAAAAAACTCAGAACTGACGCACGAAAGACAATTATATAGAGAACGCTGTAGAAAAAATTCAGACCAAAAAGATGATCTGGTGATTTTATACGAATTTTTCTATCCAAGGACAGAATCTGTTTCCTGGACAGCACCTCACAACTTTTGAACTTTCTAGCAATCAGAGGCTATACTTGGCACAAATATGAAAAGCAAAGATACAATGATGATGCTACAGCAGTAAACAACATCAAGACACAACAAAAGCAAAAAATTTATTCATGTGGGCTGCCTTCCAAAAGCGCTTTCTTTTATGCCTTTAAGCTAGGCATAATGCATAGATCAAGTTTTATCAAGAGTAAAAGAATAGCTAGCCCGTACAACGGACTCAAAAGGTAACTTGATCTTCTTTCGAGGGAAGTATTCCATCCCTTTCTTGAGAGGAAACTGAAATTTTATATTACCCTCTTTCATGTCAATGATAGCACCAACAGTGCGTAAAAAGGGACGTCCCAAAATAATTGGACATGAAGGATCACATTCAATATCCATAATAGTGAAATCAACGGGCACATAATTATCATTGACAACAATAAGAACATCGTCGATCCTCCCCAAAGGTTTCTTTATGGAAGAATCAACGAGACGAACACCAAAAGAACAAGAATCATAAGGTTTCAATTTGAGCATATCATATATTCTTTTGGGCATAACAGAGGTACTAGCACCAACATCACATAATGCATAACAAGAGAAGTCATTCAAATTAATTTTTATCATAGGATCTCAACCATCTTCTAGCTTTCTAGGTATGGAGGCTTCTACTCTAAGTTTCTCCTCCCTAGCTTTGATGAGAGCATTAGTGATATGCTCTGTGAAGGCAAGGTTAAGCGTGCTAGTGCGGGGATCTCTAAACATCTTGTGAAGGAAATCAATAACTTCGGTAAGAGTGCAATTATCAAAATCAAGGTCACGAGCATCAAGTAAAGTGGTAGTGGTGTCCTTAAGGTTCACTTGTTTGGTAGTTTCTATAGTCATAGCATCACCATTAATAGGTCCACTGGGACCAGGAGTACATTGGGTGCTAAGAGTGTGAACATCCTCAATAACTTGGATAGTAGCAACAGTGTGGTGGGTAGGAAGGCTCTTAATTCTTTCCTCTTCCTCCCTTTCTCTAGCCCATCTTTCTTTAAGCTTAGCCATCATCCTAATATTTTCATTAATTTGCACTTGAGTAGCATTAATAGGGATGACTTCCCTCTCCTTAAGAGGAGAAGTTTCAATTTTTAGCAATTTTACCTCATTGGCTAAGTGGTCTACCTTAAAATAAAGATCATCTAGTTTATGTAGTTTCTCTTCTACACTTTTATTGAAGGCTTTTTGGGTAGTGATGAAATCTCTAAGCATGGTCTCTAGTTCAGTATTGGAGTTCTTGGTACTAGGATAAGCATTGTTGTTCCCATAAGAGTTAGAGGGGAACGGTCTAGGATTGTTACCAAAGTTACTCCTATAAGCATTGTCGTTAAAATTGTTTCTAGAGATAAAGTTCACATCTACTTGTTCTTGAGCAATCAAAGAATTTAAAGGAACATCACGAGGATCAACAGTAGATTGCTTCGAAAGTAGAGACATGATCAAGTCAACTTTTTCATTGAGGGAGGAAATCTCCTCGACAGAGTTTACCTTCCTACCTGTTGGAGCGCGTTCGGTGTGCCATTGGGAATAGTTGGTCATCATCTCATCGAGAAGCTTTGTGGCAGCACCAAGTGTAGTTGACATAAAAGTTCCTCCCGCGGCCGAATCTAACAAGTTCCGCGAGGTAAAGTTCAAGCCTGCATAAAAAGTTTGGATAACCATCCAAGTAGTCAAACCGTGAGTAGGGCAGTTCTTGATAAGAGATTTCATACGTTCCCAAGCTTGGGCAACGTGTTCATTATCCAATTGTTTAAAATTCATTATGCTACTTCTAAGTTGGATAATTTTAGCAGGTGGATAGTATATTCCAATAAAAGCATCTTTGCACTTGTCCCATGAATCTATGCTATTTCTAGGCAAAGACTGAAACCAAATTTTAGCTCCTCCTCTCAAGGAGAAAGGAAAAAGCTTAAGCTTAACAATATTACCATCTATTTCTTGGTACTTTTGCATATCACAAAGTTCAACAAAGTTGTTTAAGTGTAAAGCAGCATCATCTCCAGCACCGGAGAATTGTTCTTTCATGACTAAGTTCAGTAAAGCAGGTTTAATTTCATATGAAGGTGCTGAAGTGGCAGGTGTAGTGATAGGTGTGCTGATAAAGTCATCGTTGTTGTGACTAGTGAAGTCACACAACTTGGTGTTCTCAGTGGAACCCATAGTAGCGAGCAAGCAAGATAACTATTTTTGTGATTTTCGATAAAAAGGTACTAAAGCAAAAATGAAAGGTAAACTAACAAGACTAAAAAGCAAAGGTAAAAGATAGCATGCAACTCCCCTATCCTGAAGAGTGGAGTCCCCGGCAACGGCGCCAGAAAATACTCCTTGATGGGCCTCGAACCCCTCGTTGGTTACCCCAAGTGGAAGGTGTAAGATGCAGTAAGTAGAAGTGTTTTCCCTTAGCAAAGATACCAAGGATCGAATCCCCAGAGACTCCTAGGTTCAACAAGTAGGTGTCAATTGCTACGGTGCCAGATTAGTAGCAATCAACGTGGACCTGCACAAAGATACAAATAACTTTGCTCCCAACGAGTACAGAGAGGTTGTCAATCCCTCCGGCCTTGTAGTTCACAAAGGGTTAAAAGCAATGATAGTAGTGATAGATAGTGTTTTGCAATAGTAAGTAAATAGCGAAAAGTAAATAGTGGATGTGATCAATGATGGTAATATGGACCGGAGTCTCATGATGTTCACTAGTGATGTCTCTCTCCCAAAAGACGATAAAACAGCTATGTGAGTTAAAAATATTACAGCTGGGCAATTGACAGGACCACGAACGCAAACCAATGCTGACTACATTGCAAGAAAGGTTGAGGTTCAAAGCATGGGCGGTACGCCAAAGTAAGTAGACCGAAATCCATCAATATCTACTACTAATCATCCACCTTGAGATATCTATCCAGAACATCTCGCTGGTATTAAGTTGCGAGTCCCACCCATAGTGTAAACTCAATGCAACAGACAACTGCATTAAAAGAACTTAGCGTAAAGTAAACAATCCTTGCACCCGCGGGCACAAGCACCGTTGTTTTCCCCCTTGTGGCAACAGCACATTCCCTAGACTCATGTTTCTATCACTCAAGCTAGTCATCGAGGGGCATGAACCCACAATCGAGCATAACGTTCCCTCTTGGAGTCACTACCTACTACTTGGCTAAAGCAATAAATAACAACGGAGAACATGCAAGAATTACTTATGAACAAAAATATAAAAGAGGTGAATCAAATATATTACTCAAGATCAATCTGAACATAATCTCATAATCCATCGGATCCCAGCAAACTCAACATAGCAACAGCATAAGGATTACATAGGTGCCTCGATCATGTAGGGCAGCTCACGAGGACTAATTAGTGAAGCACAAGAACGGGAGGAGAACATCACATAGCTACTGGTCATGGACTCATGGTCCAAGGGAGACTACTCACGAGTCATCTGGGAGGCGTCCATGGTGGTGTAGAAGCTCCCGGTGGTGATCCTCCCCTCCAGCAGGGTGCCGGGAAGAGTTCTCCTAGTGCTCCCGATCTTGGAAGCGGCGGCGGCGGCGGAACAGAGATGGGATCGCGAAAAGAGTTCCTGTTCTGAGGGTTTCGGAGGGTCCTTTAAATATATGCCAAAGTAGGGCACCGGGGGAGTCTCGGGGGGCCCAGGCGCCCCCCCCCCCGGCGCGGCCCAGGGGGGGCGCGCCGCCAGGGCGCCTGGAGCCCTGGTGCCCCCCCCCCCAGGCTGCCCTTCGGACGTAGTGTTGTTTCCGGATCGCTGATTTTTTATATAATTTTTCTGGATTTTTCTGGGCAGTTCTCGAAACGTGAAAACCTGAAATACAAAAACAGCCGAAAACAGAAACTGGCACTGGGGTGCACTGGATTAGTAAGTTAGTCCAAATATGATCAAAAGTGTATGGAAATGTATGAATATCATAGCAATATCACCCAAAAGTGGCATGGAGCAAGCAGAAATTATAGATACGTTTTGGACGTATCAATATGTTTTCGTTAAAACGAATGGTTTGGGCATTCTTTTGAGGAAGAAAAATATCACAAATTTGAATTTAATTCAAACTTGAGACATTTTAAAACCCAACCAAAACCTCTTCAAACGAGCAGGAAATTGGCAGTGAGGGTTTAGGCATGGTGAACTAGCATCAGGAAAAGAATGAATATTAAATTGGTGCCGAAAATAAACGCCACGATTTAAATGGACCAACGAAGAAGGAGAAGAAGATGATCAAGCAAGGTTGTGGGAGTCAAAACTTGGAGTGAAAAAGGCATGGGGAAATATTATGCAAGTGTGTTATGGTTGCTTCCAACAAATGGAATATTTTTTTATAATAGCTCCATAATATTAGGAGGATATGTTATAAAGAGAAGTCATCCTTCCCTCGATTTAAATGGATCGAGGATCCACACAATTTATTTAGATAAGATGCAAAGATTAAAAGACTTGATGGCATGATGACATGATGCAAGCACAAATAAGATAGAGCAAGCAAAAGAAATACATGGCGAAACCCGGAACATCTGGAATTTTCTGGAGGGTTGGTCTTCGGGCGTCACATGTACTTGTTTGTGTTGATCGTCGACTAAACCTTGTGCGCGGCCCGGAGCTCCGTTGGGGCGCGTAGTTTCCGGCGGGATCGGCTGCTCTCTGGTCTCCGGATTTTGTGGGATTTCGAAATTTGGGGAAGCGCGCGGGACGGGTCGTGCCGCGGCAATCAGATCGGATATGCTCAGGACGCCTCGATCTCCACGCCACCTTTTTCGCAACGTATCGCGTGCGCGCCTGTTGCGGGATTTGACGGGATAGCTCGGGGCCACCAGTCAGCCACTCGACCGATGCGCTATAAGTGCGCGTCGCGGCCGAGGCAAGGGCACTGTGCGCCCATTCTCTGTTTCTTCTTCCTCCGCCCCTCCTCCGTGTCCTTGCTCTCTGCCTTCCTCCCCTCGGCCAGCACTGGCTGGCCCTCCATGGGCAAGGACAACACCGCGGCTCTGGAGAGCTCGAAGAAGGCGGCGACGATGGGGAAAGGGAAGAGGTCTAACCGAGGAGGGTCGTCGTCGAGGTCCGGGCTCCTGCCTGGCTGGATCTAGGGGGACTGGATCGGGTCCACGATGAGCCGGAGGACATGGAGGAGTTGGGGGAGGAGGGCCTGATCGCTCGCGACTCCTGGCGGCTGCCGAAGGGTGAGCTCGAGCCCCAGCCGTGGGAAGGCGAGTGCGTCCTCCTCGCGACTCACGTCGACCGAGGTTTTTCCTTGCCCCCGCATCCTTTCTTCCGCGCTTTTCTCGCTTTTTACGGCGCCCAGCTGCACCACTTCTCTCCCAACACCATCACCTACTTCGCCGCATTCGTTTCGACGTGTGAGAACATCCTCGGTTGCCGACCGCATTGGGGCTTGTTCAAGCACATCTTCACTTGCCGTTCCCAAACCATCAAGAAAGCATATCCGAGTGAAGAGAAGACGCATGTCATCTAGATGTGTGGCGGACTGGGTATCCAGCTCAGATGTAGGAGCGCTTTCCCTGCCATGACCCTCCCTGAGTCGGTCCGGGGTTGGCAGTCGACTTGGTTCTACTCCAGGGACATTCCGACTCCTGGTTAGCCGACTGGGCTTCCTCCATTTTCTTTTGGTCGAGTCAACCAGCCACCGACGTTGCTCATGAGTCGGGCTGAGAGGGTAGAGGTAGACATGCTGGTGGAGCGGGTGGTCCAGTTGGCTTGCGACGGGGTCACGGGGATGGATCTGCTCGAGGTGTTCCTCATGAGGAGGATCCAACCCCTCCAAGCCCGAGACAATCCGATGTGGATGTACTCTGGCGCCGACGACTCGTCTCGGGTCCACCCAGAGGAAGCTGCTGCGCTGACGGTGGCGCAGTGCCTGAAGTGCATCACGGGGAACAAGGACAACCCTCGGGGGGGCGGAAGAGTTCGCCCATTTGACGCAGATCACCAACCTGACAAGGTTCGGCCTCAACTTCCGAGTGAATTTTGTGTTTCCTGTTTGCGGACGTTTGATGAATCCGACTGATGTATGATCAATCTTATTTTCTGCATACCGAAATGTTTTCGGTGCCCAATGGTGATCAGGTCCAGGAGGGCAAAGAAGGCACGGGCGAAGCTTTCGACTGGAAGTCTGGCGAGGAGACTCGGGAGGAGAGCGAGGATTCCAGCAGCGGCGAGGAGGTCGAGTCGCCTCCCCGCGGCGAGAAGCGCTCCAAGGAGAAGCACGACCCAGAGGCCGCGCGTTCCAGGGCGGGCCCCTCCAGCTCCCAAGTGCAGAAGCGGGCTTGCACGACCACTCCAGATCTGACTGAAAAGGCACCAAAGCAGCCTAAGGTCGCTCCTGTCAAGCCTTGGAAGGCCCTGCCCAAGATCAAGGTGTACGTCCCGATCGCCTCCACGTAAGCGTAGCTCTGCTTCATTTTCCCTTCCTCTTTGTAGACCAACTTTGCTTTCATCGACTCACTTTCTATGAAATCTTCAGTGCTGCCGCTTCTGCGACCTCGATGGATATTGACAAGGGTCGTGATGACGAGGAGACCGCTGACGCTGCCACGTCCCGCCCAGGTGCGGGTTGTAGATTGCTCTTTGTTTTTTACTTATTTGAACTATCGGTCGACTGAACTTCGTGGTTGTCTTCTGAAGGGCCACGCCATGTCATAGAGCTTCCTGATGATGACAACTATGACGAGGAGCGCACGGAAGTGACTCGACGAGGTGCAGGAAGGAGGGGTCGGAAGACACCCTCTGGCTCTGAGGTCCAGCAACAGGTGGACGTGGCCCGGACCACAGTCTCCTTTGTTGTTCCTGTGTCGACTGTCCGTCCCTCCTCGTCGACTGACCCGGCTACCGACCCAGTGACTGCTCCGGCGTCTGTTCTCTTCTCCACCCATCACGTCCCGGAGGACCCCGTGAATGCGGCCCAAGAAGCCGTTCGTCAGGCGGGATTGATGATGGAGCGAACGAAGGCGGCGTATGAGGATAGCATGGCTGCATATAACGCTAGCTCGGCTCTTCGAACCAATGTCCAGGTCTGTCTCTTCTGACTGGTTTGCTGTGTTGTTGTAGTCTTCGTTTTGAAAATTGCTTCTTTGTTCGTAAAATGATGTCACACCCACTGGGTATCTTCTCCTGTAGCTTTAGCTCTTGTAACCCAACCGATTGTACTAGTAGGGGCACGCTGAGTGCACCCACTGGGTGTAGTCCCCGAGGCCACGGTCGACTGAAGTCAGTCAGCCATGGTCTTTAGAATGTGCGTTGTCCATTTGTTTCGAACCTTTTTTACTCGCGCATGACTGATCCGGCCGAGTGAGAACCAGTGGGGGCACGCTCAGTGCACCCACTGGGTGTAGTCCCCGAGACCATGGTCGACTGCTGGTAGTCGGCCATGGTCTGAGAACAAACCTCTCTCTTTTTTTGGGCTCGGGCAGGACTGCTCTGACCGAGTGAGAACCAGTGGGGGCACGCTCAGTGCACCCACTAGGTGTAGTCCCCGAGACTACTGTTGAGTGTCTCGGCTGTAGTCTTAGAATTCTGTCTTGTTGTGTCGATGCAGAGATCTTGCGAGTTTGGAGCCAAGTTCATGGATCTTGAGAAGAAGCAGGTCCAGCTCACTCTTGACTTGCAGCTAGCCCGGGATCATTTGAAGAAAACCCAGGACGAAGCGGCTGGTAATTAAAGCGAACAGCTTGTCCACTGATCTTCATCGAATATGTCATGTGTATCCTTATGTTCATCTGTCTAGTAATGTCTCTTGTAGATCAAATGAAGGCAGCCCTGGAGCAGAAGGACCTTGACCTGGCGGCAGCGCAGCAGAGGGCGCAGGAGAAAACCGAACTGGCGGAGCAGAAGCTGGCTTCAGTCGGCACGCTTGAGGCAGAGATCGCCAGGCTGAAGGGCACTCTCGACGCAGCCAACAAGGAAGTGACTCGACTGAAGGGGGCTAAGGATGCCCTACACGAGAAGTATGGGGGCCTCTTCCAGAAGAAGAACGAGTTGGAGGCTTATCTGAGTGATCTCACCAAGAAGTGGTATCTTGTGCTTGAAGGTATGCCTCTTTTGCTTCGACTGAATCAAGGTGGTCGACTCATAACTTGCTTGCTAACTTGTCGTGTTCTCTCTTGTGCAGAATTCTGCCGTTACTTCGAGGAGGAAACTGGGCGGGTCGAGACTGGTCTGGACCCCGCCAACCCTATTGTCAACGATGAAGCTGCTATGAACATCTTGAGGTTGGAGTCTCGCCTTACCAGCGCCACAGGCTATCTCGGTCGACTGAAGGCAGTGATGTCTCGGATCGACTCTGCACTCTGGAGGGGAGTCGTGCAAGAGAATGACCTCGAGTCCCTGATGAATCGACTCAATGAGATCCCCGGTCGAGTGCAGGAGTGGAAGAATACATCCGCCCATTGTGGAGCCGACATTGCGCTGTCTCTGGTTCGGGTGCACTGCAAGGAGGTGAAGGAAAAGAGGCTGGCCGCACTGAAGGTCGCCAACACGAATGAACTCCAGTTCCAGTCGTTCATGGAGACTTTCTTGGAGGTTGCTACCCGTATTGCCGACGGGATCGACCTGGATGAGTTCGTTGCGCCTGCGAGCCCACCTCCCCCCGGGGAGTGAACAAACTTTGATACTTTGATTTAATTTTCCTCAGAATGCCGAGTGATCCTGTAACCGTTAAACTCTCGTGGGCTTGATGCCCAAGTACTTCTGCCTAATCTTGCGGGGCTTTATCTACACTTGATTCCTTTTGCATTTGCTTGTTTTGCTTCCGACTCTTTCTAATCTTTTGGATTTTGAGTCGACGTCGAATCTGCGGCACGGCTCTGATGGTCGAGCCACTTGATGGCGATGCTGAACTTATGGCGGGGCCCGGAGGACCACAGCTGAGCTTCCGAGTGAGAGGGTTGCTCTTCACTCGGAGTGGTTTTTGTAACTTAGGCGATTACGTGGTCGCAGCTAAGCCCTCCGAGTGAGAGGGTTGCTCTTCACTCGGAGTAGTTTTCGTAACTTAGGCGATTCCGAGCTACGTTGTACTTGTGGCAGAGCTCGGAGGACAGAGCCATGTTCTACTTATGGCGTAGCTCAGAGGACCGCAGCTAAGCCCCCGAGTGAGAGGGTTCCTCTTCACTCGGAGTGGTTTTTGTAACTTAGGCGATTACGAGCTACGTTGTACTTGTGGAGGAGCTCGGAGGACAGAGCCACGTTGTACTTATGGCGTAGCTCGGAGGACCGCAGCTAAGCCTCCGAGTGAGAGGGTTGCTCTTCACTCGGAGTGGTTTCAGTAACTTACGTGATTACGGGGTCGCAGCTAAGCCCCCGAGTGAGAGGATTGCTCTTCGCTCGGAGTGGTTTTCGTAACTTAGGTGATTACGAGCTATGTTGTACTTGTGGCGGAGCTCGAAGGACAGAGCCACGTTGTACTTATGGCATAGCTCGGAGGACCACAGCTAAGCCCCCGAGTGAGAGGGTTGCTCTTCACTCGGAGTGGTTTTTGTAACTTAGGCGATTACGGGGTCGCAGCTAAGCCCCCGAGTGAGAGGGTTGCCCTTCACTCGGAGTGGTTTTCCGAACTTAGGTGATTACGAGCTACGTTGTACTTGTGGCGGAGCTCGGAGGAGAGAGCCATGTTGTACTTATGGCATAGCTCGGAGGACCGCAGCTAAGCCCCCGAGTGAGAGGGTTGCTCTTCACTCGGAGTGGTTTTTGTAACTTAGGCGATTACGGGGTCGCAGCTAAGCCCCCGAGTGAGAGGGTTGCTCTTCACTCGGAGTGGTTTTCGTAACTTAGGCGATTACGAGCTACGTTGTACTTGTGGCAGAGCTCAGAGGACAGAGCCACATTGTACTTATGGTGTAGCTCGGAGGACCGCTGCTAAGCTCCCGAGTGAGAGGGTTGCTCTTCACTCGTCATGGTTTTTTGTAACTTAGGTGATTGCGGGGTCGCAGCTAAGCCCCCGAGTGAGAGGGTTGCTCTTTACTTAGAGTGGTTTTTGTAACTTAGGCAATTACGGGGTCGCAGCTAAGCCCCCGAGTGAGAGGGTTGCTCTTCACTCGGAGTGGTTTTTGTAACTTAGGCGAATCGTGTTCGCGGCTAAGCACCCGAGTGAGAGGGTTGCTCTTCACTCGGAGTGGTTTTTGTAACTTAGGCGAATCTGGTTCGTGGCTAAGCACCCACTAGGGGATTTGAGGATCATCATCTTAGAAACCGACAATCATTAAGGAATTGCTGTGAACTTGTCTTTGAAAACAAACTGGAAGATCTTTATTACAACTCGACTGATCGAGTGCTTTAAGTATAGAAGCGGCGGAGCAGGTCCGCATTCCACGAACGGGGTTCATCTTTCTTATTGGCGATGTTGTATATGTGATATGCCCCATTGTGCAGTACCTTGGTAATGATGAAGGGGCCTTCCCAAGCTGGGGCGAGTTTGTGCGGTCGCTTCTGACACACTCGGAGAACCAGGTCTCCCTCCTGGAATGCTCGGCTCCGGACATTGCGAGCATGGAATTGGCGCAGGTCCGGTTGGTAGATGGTCGAGCGGATCAAAGCCATCTCACGTTCTTCCTCCAGGAGGTTGACTGCATCTTGACGGGCTTGCTCTACTTCGGCCTCGGAGAAGAGTTCCACTCGGGGGGGGGGGGCATTGTGGAACAAATCACTCAGTAGCACGGCCTCAACTCCATAGACCATGAAGAAGGGGGTACGGTCAGTCGACCGGTTCGGAGTTGTCCTCAGCCCCCATAAGACATACGGTAGTTCGATCACCCAAGCTCCGGCGGCATGCTTGAGGTCGCGCATAAGCCGCGGCTTCGGGCCTTGGAGGATCAAACCGTTCGCTCTTTCTGCTTGTCCATTCGACATTGGATGCGCTACGGAGGCGTAGTCGACCCGCGTACCTTGGGAGGAACAGAAAGCTCTGAATTCGTCCGAGTCAAAGTTGGAGCCGTTATCCGTGATGATGCCGTGAGGGACTCCATATCTGAATATCAATTCTCTGATGAAGCTGATGGCAGTGCTTGAGCCAAGGTTCTTGATGGGCTTGGCTTTGATCCATTTGGTAAACTTGTCGACTGCCACGAGCAGGTGAGTGAATCCGCTTCTGCCAGTTTTGAAGGGGCCGACCATGTCCAACCCCAAACGGCAAACGGCCAAACCAACGGAATGGACTTTAAGGCAGACGCCGGCTTATGAGACATGTTGGAGTAGAACTGACAGCCTTCGCACTTGTCTAGGATATCTGTTGCCATCTCTTTAGCTCGAGGCCAATAAAATCTAGCTCGGTACGCCTTGGCCACTATAGTCCAAGAAGAAGCGTGGTGGCTTGATACGTCTCCAACGTATCTATAATTTTTTATTGTTCCATGCTATTATTTATGAAGTCTTGGATGTTTAATGGGCTTTATCATTCACTTTTATATCATTTTTGGGACTAACCTACTAACCCAAAGGCCTAGTCCAGATTGTTGTTTTTTGCCTATTTCAGGGTTTTGCAGAAAAGGAATATCAAACGGAGTCCAAACGGAATGAAACCTTCGTGAGAGATATTTTTGGAGGAAATCACGCTCGAGAAACGTCAGGACCAAGTCAGGGGACAGAGGGCCTGCCCTCGAGGGTGGGGGCGCGCCCACTACCTCGAGGCTGGCCCCTATGGCCCCCGATGCCCTCCTTCTTCCTATATATACCTACGTACCCCAGAAACTCCATACGCAGAGAGAAAACATATCAATCTACATCTACTTTACTTTTCTTGCTTTTATTTGTTGTTTTAGTAAACTAAAAATACCAAAAATATAAACTATCATCTCTATCATATCTCACTCTCGTAAGTGACCGTAAAGGGATTGACAACCCCTTATCGTGTTGGCTGCGAAGTTCTTATTTGTTTGTGCAGGTGCGAGGGACTCGCGCGTGGTCTCCTACTGTATTGATACCTTGGTTCTCAAAAACTGAGGGAAATACTTACGCTACTGTGCTACATCTCCCTTTCTTCTTCGAGGGAATACAACGCAAGCTCAAGAGGTAGCAAGAAGAATTTCTGGCGCCGTTGCCAGGGAGGCTTACGCAAAAGTCATATACCAAGTACCTATCACAAACCCATATCCTTCGCATTACATTTATTTGCCTCTCGTTTTCCTCTTCCCCACTTCACCCTTGCCGTTTTATTTGCCCTTCTTCCGCCGTGTGTTTATCGTTCGCTTGCTTCTTGTTTGCTTGTGTGCTATGTGCCCTCAACTAGCTTGCATCTTTGCTTGCTAAAGTATGGATCCTCATCCACTTGCTAATCTCTTTAAGAGATCCCATTATGTTGAACCTATTGCTAGTGAGCTGCGTGCACTAGATTATTTTTATGAGGTTTTGCTCGAAATCTATGAATCTGAAAATTGTGAGGAATTGTTAAAAGAAAAAGTGATTCATGTTAGCTCCTTAAATAAAAAGCATGATTGCAATTATGTTACTATAAATTCTATTGATGTCAATTGTGCTAATAATATGCAAAACCCTAAGCTTGGGGATGCTAGTATTGTTATGTCCACCACTTGTTGCTATGATCATGATTGGGGTGATGATTCTTACGATCTTGAAAATTTATTTAAATCCCATCATGAATATGAGATTGATAATAATGTTTGCCATAATATTGAAAGTGGATTTGAAAGAGTGTCAACTTTTGATCCCACTACCTTAGATATTGATCAATCTTATGAATTTTTTGATAAAAGTGGGCTTGGAGAAGCAATGACTTTGTTCTATGTTAATCCCACTTTTTTGAATGAGTGTCAACTTCGCATGCATGTGGATCGTGTTGAGAATATGTTATGTGATAGCTATTTTGTTGAGTTTGATCATGATCCTACATGCAATTATTATGAGAGAGGGAAATATGGTTGTAGAAATTTTCATGTTACTAAATTACCTCCCGTTATGTTGAGATTGCTATTGTTTCTTTCTCCTTCCTTGCATATGCTAGATCTTGCTTGTCTTGGTAATTTGTTTTCCTATAAGATGCTTATGCATAGTAAGTTTGTTAGACTTAGATGTGTTATTCACATGTTTTATGATGCTCTCTTTGTGCTTCAATTCTTGTCTTTCATGTGAGCATCATTAAAATTATCGTGCCTAGCTACGGGCGTAAAACGATAGCGCTTGTTGGGAGGCAACCCAATTTTATGTTTTTAGTTTTTGTTGCTGTTAGGGAATAAATGTTTCATCTAGCCTCTGATTAGATGTGGTTTCATGTTTTGTTTAGTGTTTATGCCAAGTAGAACCTTTGGAAAGACTTGTGTGAAGTTTATATGATCTTGCTGTGAAAAACAGAATCGTTAGCGCTCGCTAAACTAGTCTTCAGATTTTACTAGAGCGTGATTTTTAGTTGATTCTTGTTGCAGATGATTGGTAGACAAATTGCGCAAATTTACAATTTAGTTTGGAGTTCCAGAAGTAGGCGAACCCTGCAGATTACTACAGAATGTTCTGTCTTTGACAGATTCTATTTTTCGTGTGTTGTTTTCTTATTCCGATGCATCTATGAGTAATATTGAAGGATATGAACCATAGAGAACTTGGAGTACAGTAGGTTTAACACCAATATAAACAAAGAATTAATTCCTTGATGTACCTTTGAGTAGTGGTTTGCTTTCTCTTACTAACGGAGCTTACGAGAATTTTTGTCTAAGTTTTGTGTTGTGAAGTTTTCAAGTTTTGAGTATTGCTTTGATGGACTATGGAACAAGGAGTAGCAAAGGCCTAAGCTTGGGGATGCCCATGGCACCCCAAGTAAATTCAAGATAATAAAAAGCCTAAGCTTGGGGATGCTCCGGGAAGGCATCCCCTCTTTCGTCTTCATCCATGGGTAACTATACTTGGAGCTATATTTTTATTCGCAATATGCTATGTGTTTTGCTTGGAGCGTCTTGTATAATTTGAGTCTTTGCTTGTTAGTTTGCCACAATCATCCTTGCTAGACACACCTATTTGAGAGAGTTAAACATGGCTTAGAAATTATTAGAACACTCTATGTGCTTCACTTATATCTTTTGAGTTGAATAGTTTTTGCTCTAGTGCTTCACTTATATCATTTAGAGCATGGTGGTGGTAATATTTTGTAGAAATTGTTGAACTCTCATGCTTCACTTATATCTATTTGAGAGTCTATTAAAACAGCATGGTAATGTGTTTAGGCTAAAGAAACTAGTCTTTACATGATAAACATCCAATGTCAATGTAGTAAAAATTTCACACCAAGTGCACTGAATAGAATGAGATGTTGGATGCCTGATAATTGTTTTGAGACATGAGGATAGTGATATTAGAGTCATGCTAGTGGAGTTATTATGAAATTGAGAAATACTTGTGTTAAGGTTAGTGATTCTCGTATCATGCACGTATGGTGAACCGCTATGTGACGAAGTTAGAGCATGAGGTATTTGTAGAGTGCCAACCTTTGTGTGGAGGTCGGGGGCGCGCGATGGTTAACTCCTACCAACCTCCCCCCTAGGAGCATGCGTTGATTGCTTTGTTTTGATGACTCATAGATTTTTGCAATAAGTACATGAGTTCTTATGACTAATGGTGAGTCCATGGATTATACGCACTCTCACCCTTCCACCATTGCTAGCCTCTTTTGTACCACACAACTTTCGCCGGTACCATAAACCCACTATATATCCTTCCTCAAAACAGCCACCATATTGTTCCTCAAAACAGCCACCATACCTACCTATCATGGAATTTCCATAGCCATTCCGAGATATATTGCCATGCAACTTTCCACTGTTCCGTTCATATGACACGCATCATATTGTCATAGTGCCATGCATGATCATGTAGTTTACATCGTAGTTGTGGCAAAGCCACCATGCATAATTTTTCACATATGTCGCTCTTGATTCATTGCTTATGCCGGTACACCACCGGAGGCATTCATGTAGAGTCATACTTGTTGTAGTATCGAGTTGTAATTTCGAGTTGTAACAAAAAGTGTGATGATCATCATTATTAGAGCATTATCCCGTGTGAGGAAAGGCCAATAAAAAAAAGAAAAGGCCCAAAAAAATAGAGAGGGGCTAATAAAAAAAGAGAGAGAAAAGCCCCTCCAAAAAATGAGAGAAAAGAGAGAAGGGACAATTGCTACTATCTTTTTCCACACTTGTGCTTCAAAGTAGCACCATGATCTTCATTGTAGAGAGTCTCATGATTAGTCACTTTCATATACTAGTGGGAATTTTCATTATAGAACTTGGCTTGTATATTCCAACAATGGGCTTCCTCAAATGCCCTAGGTCTTTGTGAGCAAGCAAGTTGGATGCACACCCACTAGTTTCTTTTGTTGAGCTTTCATTCATATTTAGCTCTAGTGCATCCGTTGCATAGCAATCCCTACTCACTCACATTGATATCTATTGATGGGCATCTCCATAGCCCGTTGATACACCTAGTCGATGTGAGACTATCTCCCTCCTTTGTGTCTTCTCCACAACCACCTCTATTCCACCCATAGTGTTATATCCATGGCTCACGCTCATGTATTGCGTGAAAGTTGAAAGTTTGGAAAAATAGAGTATGAAAACAAATGCTTGGCTGAAATCGGGGTTGTGCATGATATGAATATTTTGTGTGATGAAGAGGGAGCATAGCCAGACTATATGATTTTGTAGGGATAACTTTCTTTAGCCATAGTATTTTGAGAAGACATGATTGCTTTGTTAGTATTGCTTGAAGTATTGTTATTTCTTATGTCAATATAGACTTTTGTCTTGAATCTTTCAGATCTGAACATTCATGCCACAATTAAGAGAATTACATTGAAAACCTATATTGGTTAGCATTCCACATCAAAAATTCTTTCTTTATCATTTACCTACTCCAGGACGAGCAGGAATTAAGCTTGGGGATGCTTGATACGTCTCCAACGTATCTATAATTTTTGTTTGTTCCATGCTATTATTTGTAAAGTCTTGGATGTTTAATGGGCTTTATCATTCACTTTTATATCATTTTGGGGACTAACCTACTAACCCAAAGGCCCAGTCTAGATTGCTGTTTTTTGCCTATTTCAGGGTTTTGCGGAAAAGGAATATCAAACGGAGTACAAACGGAATGAAACCTTCGCGAGAGATATTTTTGGAGGAAATCACGCTCGGGAAACATCAGAACCAAGTCAGGGGACAGAGGGCCTGCCCTCGAGGGTGGGAGCGCCGCCCCCTTCCCAGGGCGCGCCCCTTGCCTCGAGGCTGGCCCCTGTGGCCCCCGGTGCCCTACTTCTTCCTATATATACCTACGTACCCCAGAAACTCCATACGCAGAGAGAAAACCCTAATTCCACCGCCGTAGCTTCTATTTCTATGGAGATCCCATCTTGGAGCCTGTTTCGGGAGGGGGATCCATCACGGAGGCCTTCATCATCATCATCATCGCCCTCACCATGAGTTGTGAGTAGTTTACCACAGACCTTGGGGTCCATAGCTAGTATCTAGATGGCTTCTTCTCTCTCTCTGGATCTCAATACAAAGTTCTCCTCGGTCTTCGAGGAGATCTATTCGATGTAATGTCTTTTTTGCGGTGTGTTTGTCGAGATCCGATGAATTGTGAGTTTATGATCAAGGTTATCTATGAAAGATATTTGGTTCTTCTCTGAACTTTTGATGTGTGCTCATAATATCCTTGCAAGTCTCTTCGAATTATTTGTTTGCTTTGGCCTACTAGATCTATAGTTCTTTGCAATGGGAGAACTGCTTGGCTTTGGGTTCAATCTTGCGGTGTCCTTTCCCAGTGACAGTAGGGGCAGCAAGGCACGTATTGTATTGTTGCCATCGAGGATAAAAAGATGGGGTTTTCATCATATTGCTTGAGTTTATCCCTCTACATCATGTCATCTTGCTTAAGGCGTTACTCTGTTCGTATGAACTCAATACACTAGATGCATGCTGGATAGAGGTCGATGTGTGGAGTAATAGTAGTAGATGCAGAATCGTTTCGGTCTACTTGTCTCGGACGTGATGCATATATACAATGATCATGCCTAGATAGTCCCATAATTATTCGATTTTCTATCAATTGCTTGACAGTAATTTGTTTACCCGCCGTAGAATACCGCTATCATAAGAGAAGCCACTAGGGAAAACTATGGCCCCCGGGTCTATTCTCAACATATCAATCTATATCTACTTTACTTTTCTTGCTTTTATTTATTGTTTTATTAACCTAAAAATACCAAAAATATAAACTATCATCTCTATCAGATCTCACTCTCGTAAGTGACCGTAAAGGGATTGACAACCCCTTATCGCGTTGGTGGCGAAGTTCTTATTTGTTTGTGCAGGTGCGAGGGACTCGCGCATGGTCTCCTACTGGATTGATACCTTGGTTCTCAAAAACTGTGGGAAATACTTACGCTACTATGCTGCATCTCCCTTTCCTCTTCGAGTGAATACAACGCAAGCTCAAGAGGTAGCATGGCTGCAATTCCCCGAGTAAATTTCGTTCAGAATCATTCGACCTTCTTCTGGGGTGATGCAGCGCTGAGCGACTCCTGTGACACTCTCCCTGTAGAGCTGACCCTGAATGACGGTGCAGGCTTTGGATCGATGGACGATCTGGCGTGCTTCCTCTTCGTCCTCTGGGAGTTCTTGCCTGAGCAGGTATGCTATGTATGGCATAGTCCAGTCGGGCGTGATCACCAAAATATCCATGATTAGGTCAACCACTGCAGGCACTTCGACTTCAGCCGGATCAGATGCGCTGACTGGCTGTGGGGGTTCCTCCGTGAAGGGATCTTATTTGACTGAGGGGGTGTGCAGGTGCTCCAAAAACACATTCTTGGGTATAGGCTTCCGAGTGAACCCTATCTTCATGAGATTGTCAGCAAGCTGATTCTTGATTCTGGGTACGTGATGGAGCTCTAAACCTTCAAACTTCTTTTCTAGCTTTCGCACCGCACTGCAATAACCATTGCCGAGCTTCTGACATCCCACTCTTTCATCACCTGATTGACCACTAATTCTGAGTCGCCATAGACCATCAGGCGACAGACGCCGAGTGAGATGGTCGTACGCAATCCGTACAAAAGCGCCTCGTATTCAGCTTCGTTGTTTGATGAGTCGAAGTGGATTTGAAGGACGTAGCTGAGCTTTTCGCCCAAGGAGATACCAAAACCATGCCTGCGCCGGATCCATTCAACATCTTGGATCCATCAAAGAACATAGTCCAGTGGTTCGACTGGATCTGAGTCGGCTGCTCCTGTTCGATCCATTCGACCACAAAATCTGCTATTGCCTGAGACTTGATAGCTTTCTTCGCTTCAAACTTGATATCTAGCGGAAGGAGTTCAATCACCCATTTTGCCACTCGACCGGTTGCGTCTCGGTTGTTCAGGATTTCTGACAGTGGGGTGTCGCTGGCGACTGAGATTGAATGATCCGAGAAGTAATGAGCAACTTTCTTTGCGGTCAAGTAAATCCCATACACAAGCTTCTGGTAATGCGGGTATCTTTGCTTGGAGGGAGTCAATACTTCGGAAATGTAATAGACTGGGCATTGGACTTTGTAGGCTTTGCCTTCTTCTTCCCGCTCGACTGTGAGTACAGTGCTGACAACTTGTCCGGTGGCTGCGATGTATAGTAAGAGAGGCTCCTCGTTGACTGGGGCAGCAAGTACCGGCTGGGTGGAAAGCAGGGCTTTGAGCTACTCAAACGCTGCTTCAGCTTTAGAATTCCACTCGAACTTTTCAGATTTCTTCATCAATCTGTAGAGAGGTAATGCCTTCTCACCGAGACGAAAAATGAACCGACTCAATGTGGCCAAGCAACCAGTTAGCTTCTGGACGTCGTGTATACGCTCGGGGCGCTTCATTCGGAGGATTGCACCAACTTTTTCTGGGTTGGCGTCGATTCCTCGTTCAGAAATGAGGAAACCGAGTAGCTTACCGCCCGGAACTCCGAATGTACACTTCGATGGATTGAGCTTGATATCATAGCTTCTCAAATTTGCGAATGTCTTAGCGAGGTCAGTCAGCAAGTCGGAACCTTTGCGTGACTTGACCACGATGTCATCCATGTATGCTTCCACGTTCTGACTGATTTGTTTCAGCAGGCACTTTTAAATCATGCGCATGAAGGTAGCGCCGGCATTCTTGAGACCGAAAGGCATGGTGACATAACAGAAACACCCGAATGGGGTGATGAAGGATGTCTTGATTTCATCGGGTCCAAACAGTCGGATCTGATGATACCCGGAATATGCGTCCAGAAAGGACAAACGCTCGCATCCCGCAGTCGAGTCGACTATTGATGGGCCTCGAACCCCTCGTTGGTTACCCCAAGTGGAAGGTGTAAGATGCAGTAAGTAGAAGTGTTTTCCCCTAGCAAAGATGCCAAGGATCGATTCCCCAGAGACTCCTAGGTTCAACAGGTAGGTGTCAATTGCTACGGCGCCAGATTAGTAGCAACCAACGTGGACCTGCACACAGATACAAATAACTTTGCTCCCAACAAGTACAGAGAGGTTGTCAATCTCTCCGGCCTTGTAGTTCACAAAGGGTTAAAAGCAATGATAGTAGTGATAGATAGTTTTTGCAATAGTAAATAAATAACGGAAAGTAAATAGTGGATGTGATCAATGATGGTAATATGGACCGGAGTCTCATGATGTTCACTAGTGATGTCTCTCTCCCAAAAGACGATAAAACAGCTATGTGAGGTAAACAAATTACAGCTGGGCAATTGACAGGACCCACGAGCGCATACAAATGCTGATTACATTGCAAGAAAGGTTGAGGTTCAAAGCATGGGCGGTACGCCAAAGTAAGTAGACCGAAATCCATCAATATCTACTACTAATCATCCACCTTGAGATATCTATCCAGAACTTCTCGCTGGTATTAAGTTGCGAGTCCCACCCATAGTGTAAACTCAATGCAACAGACAACTGCATTAAAAGAACTTTGCGTAAAGTAAACAATCCTTGCACCCGCGGGCACAAGCACCGTTGTTTTCCCCCTTGTGGCAACAGCACATCCCCTAGACTCATGTTTCTGTCACTCAAGCTAGTCATCGAGGGGCATGAACCCACAATCGAGCATAACGTTCCCTCTTGGAGTCACTACCTATTACTCGGCCAAAGCAATAAATAACAACGGAGAACATGCAAGAATTACTTATGAACTAAAATATAAAAGAGGTGAATCAAATATATTACTCAAGATCAATCTGACCATAATCTCATAATCCATCGGATCCCAGCAAACTCAACATAGCAACAGCATAAGGATTACATAGGTGCCTCGATCATGTAGGGCAGCTCACGAGGACTAATTAGTGAAGCACAAGAACGGGAGGAGAACATCACATAGCTACTGGTCATGGACTCATGGTCCAAGGGAGACTACTCACGAGTCATCCGGGAGGCGTCCATGGTGGTGGAGAAGCTCCCGGTGGTGATCCTCCCCTCCGGCAGGGTGTCGGGAAGAGTTCTCCTGGTGCTCCCAATCTTGGAAGCGGTGGCGGCGGCGGAACAGAGATGGGATCGCGAAAAGAGTTCCTGTTCTGAGGGTTTCGGAGGTCCCTCTAAATATATGCCAAAGGGGGGCACCGGACGGGCTTCGGGGGGCCCAGGCGCCCCCCCGGCGCGGCCCAGGGGGGGCGCCAACAGGGCGCCTGGAGCCCCTGTGGCCCCCCCAGGCTGCCCTTCGGACGCAGTGTTGTTTCCGGATCGCTGATTTTTTATATAATTTTTCTGGATTTTTCTGGGCAGTTCTCGAAACGTGAAAACCTGAAATACAAAAACAGCCGAAAACAGAAACTGGCACTGGGGTGCACTGGATTAGTAAGTTAGTCCAAATATGATCAAAAGTGTATGGAAGTGTATGAATATCATAGCAATATCACCCAAAAGTGGCATCGAGCAAGCAGAAATTATAGATACGTTTTGGACGTATCAACATCCCCAAGCTTAATTCCTGCTCGTCCTCGAGTAGGTAAATGATAACAAGAATAATTTCTGTGGTGACATGCTATTAACCATATAGGACTTTCTCATAGTCATATGACAAAAGCTTACTGAGACAATGATTCTAAAGTAATTAAGTTGCCTCAAGAGAAAATCACAAATGACTGAAAGTTTTACAACATGAAACTGAAACATCAAAAAGATTTGCAATGAACATGATGTGCAAATATGATAAAGTGATATCTAGCTTGCCCCCTTTAGTGATGCAAAACATAAATGCAGGGGCACCTTCAAGGTTTAAGTGATGACTAGATACAATCATTTCAGAATAAACGATATCACAATCATGCAAAAGACAATGCTACTTTGGGACAATGCACATTACACTTAGAATGACAATCATGCTCTCAGTAGTTGGTGCTTCAACATAAAGGTAAAAGAAAGGTTATGTGCTAGAGCTTTTTATTTTGAAAACATGGAAGCAATTGTGTCAACGGTAGTAGTACTTCATATGTGTCATGCATAAAACATCCTATAAGTTGCAAGCCTCATGCATCGAATACCAATAGTGCTCGCTCCTTGTCCTAATTAGCTCGGATCCCCATGGGTTATCATTGCATTGCATATGTTTTAACCAAGTGTCACAAAGGGGTACCTCTATGCCACCTGTACAAAGGTCCAAGGAGATAGATCGCATTTGATTTCTCGTTTTTGATAGATATCAACTTGAGGACATCCATATCGGGACAACATAGAAAATAGATGATGGACTCCTCTTTAATGCATAAGCATATTCTCATGAGAGATTGAGGATTAAGGTCCAAGCTAAAACTTCCACCATGATGCATGGCTTTGGTTGGCGGCCCAATGTTCTTCTCTAACAATATGCATATTAATTCAACCCACGGTAAATCACCCTTACTTCAGACAAGACGAACATGCATAGCAACTCACATGATATTCAACAAAAGTGTGACAGTTGATGGCGTCCCCAGAAACATGGTTACCGCTCAGCAAGCAACTTATAAGAAATAAGATACATAAGCAACATATTCTTTACCACAATAGTTTTTAGGCTACTTTCCCATGAGCTATGTATTGCATGGTTAATTTGCTTAGTACAGGTGGAGGTTAGCAAAAAGACTAGGAGCGACCAACTAAGAGAGCAATGACGGTCATAATCATGCAGAGCGACAAAGCAATATTGAATCAGGCATGGTAGTTATATCGCTACTTAGAAATAAAAGATCATCAAGGCTTGACAGACTTTCTTTACAGTCTTGAATATGCGTGAGCATACGCCAAGTCAATCAAAATAAATTCTCAAAGGAAGATATTACTAAACCATACCACATCATAGGCAAACAAACCAAGTTGGTACTCCAATAACACATTGGGAACCCCCCAGCTATCCGAGATTAACCAAAAGAAAAACCTGAACTACTAAGCATCATCATGAAAGTAGCATCTTTATCATAGACACATTAACCCATGCAACGGAAGCAAACTCTCTTAGTGAGCATGGTAATTAAAGAGAGTTCAAGCAACCAACTAAATAAAAGCTCTTTGAAAAGATAAGCATGAATACTAAGAGCAGAGTATGATAGTAGCTATTAAAAGACAAAGAACACACACAGCATAGATAGACATGAAAATTCTATGTAATGTTCTAGGTAGAGGTGGAGCGTGTTTCTCTCCCACATAAAGGAATGCTGGGTTCCGACTCGTTATGAAAAACTAAAAAGAAAACTAAAAGCAAGACGCTCCAAGCGTAGCACATAACACATGAAGTGATAAAAATATAGCGGAATGAAAGACGAACTGATAATGTTGATGGAGAAGGGGATGCACGGGGGCATCCCCAAGCTTAGACGCTTGAGTCTCCTTGAATATTTCTTGGGGGTGCACGGGGGCATCCCCAAGCTTGAGCGCTTGACACTCCTGAATCTTTTTATCATCTTCCCTCGCACACTTGAAAACTCCCTTCATACACAACTCATCATAATCTGATTAGCGAGGTTAGTACCCTTAATAAAATAATTATACCTTGCTGGAAATAAGGATATTCTTGAAGTTCTACTGTTTCTCAAGATTGCCAAAAGGTTTTTGCAAAGAAAAAGCAAGTTCTCAATTTGCAAAGTGAAGGTAAGGCAAAACAGGACAGAATCTATGAAAAACAGAACAGCAGGCAGTAATTGACCTATTCGGGATACTTCTGCAACTCAAATCAAAAAACTCAGAACTGACGCACGAAAGAAAATTATATAGAGAACGCTGTCGAAACAATTCAGACCAAAAAGATGATCTGGTGATTTTATACGAATTTTTCTATCCAAGGACATAATCTGTTTCCTGGACAGCACCTCACAACTTTTGAACTTTCTAGCAATCAGAGGCTATACTTGGCACAAATATGAAAAGCAAAGATACAATGATGGTGCTACAGCAGTAAACAACATCAAGACACAACAAAAACAAAAATTTTATTCATGTGGGCTGCCTCCCAAAAACGCTTTCTTTTATGCCTTTAAGCTAGGCATAATGCATAGATCAAGTTTTATCAAGAGTAAAAGAATAACTAGCCCGTACAACGGACTCAAAAGGTAACTTGACCTTCTTACGAGGGAAGTGTTCCATCCCTTTCTTGAGAGGAAACTGAAATTTTATATTACCCTCTTTCATGTCAATGACAGCACCAACGGTGCGCAAAAAGGGACGTCCCAAAATAATTGGACATGAAGGATCACATTCAATATCCATAATAGTGAAATCAACGGGCACATAATTGTCATTGAGAACAATAAGAAACATCATCGATCCTCCCCAAAGGTTTCTTTATGGAAGAATCAACGAGACGAACAACCAAAGAACAAGAATCATAAGGTTTCAATTTAAGCATATCATATATCCTTTTGGGCATAACAGAGGTACTAGCACCAACATCACATAATGCATAACAAGAGAAGTCATTCAAATAAATTTTTATCATAGGATCCCAACCATCTTCTAGCTTTCTAGGTATGGAGGCTTCTACTCTAAGTTTCTCCTCCCTAGCTTTGATGAGAGCATTAGTGATATGCTCTGTGAAGGCAAGGTTAAGCGTGCTAGTGCGGGGATCTCTAGACATTTTGTGAAGGAAATCAATAACTTCGGTAAGAGTGCAATTATCAAAATCAAGGTCACGAGCATCAACTAAAGTGGTAGTGGTGTCCTTAAGTTTCACTTGTTTGGTAGTTTCTATAGCATCAACATTAATAGGTCCATTGGGACCAGGAGTACATTGGGTGCTAAGAGTGTGAACATCCTCAATTACTTGGATAGTAGCAACAGTGTGGTGGGTAGGAAGGCTCTTAATTCTTTCCTCTTCCTCCCTTTCTCTAGCCCATCTTTCTTTTAGCTTAGCCATCATCCTAATATTTTCATTAATTTGTACTTGAGTAGCATTAATAGGGATGACTTCCCTCTCCTTAAGTGGAGAAGTTTCAATTTTTAGCAATTTTACCTCATTGGCTAAGTGGTCTACCTTAAAAGAAAGATCATCTAGTTTATGTAGTTTCTCTTCTACATTCTTATTAAAGGCATTTTGGGTAGTGATGAAATCTCTAAGCATGGTCTCTAGTTCAGTGTTGGAGTTCTTGGCACTAGGATAAGCATTGTTGTTCCCATAAGAGTTAGAGGGGAACGGTCTAGAATTGTTACCAAAGTTACTCCTATAAGCATTGTTGTTGAAATTATTTCTAGAGATAAAGTTAACATCTACTTGTTCTTGAGCAATCAAAGAATTTAAAGGAACATCACGAGTATCAACAGTAGATTGCTTTGAAAGTAGAGACATGATCAAGTCAACTTTTTCATTGAGGGAGGAAATCTCCTCGACAGAGTTTACCTTCCTACCTGTTGGAGCGCGTTCGGTGTGCCATTGGGAATAGTTAGTCATCATCTCATCGAGAAGCTTTGTGGCAGCACCAAGTGTAGTTGACATAAAAGTTCCTCCCGCGGCTGAGTCTAACAAGTTCCGCGAGGTAAAGTTCAAGCCTGCATAAAAAGTTTGGATAACCATCCAAGTAGTCAAACCGTGAGTAGGGCAGTTCTTGATAAGAGACTTCATACGTTCCCAAGCTTGGGCAACGTGTTCATTATCCAATTGTTTAAAATTCATTATGTTACTTCTAAGTTGGATAATTTTAGCAGGTGGATAGTATTTTCCAATAAAAGCATCTTTGCACTTGTCCCATGAATCTATGATATTTCTAGGCAAAGACTGAAACCAAATTTTAGCTCCTCCTCTCAAAGAGAAAGGAAAAAGCTTAAGCTTAACAATATTACCATCTATTTCTTGGTACTTTTGCATATCACAAAGTTCTACAAAGTTGTTCAAGTGTAAAGCAGCATCATCTCCAGCACCGCAGAATTGTTCTCTCATGACTAAGTTCAGTAAAGCAGGTTTAATTTCATATGAAGGTGCTGAAGTGGCAGGTGTAGTGATAGGTGTGCTGATAAAGTCATCGTTGTTGTGACTTGTGAAGTCACACAACTTGGTGTTCTCGGTGGAAACCATAGTAGCAAGCAAGCAAGATAACTATTTTTGTGATTTTCGATAAAAAGGAACTAAAGCAGAAACTGAAAGGTAAACTAACAAGACTAAAAAGCAAAGGTAAAAGATAGCATGCAACTCCCCTATCCTGAAGAGTGGAGTCCCCGGCAACGGCGCCAGAAAATACTCCTTGATGGGCCTCGAACCCCTCGTTGGTTACCCCAAGTGGAAGGTGTAAGATGCAGTAAGTAGAAGTGTTTTCCCCTAGCAAAGATGCCAAGGATCGATTCCCCAGAGACTCCTAGGTTCAATAGGTAGGTGTCAATTGCTACGGCGCCAGATTAGTAGCAACCAACGTGGACCTGCACACAGATACAAATAACTTTGCTCCCAACGAGTACAGAGAGCTTGTCAATCTCTCCGGCCTTGTAGTTCACAAAGGGTTAAAAGCAATGATAGTAGTGATAGATAGTTTTTGCAATAGTAAATAAATAACGAAAAGTAAATAGTGGATGTGATCAATGATGGTAATATGGACCGGAGTCTCATGATGTTCACTAGTGATGTCTCTCTCCCAAAAGACGATAAAACAGCTATGTGAGGTACACAAATTACAGCTGGGCAATTGACAGGACCCACGAGCGCATACAAATGTTGATTACATTGCAAGAAAGGTTGAGGTTCAAAGAATGGGCGGTACGCCAAAGTAAGTAGACCGAAATCCATCAATATCTACTAATAATCATCCACCTTGAGATATCTATCCAGAACATCTTGCTGGTATTAAGTTGCGAGTCCCACCCATAGTGTAAACTCAATGCAACGGACAACTGCATTAAAAGAACTTTGCGTAAAGTAAACAATCCTTGCACCCGCGGGCACAAGCACCGTTGTTTTCCCCCTTGTGGCAACAGCACATCCCCTAGACTCATGTTTCTGTCACTCAAGCTAGTCATCGAGGGGCATGAACCCACAATCGAGCATAACGTTCCCTCTTGGAGTCACTACCTATTACTCGGCCAAAGCAATAAATAACAACGGAGAACATGCAAGAATTACTTATGAACTAAAATATAAAAGAGGTGAATCAAATATATTACTCAAGATCAATCTGAACATAATCTCATAATCCATCGGATCCCAGCAAACTCAACATAGCAACAGCATAAGGATTACATAGATGCCTCGATCATGTAGGGCAGCTCACGAGGACTAATTAGTGAAGCACAAGAACGGGAGGAGAACATCACATAGCTACTGGTCATGGACTCATGGTCCAAGGGAGACTACTCACGAGTCATCCGGGAGGCGTCCATGGTGGTGGAGAAACTCCCGGTGGTGATCCTCCCCTCCGGCAGGGTGCCGGAAAGAGTTCTCCTGGTTCTCCCGATCTTGGAAGCGGCGGCGGCGGCGGAACAGAGATGGGATCCTGAAAAGAAGTCCTGTTCTGAGGGTTTCGGAGAGTCCTTTAAATATATGCCAAAGTAGGGCATCGGGGGAGCCTCGGGGGGCCGAGGCGCCCCCCGGCGCGGCCCGGGGGGGGCGCCCACAGGGCGCCTGGAGCCCCTGTGCCCCCCCCCCCCAGGTTGCCCTTCGGACGCAGTGTTGTTTCCGGTTCGCTGATTTTTTATATAATTTTTCTGGATTTTTCTGGGCAGTTCTCGAAACGTGAAAACCTGAAATACAAAAACAGCCGAAAACAGAAACTGGCACTGGGGTGCACTGGATTAGTAAGTTAGTCCAAATATGATCAAAAGTGTATGGAAGTGTATGAATATCATAGCAATATCACCCAAAAGTGGCATGGAGCAAGCAGAAATTATAGATACGTTTTGGACATATCAACTATCTGATCGATGCGGGGGAGAGGAAAGTGATCTTTCGGGCAGGCCCGATTAATATGCTTGAAATCGATGCACATGCGGAGGGACTTGTACTTCTTGGGTACCATGATCACATTGGAGAGCCACTCGGAGTGGTAGATCTCGCGGATGAACTCAGCTGCCAGAAGCCGAGCCACCTCTTTGCTAATTGCTTTTCTCTTCTCCACGGCGGACCGACAGAGATGTTCCTTCACGGGCTTCACTTTTGGGTCGACTCGCAAACGATGCTCAGCCAGTCCCCTGGGTACACCTGGCATGTCAGATGGTTTCCATGCGAAGATGTCCCAGTTCTCACAGAGGAACTGGATGAGCGCTTCTTCCTATTTGCTATCGAGTGTAGTTGAGATGTGGGTCGGTGCTGCATTGGGGTCGGTGGGGTGAATGTGTACGGGCTTCGTCTCCCCTGCCGACTGAAAAGCTGACTCGGAAGCCGGCTTCTTAGCCCGCAGCAAATCACTCAGATCCACATTCTTCTGGAACTCCTCCATCTCTACCGTTGACATCTGCTCGTCAGCAATCTTCGAGCCTTTCTGGAAGCACTCTTCCGCTTTCTGTCAGTTCCCCGTGACGGTTATGACGCCGTTGGGCCCCGGCATCTTCAACTTGAGGTATGCATAACATGGTAGAGCCATGAATCTGGCATAGGCGGGCCTACCCAGAATGGCATGATAGGCGTTGTTGAAGTCCACTACTTCAAACGCCAGCTTCTCTTTGCGGTAATTCTTTGAATCGCCGAAAACCACGTCGAGTGAGATTTGGCCAAGTGAGTCGGCCTTCTTCCCGGGGATGACCCCGTGAAACCTCATGTTACTCTCGCTCAGCTTGGACATCGGAATGCCCATCCCACAGAGGGTTTCAGCATATAGAATTTTCAGAACACTTCCACCATCCATCAGGACCCTGGTCAAACGAGTGCCTTCGATAACTGGATCGACCACCAGCGCCTGCCGCCCAGGGGTAGCGATGTGTGCAGGGTGATCGGACTGGTCGAATGTGATGGGGGTCTTGGACCATTTCAGATACGTCGTTGTTGCCGGGGCAACCATGTTGACTTCTCTATTGATAACTTTCAGTCGACTCTTGCTTTCAACGTCAGCAAAAATCATCAAGGTGGAGTTAATCTGGGGGTAACCTCCATCCCCTTCTTTGTCCTCGGTCTCCTCCGATTCCTTTTCCTTCTCAGTCGACTGCTCTTTCTGGAAGCTCTGGATCAGGAGCCGGCACTGTCGAGTGGTGTCCTTGGGATAAACCAAGTTCCCCTCTTCATCTTTCTTTGTGTGGATAGGACATGGCTGGTCGAGTACATCATTTCCTGCTTGATCTTTCACTTTCTTGGGGACCCAAGGCCCCTTAGGTTTGCCTTTTCCCTTCCCTTGGTTAACAACTGCGGCTTCGCCTTGAGCTGCCGACTCGGCCTTGCGCTTAGGTTTCCGATTGGAGTTCTGGTCATCTTGACCGACTGGTTTCTTGCCACTGCGGAGCCGATCGACCTCTTCGCCATTGGTGTACCGACTGGCTATCTCCATCATCCAGGACAGGGACATATCTCCCGTTCGACCGAACTTCAGGTTCAGTTGTCTGTATCGCACTCCCTCCTTGAAGGCGCAGACTGCTTGGTGCTCGGACACATTCACCACCGTGTGGTGCAAGGTGGTCCATCTTTGTATGTAATCTCCCACGGTTTCATTCGGCTTCTGCACACAATGCTGCAACTCCGCAAGCCCCGTGAGCCGTTTGCAGGTACCTTCGAAGGCCCTGATAAACACTCAGGCCAGCTCTTCCCAACTGTAAATGCTCCCAGGGGCCAACTGATTCAGCCACGCATGGGTGATACGTCTCCGTCGTATCTATAATTTTTGATTGTTCCATGCCAATATTCTACAACTTTCATATACTTTTGGCAACTTTTTATACTATTTTTGGGACTAACATATTCATCCAGTGCCCAGTGCCAGTTCCTGTTTGTTGCATGTTTTTTGTTTCGCAGATTATCCATATCAAACAGAGTCCAAACGGAATAAAAACGGACAGAGAATTTTTGTTGGAATATATGTGAATTTCGGGAAGCGGAACCAACATGAGACGATGCCCGAGTGAGCCACGAGGTAGGGGGGCACCCACCAGGGGCAGGCGCGCCCTGGGCCCTCGTGGCCACACCGTAAGGCGGTTGATGCCCTTCTTCCGCCGCAAGAAATCTAATATCCATATAAAAATCATGTCAAAAATTCAGCCCAATCGGAGTTACGGATCTCCGGGAATATAAGAAACGGTGAAGGGACATAATCTGGGAACGCGGAAACAAAGAGAGACAGAGAGACATATCCAATCTCGGAGGGGCTCTCGCCCCTCCGCCGCCATGGAGGCCATGGACAAGAGGGGAAACCCTTCTCCCACCTAGGGAGAAGGTCAAGGAAGAAGAAGAAGGAGGAGGGCTCTCTCCCCCTCGCTTCCGGTGGCACCAGAGTGCCACCGGGACCATCATCGTGTGACGGCGATCTACACCAACACCTCCGTCATCTTCACCAACATCTCCATCACCTTCCCACATATTTCTATAGCGGTCCACTCTCCCGCAACCCGTTGTACCCTCTACTTGAACATGGTGCTTTATGCTTCATATTATTATCTAATGATGTGTTGCCATCCTATGATGTCTGAGTAGATTATCGTTGTCCTATCGGTGATTGGTGAATTGATATGATTGATTTAATTTGCTTGTGGTTATGTTGCTGTCCTTTGGTGCCCATCATATGAGCGCGCGCATGGATCACACCATAGGGTTAGTTGTATGTTGATAGGACTACGTATTGGAGGGCAAGAGTAACAGAAGCTTCAACCTAGCGTAGAAATTGATGCATACGGGATTGAAGGGGGACCAGTATATCTTAATGCTATGGTTGGGTTTTACCTTAATGAACTTTAGTAGTTGCAGATGCTTGCTAATAGTTCCAATCATAAGTGCATAGAATTCCAAGTAAGGGATGACATGCTAGCAGTGGTCTCTCCCACATAAAACATGCTATCGGTCTACTAACGTAGTCAATTGCTTAGGGGAAATTTCGCAACTCCTACCACCACTTTTCCACACTCGCTAAAACTAATTTAGTTGCTTCTTTATCTTAACAGCCCCTAGTTTTATTTACGTGCTCTTTATATTCTTGCAAACCTATCCAAAAACCTACAAAGTACTTCTAGTTTCATACTTGTTCTAGGTAAAGTAAACGTCAAGCGTGCGTAGAGTTGTATCGGTGGTCGATAGAACTTGAGGGAATATTTGTTCTGCCTTTAGCTCCTCGTTGGGTTCGACACTCTTACTTATCGAAAGAGGCTACAACTGATCCCCTACACTTGTGGGTTATCAGCGGGCCAAGCCGCCCAACATCAGGGGAAGGTGCTTCATGGCCACGTCGTCGTTGCCGCCCCCGGTCTGCACAGCCACTCGGTAATCTTCGAGCCAAGTGTCTGGCTTTGACTTGCTAGTGAACTTATTCACTCCCGCCGCCAACCTGAAGTTTGGGGGGATCTCAGCGGCCCTGATGGCACTGCTAAAGCATTCGGGTCCAGAGACAGACGCTCGGCTTCCACTAAGACGATCTCTGCCTTGCTCTTCTCTGTACGCTCTGTTCCTGTCGACCAGCCCCTGCACAAGAATAGATCTTGTGTCAAAGGCGGGCCTCCGGGGATCTGGGGGAATCCTCCGCTCGTTGTCGCGTAAGCACCTGCCTTCGTGTCGCCTGGGCGAGTACGATCTGCTTCCCGGAGGAGGCGTAGGCACTCGACGGCGGTCATGGTGACCGGGTCGACGATCATACTGCTCATCATTCCGACCCAGATGCCGGTCTTGATGGGGCCCACGGTCTTCACGCCTCAGGGAGATCTTGGAGTGTGAGCTGACCAAACGGTGTCCGCCACCACCGATCTGATGTGAATCCTGTTGGGCGACTGAGAGACAGTCGTGTTCTGTTCTCCGGCCGTCCGGAGCAGCGCCCGGATCTGCTGCAGGCCTCTCCCAGCCTCTGACTGAGATGGCTGCATGGAATCCGCGATGCGAGCCGCGGCTTTAAGGTTCTGGACAGGCGTCCGGAACACCTGAGTCTCGCGCGGGAACGACTGCCGCGGCCGTCGATTGGATTCGGGAACCAGTCGGTGGGCCCGTTCGTCGAGTGCGCGCTGGATATTCTCCAGATGCGCGCGCTCAGCCACGGTGGCTTGGCGCATGGCTTCCAAGGCCTGAGCCTTCGGGGTGTCTCTCACGATAGGGGTGAAAAGTGCGTCCTCATTGCGGCGGCAGAGCTCGTCCCTCTGCTCGGCAGTGAGGGGTTGGGGAATGTACCCGTCGTGGTCGAATGACTGACCGTTGCCGCTGCCGCTGTCTCCGCCGCGAGGGTATCCTGGCGGACTACGACGTGAGTCGACCATGAGGACTTCAGCTGCGGGATCGCTGCTCCCGCACTCGGAAATCGAATCTGTGGGTTCGATCGACGGATCAACCGGCCCGTAGAGGTATTCGTCGGGCTCGATGGCCGCAACTTGAGGGGCGGCCGTCTGGCGGGCCACCGCGTGTTTCAACCACCGCTAGCGCCACGATCGACCAGATCGCTTGCGGCGACGTCCAGCGGGGACGACGGGCGATGAAGGAGCCGACTGGTACCGAGTCGACGGCTGCCGGAGAAGGATGTCGCAGGAGCTGGCACGGAATTGCGCGGCTCTGCGGACGGGCAACGCCTCGACGTCGAGGGGAGCCTCCTGGAGCCAAGCGGAGTCATCGGCGATGAAGACGAGCGCGCCGAGTCGGATCTCGCGGCCCAACGCCAGACCACCGCCGGAAACCATGATGAAGGAGGTCGGAGAAAAGTTTGCAACCTCACCAGAAGTCGCTAAGACACCCGGCCCCACGGTGGGCGCCAACTGTCGTGGTTCTAAGTCTGACAGTACGAGTAGGGGGTACGTAAGAGGAGGCAAGGCCCTAGCTATGGTGAGATTGTACGCAGGATGTTTACGAGTTCAGGCCCTTCTCAGATGAAGTAAAAGCCCTACGTCTCGGTGCCCTGAGGTGGTCGACTGGAATGTATATGGGTGATTGAGTTACAGGGGTGCGAACCCTTGTACTGGAGGAGGGGGTGGCTTATATAGAGTGCGCCAAGTCCCCAGCCATCCCCACATTACAAAGGGTTCAATGTACATAAAGGCAGGGCGTTACTGATAACGCCTGCAGTAAAGAGTGATAAAGGCATTCATTGTCATGGAATGAATGCCGGACCGTTGTTGTCCTAAGGGACCTTTGACCTTCAGGGGTCGAGTGTCTTTGAATGGTCGAGTGAAGTCGAGTCATCTGAACGGGGGTGTGTAGTCGAGTGGAATGCCCTCTTGGGCCGTCTGAGTCGATTGTTCATGTTGCCTTCGAGTTGTTTTTTGAGCTTCTGGGGTAGTTACCTTGGATGGGGTACCTGGGTCAGGCCCGTGACCCTACCCTAGGTCTGTAAAATCATCACTTCCTACATTCTTCTTATCATCAGTCAGCGAATATGTATTTTTAGTTCTAATGTATTGCTTCCATAAAACTAATTCGACCACACAGCGAATCTATCACTTCATTTCATCTAAAACTTTTTTCCAGAAATGCTAACACATTGCATTGCTTCAGAACATTTGTGCTTCCAATTCACATATAAAGATCATTGCTTAGAATTCATGCCACCTATGTGCTTGTTTGATGCTTTCTCATGAACATACAGAATTACAACCGTGTATCTTGATTTTAGTATATTTATTTCTAGTGTGTGTAGAGATTTATATTTAATTTTGAACAAACACACTCCCTTATAATTCATCACCTCTGTGGTTTCTCTTTCTTCCAATGCCTCCTTCAATTTGTGTAATTAGCCCTTTCTAATATAATAGTATTGCATATATATTGAACTATCGATGTCTGCTTGCATATTTATCTTTCGCTCTGTATCTGTCCCCAAGTGCTATCTTTGTCGTTATTTGCAACAGTATGCGTCCATGCTTAACAACATTAAGATGAGATAAGTACCAAGCCATTTGCTAGTATATGTAATTTTTTGCTTCCATCCTACTTTACTATTGCTTCAGAATGGCAAATTATATGCTTCGGCCATGTTGTTGTTCTTCCACACTGGTTCACCAAACATACCTTGGATCAAACCCTTAATTTCTTCGGTTGGAATGATGATTTGCCAACGTTTGGAAGCACCACCTCGTCGGAAAAAAAATACTCCCTCCATTCCCTTATACAAGGCCACAAACTCATATTACAGGTACCAAGGTAAAATTTAATGACTGCTTTGCAAGCCAACTTTTCTTTTCGTTGTTCGGGGTTATTAATACGTCTGCATGCATGCAAAGAAGGAATGAGAAGGAAGTAGCACACTGTCATTATGACTGCATGCATGCAAGTATTAAATAAGTTGCTAGTACGAGGAAACGTCATTAATTTTCGCATCGATTACTATTAGTGGCCTTGTATAGATGCAAAATGTATTTTTCATAGTGGCCTTGTAAAAGGGAATGGAGGGAGTACTAATGTTTGAAGCACCATCGCATGGACGAGTGGCTTCAAGTGGATGGAAGTAAATCGGCGTGTTCATCATGCGCCAGAATAATGTGCGCCTTGAGGTGCTACACCAAATGCAGCGACTTGACAGCCGCATTGTCACATCTTGTATATTACCAGTTTGTGTAAGTGTGTATTCAACGTAAATTGTATGTGCATGGAATTATGGAAGCATAAGTTTTTGTCCATGTAAGCAAAGTGAGCACATTTATATAATTGTATTCCCAGGAAACACATCCTTGTTGTGTACTCCCTCCGTTCGGATTTACTCGTCGTGGTTTTAGTTCAAATTTGAACTAAAACCACGACGAGTAAATCGGAACGGAGGGAGTATGAAGCATGTGTACTCATGATAATGGTTCTCTTCTACGGAAACATCTTACCGATTAGAAAAGGTTAGCTAGTCGACGGAAGCAATATTTTATTTTTTCTTAAGTAAACAACCATCACATAAGTACAAATTTCTACCAAATCGAATCAATTTTGATTCTCCATGGAAGCCAATTCACTGGTTGATGGAAGCAATTTTCATCATGGAAGCATGATATTTAAGTAAAGCATTGAAAACGAGAAGCAAGTTTGAAGACCTATGGAAACAATATTTGCTTTCCAAGCAAATATGTATGAAGACCAAGAGTGATGAGCTTAATTTGGGATCTGGCGACTCGAGATCACAGAGAAGACGTGGAGAGGAAGAAGAAACCACTCCAGGAGGAGGAAGAAAGCTTAGAAGGGAACATCTGTTTACAGACTGGCAAATCGCTGCCTCACACGCACGCCACCCACTAGGCTAAATAACCGACCGTTGCCATACATGGGCTGAGCCCGCACACACACGCCACATACGTACATGGGCCAAGCCCAGGTCGTTGCACTCCCCTCCTCTTAAGGAACAGCTCGTCCTCGACTGTTCACCATCAGAGCGTTGTCGGCGTCGTCATGGCTGTGGACCATTCCCAGGTCGCCATTGTCACCGGCAGACCACTCCAGGCGATCTTCCATTGTGTGCGGGTATGGCCTCCCACACGAACCAGGCGTGACTGCAGAATTTGAGCAGGTTTGGACAGCTTGTCGCCTAACAGAAACAGTGAATCAGAGGCTTCTGTATCAGGAGCAGGTGGAGCTGCTGGTTTGAGTAAGGAGACGTGCACCACTGGGTGTATTTTACTGGCTGCTGGTAAAGCCAATATATGCCACGGCTCCCACTCTTGCAGTGATCTGATATGGTCCAAAATATTTGAATCCCAGTTTGTGATTGGAGCGTCTGTTGACCGTTTGTTGTGCATAAGGCTGTAGTTTCAGAAATGCCCAATCGCCCACCTGAAATTCTCTGTCAGAGCGATGCTGATCTTCTTATTGTTTCATTCGTTGCTGAGCTCGGAGGAGATGTTCTCGGATCAATCCTTGCATTAAATTTTGTTCAGCCATCCAGCCAGACAGGTGAGAAGACAAGTTACTCTGAAGATTAGCAATTCCCAAGTGTCTTGGTTGATACCCATAGAGCACCTGAAACGGTGTTGTTCCCAAGGCTGAATGGTAGTTAGTGTTATACCAATATTCAGCCTGAGGTAGCCAATATGCCCATTTCTTGGGAGTAGAGTGCACAAGGCATCTGAGGAAAGTCTCCAAACACTGGTTGAGTTTCTCAGTCTGTCCATCTGTCTGTGGGTGGTTGGCAGTGCTCATGTTCATCTTGGTGTCTGTGATCTTACATAAATCCTGCCATATGTTGCTGGTAAAGATGGGGTCTCTGTCAGTGATCAACACTTGAGGAAGTCCATGTAGCTTGTATATGTGATCCACATATAACTGTGCCACTTGGAGAGCAATGAATGGATGGCACAGAGGAATGAAGTGCCCATACTTGCTGAATTTGTCAATGACCACCAGTATTGTATCATAATTTTTGCTTTTGGGAAGTCCACCAATAAAGTCCATACTGACCACATTCCAAGCTTCCTTAGGGACAGGTAGAGGACTTAGCAGCCCTGGCTTTTTGATATGTTCGGCTTTTGCTTGCTTGCACACCACACAGGCTTGTACATAACTTTGGATGTCTTGCTTCATTGCTGGCCATGCAAACAATCCTTTGATGCGTTGGTATGTGCCCTGGAATTCTGAATGTCCTCCAACTCCACTGTCATGCAAGGAAAGCATGATAGCTTGATGTGCTTCTTTGTTATGACCTAACCAGATTATGTCCTTGTATCCGATCACCCCTTGATGTAAGGTATGGCCCTTATCATTGGTCCCAGTAAGAGCTAGTTCTTGTACCAATTCCTTGTCGGCTTCATGTTGCTGGTAGCCCTGAGTAACAATGGACAACCATTTAGGTGTACAAAAGGAAATAGCAGATAGTTCCATTGGAGCAGGTGTTCTTGAGAGTGCATCAGCTGCAACATTTTCCATTCCTTTCTTGTATGTGATTTTGTATTGCAGTCCTAACAGTTTCAGAAAAGCTTTATGTTGCATAGGCCCACTGAGTTTTTGCTCCTGAAGATGAGTTAAACTATGGTGATCTGTAGCTATGGTGAAAGGAGCATGCTGTAGGTAGGGCTTCCATTTTTCTACTGCTAGCAAAACGGCTAAACACTCCTTCTCATAAGTAGAAAGGCCTTGAGCTTTGGGTCCTAATGCTTTACTCAGATAAGCCAAGGGATGGCCATCCTGGACCAGCACAGCTCCAATGCCCTGATTACTTGCATCAGTTTCAATAAGGAAGTGTTTGTTGAAATCTGGTAGTGCCAACACTGGGGCTTGAGCTAGTGCTGATTTCAGGTGCTGAAAGGCAGCTTCATGTGTTGGTGTCCAGGAAAGCAGGGTATCTTTCTTCAAAAGATCAGACAGACACCTGCTGATGATGCCATAATTCTTAATGAATTTTCTGTAATACCCTGTGAACCCCAAAAATCCTCTGATGTCCCTGGCACAAGTAGGTCTGGGCCAGCTTTGCACAGCACTAATTTTAGTTGGGTCAGTTTGCACCCCTTTTCCACTGATAATATGCCCAAGGTACTACAGTTCTGTCTGAGCAAATGAACACTTGCTAAGTTTGACATAGAGCTGGTTGTCTTGTACGATGGTAAACACCTGTGTGAGGTGATCAAGATGTGTTTTCCAATCTGGACTGTAGATCAAGATGGCATTCATAAAAATCAGCACACAGTGTCTCAGCAAATATGAAAACAGTTCATTCATAGCAGCCTGAAAGGTGGCAGGGGCATTTGTAAGACCAAATGGCATGACTTTGAACTCATATAAACCATGGTGGGTTTTAAAAGATGTTTTATATTCCTCTCCTTCCACCACTCTGATTTGATGATAACCTGCTCTTAAATCTAGTTTAGTAAAAAATGTGGCACCAGCCAACTCATCCAACAGTTCATCCACAACTGGCATAGGGTATTTATGGGGTACATTGACAGTATTTAACATCCTGTAATCCACACAAAAACGCCAAGTTCCATCCTTCTTTTTTACCAACAGAACTGGAGAAGCAAATGGACTAGTGCTCTGTTGAATTACTCCCTGCTCCAGCATAGTGGTTACCTGTTTCTCAATCTCATTCTTTTGCATAGGATTATATCTGTATGGCTTGACATTAACTGGTTTTGTTCCAGGCAGAAGGGGGATATGATGGTCAAAAGATCTGTGAGGTGGCAGTTTGTCTGGTTCATTGAAAACTTGCTTGTGTCTGTCTAAAATTTCCTGCACTGGTGGAGGAATGAGCTGGTCAGGGTCAGGCCTTTCCACAATATGGTTGAGCTGAATGACTTGTTCCACAGCACTAGTGTTGAGTAGACCTTGCAAATGTTTTCCAGTGATGCCACTGCATGAGGTCAGTTTCTCCTTAATGCCCCTTAAAGTAATTCTGGTGCCCTGATATTTAAACCTCATTACTTTCTTTCTCCAATCCACCCACATTGGACTCATTGTTTCCAACCATTGCATTCCTAGAATGATATCATAAGTACCCAGGGGCAGTACTTTTAGAGATGTGTTGAAAGTGTTACCCTGACAGAACCACTGAAGATTGGGAACTTGTTTGTTGCAATTGAGCATACCTCCATCTGCCACTGTAACTTTGGCAGCTGGGATGTCTTCCACTGGGCACTGCAGTTGCTTCACCAAATCTGCATTGATGAAATTGGTAGAACTGCCAGAGTCAACCAGAATCAGTAATTGTCTCTTGCCTACCATTCCTTGTAGTCTGATACTGTCCTTGGATGTTGTGCCTTGAGCTGCATTCACAGAGAGTTTCATGAAGGCATCCTCAGCAGTCTCCTTTTGTGCAGCTGGTTGCTCTCTTGGTTGCTCATTCTCAGATTCACTGTCAGATGGTTCAGATATCTGTGGAGCTTCAGTCAGCTCCTCTAACACATGAAGTTGCACTGTGGTGGGGCATTTGTGTCCTGGTCCATACTTCTCTCCACATTTGAAGCATTCTCCTCTTGCTCTTCTTTGTGCTCTGAGACTGTCAACTCTGTCTGGTGCTCTGGTATGTGTGTCAGGTGGTTTATCTTGTGCTGGAGCTACTCCCATCAAGCCTTGATGCACATAGGTCTTTGTATTTGCTCTGTTTTCCCATCTCTTGTTGTATCTAGATGTATCCTCAGCTAGCAAGGCCTCTTGTGTTTGATCTAGAGAATAAGCCACATCCACAGAGTTAGGTTGCTGTAATTTGATCGGGGCACGGATTGCAAGTTTGAGACCCTGAATAAATCTGTTGATGAAAAATGTCTCATCATACGAGTGATTGTACACCAGCATCTTATGCATGTTCTCCTCGAAGACATGAGCATATTCGTCAACTGAGTCAGTTTGCTTGAGTGAGAAGAACAGATCAATGGCCCTAGAGTACTTATCCTTGTTGAACTTGCTGTTTACTGCAACACACAGAGCCGCCCAACTGTCGATGGTGTGCATTGCTTCATACGTTTGTAGCCAGAGCGCTACATTTCCTGCAAAATGCATCGTTGCAAAATCGACCCATAACTCTGGCTGGACGTTGTACATGCGGAAGTATTTCTCGCACTGCTTCTTCCACCACTTGGGGTTGTCCCCATCAAATCGGGAAAACTCTGAACGAGGTATGCGAACAGAGTATTTGCTCGGAGTGCGTGGGAACTGAGAAACTGGGGAACCAGCAAATTCATCGTTGTCATCTGACAGATCTTTCTGATAGAGGCCTGGAGTTCTGGAATTCTCACTGCGATATTGCTGCTGCTGCTGCTGGGGACCTGCTGGCCGATCGGGTCGTTGCTCTGGTGGGTGCGTTGTGAGTGGTGGCATGGACGTGCCGGTGCTCGACGGCTGCTCCAGCGACTCAACGCGGCGCGCCACACCGTCCAGTGATTTCCGCATCTCTGCTATCGCTGCATCCAGGGAGGATTGCGCCATGAGTACCCTTCCGAGTGTGCCGTCTGTACGGGCCAGCGACGTCGTGGCGGTGGAGGCGAGCGCATCGAATGCCTTGGACGTTGAGGACGCGTACTTGTCGATGGAGTCCTGAAGCCCATCCACTCGCTCCGCCGTCTCCGCTGCGGCATCGGAGACCGCCTTGCTCTGCAGAATTGTGTCCTGGACCAGCTTCTGCAGATCCGCCAGGGAGAGCTCCGCTGCTCCCATGCGTGCGGTCAGCAATGGCTTGCTCGAACGCGCCATTGGATCCTTCGGATCGACTCACCCCGACGCAGGTACACCGAAATGTTTTGCGCAGAATCACCCGAGGGGATCTGCACCTTTTGCCAGGAATTACGAGTGAAACCAGACGAATTGATGAGATGTAGATGAAAAATTCGAGCGCGGAAGAGGATCGATACAAGCTCTGAGTACCAAATGCTACGTTCCCGTAGCACCTCCCTGCGTCACGCCGGGATCTGGCCACTCGAGATCACAGAGAAGACGTGGGGAGGAAGAATAAACCACTCCAGGAGGAGGAAGAAAGCTTAGAAGGGAATATCTGTTTACAGACTGGCAAATCGCTGCCTCACACACACGCCACCCACTAGGCTAAATAACCGACCGTTGCCATACATGGGCTGAGCCCGCACACACATGCCACATACGTACATGGGCCAAGCCCAGGTCGTTGCAGTTCAAATTTGAACTAAAACCACGACGAGTAAATCGAAACGGAGGAAGTATGAAGCATATGTACTCATGATAATGGTTCTCTTCTACGGAAACATCTTACCGATTAGAAAAGGTTAGCTAGTCGACGGAAGCAATATTTTATTTTTTCTAAAGTAAACAACCATCACATAAGTACAAATTTCTACCAAATCGAATCAATTTTGATTCTCCATGGAAGCCAATTCACTGGTTGATGGAAGCAATTTTCATCATGGAAGCATGATATTTAAGTAAAACATTGAAAACGAGAAGCAAGTTTGAAGACCTATGGAAACAATATTTGCTTTCCAAGCAAATATGTATGAAGACCAAGAGTGATGAGCTTAATTTGGGGCTACCTGATTTACGGAAGCATTAAGGAAACAAATCACAATTAATGCATGGGTCTACTTGGCATATCCGACACTTATCTTGCTTCTAATCTGACGGCCTACAACTAGTCTGATGGATGCATTCCATCCGTAGTCTGATGGCTAGTGGCGCCCATTGATAATATGTTCAGTTATTATGACGGGGATTCCCTTGGTCCCGCACACACTGCACCGAAGCGGCATGGCAAAGAGGTTGGATGTCAACAGGGTCTCATTTAATCTCATTTAAATCCACTATGAAACTGGACAGTTTAATTCTTTTTCTTCTTTTAATTCTTTTTCTTCTGACAAAATAAACTATGAAGCTAGAAAAAACTAACTAAACGAGTCTTGCGGACATCATTTATTTGTCGTTTACATCCCCGCTCAGCGACGACCATCGACTCCTCAGCAGTGCTCCGTGGCCAGCTCGCTCGAGGCCAGCTTATTCCTTTACCACTGCTTAGATGCTCATGGATCGTCTGAGTGTCTTCTCCAGCAAGAGGGGCGGCGGCGGAGGTGGTGGCGACCGGTCTCGTGAGCTGTGGCGCCGCGGTTTCCCAGCAAGACGGTCGACGATGCACTCGATCGGAGGAAGGCGGACCCAGACGTTGTCGGCGAGAAACTGCATTCTGCGGAACCGTTGGAGCATCAGTGCGGCCCAGTCGGCCCTCGACTCCCGCGTCACGGCGCATATGTCCTCATTAAGCTCGAGGTCGAGCTCCTCCAGCCGGCCCGCCCACCAGAGGGCGTCGTCGAGGAGGTCGGCGAGGCAGCGGAGCTGCTCCCGCGAGAGGCGATGGCGCAGGATCCGGCCGACGCCGCGGCCGGTGGCGGCCCAGCCGCTCACGTCGTATGGGTGGGGGTCGGCGGACGGCCAGCCGTGGGTCCGGGCGTGGCACGCCTTCCGCGCGGCGCCGGCGAGCCTGTCCCGGAGGAGGTACAGCGGGACGAAGGCGGAGATGGACTCGAAGCCGACGGCCTGGAGCTCGGCGGCCAGCATGATCTGCTCGTGGCGGCTCAGGGAGGCCAGGGCCTCGTCGTGGGCGCGCGCCGTCGCCTCCCACTGCTTGCCCATCTCCCTCACCGCCTCCCGGGAGCTTCTCGAGGCGCGGCCAGGGGAGTACTTCTCGAAGACGTCGCGGAAGACTGGCACCCACTCCGGCAAATCCATGGCGCCGATGCCACGGCTCAACCACGCGGGCGTCATGACTAGCTAGCTGTCCCGACGTACGTACACGGAGAATTCGTTATCTCTAAATAATAACTTTCGACTGATCGCACGGACCGGGTACGTGTTATATAGGCGATCAATCGATCGATAGTACGTATCGAGTTCGTGGCATCCACGTTTTACAAGTCCTCTTCGGGATCAAGACGGGAGAGAAGTCCACCCTGAACTCCAAAACCGTCAGCGTACAACCTCGAACTTTCGAAACCGGGCAAGAATCAACCCTGTCTCTGGTCAAACCGGTTTTATCCCAATTTTGACTGGTTCTGTTCAGTAAAAATCCTAGTCAGGAAAAAAAATCCCTCACTTATCTCTCTCCTCGCCCAAACCACCCGAGCCCCTCAACCAGCGGCCGATTCGAGCGCTGCCCCGCGCAGCACGGCCGCCGGCAGGAGAGTCCACCGTCACCCCC
>LR738709.1:106350767-106449150 GCA_902687465.1 Secale cereale
CCCCCTCTCCTCCCTCGTCTCCATCTCGGTTCTCTACCAGACGAGGCCGCTGCGCCCGAGTCGCCATGGACGCTGCCACGTTCGAGCTATGGGAGCCGAGATAGAGATCCATTGGGTGTCCTAGGATTTTTTTTAAATAAATATTAACTTTATTGATTAGAGATAATTGTTACATCGTCAATCAGTAAACGTACAATGTCCCTCATAAGCTTCTCAAACCAGTCCTTCGTGACTGAAAATTTTGCTAGCCTGCCAAGTTCATGAGCCACCTTATTTGCTCAATGTTCAAGCTATAAAAGAACGGTCATCAAACACTGCTGCCGCCGGTCCCGCCGAATGTCCTCCATTCTTCATTATTTCAATCACCTTCATATTGTCAGAATTAACAACAAGACGATTGCACTCCGCCTTTTGTGCTAGGAATAGACCAAACCTTAGAGCCAACGCTTCTGCTGTTAATACATCGGCACACCAGTCAATCTTCCAGTTTCCACCAACGATGAATCTTCCATTATCATCTTCAAGACTAGCCCCCGCTGTGCCTCTAAGTAAATCATGGTCAAAAGAGGCGTCAACATTAAGTTTAACAAAACCCATAGACGGTAATAGCACGGGCACCCATGGAAGTTTGGAGTGCGTCTTGACCCTTTCCTTCATGGACCAGTTTGCGTCTATCCCACCATAAATACCAAGCTGTAACAGCAATCAGTTCACTTGCTTTTTGAGAACCCATTATTGTTAAGTCTTGTTCGGGCATTAACAATAAGAATTTCAAAACCGCCTCTCCCGTCCGATCAATAGCACAAGCTTTATTGATCACCTCATGCAATCCTAGCTTGCCCCATACCTCTTTTGCCTTTCGACACAAGAATAGAACATGTTTTGTATCTTCTGCCCCATTGGAGCAGGATGGACAAGTGGGTGAAACTTTTAGCAAGTGTGGCACGGCATGGGAGGGTTCCATGTAAGGTACGCCAGATAAAAATCTTTACCTTTGCTGGACAGGATAATTTCCAAATCTTACCCCAAATACGATTAACATTGGTTCTTCCCATACCATTAGTATGTTGTAATTTTGTCTCATATTGTTTATTCCATTCCTCCAAATAAGCTGATCGTACCGTAAAAATACCATTTTTTGTATAACTCCAAGCAATGAAGTCTAACAGATTATGCATCAGTAGGGGGATTGCGAGCACCCTTTGAGCATCAATTGGCCATAACGTTTCTTTCACCAAATCTTCATCCCAAGAACTTGTGACTGGATTAATAAGACCAAAGACCTTTGTCAGAAGGTGCCCCCTTGGCGTAATGACCCTACTATTCGCACAGTTCGGGATCCATGCGTCTCTTCAAATATCAATATTTTTTCCATTTCCAACCCGCCAAATATAACCATGTTTTAACGATTTTACTCCCGCCAAAATACTTTGCCAAGTAAAAGAGGACCCTTTCCTTAGTTTTGCGTTCATTAAGTCCCCATCCGGAAAATATTTAGCTCTTAAGATACATGCACATAAGGACTCGGGATTATCAATCAGACGCCATGCATGTTTGGCTAACAAAGCTAGATTGAAGCTATCAGGGTGTCCTAGGATGTCAGCCGGCTGCAGAGGCGAGCTCGGGGCGGTAGTGGACACGTGCACGGCTTGGTGCTCGTGGCGGACAGCGGAGGAACCGGCGGCGGCTGGTAGCTGCGTGCAAGGGAGATGCTTGGAGCGCACCGTTCGGAGAGGAGGTTGTGCGGCTGCGGGCGATGCAGGCTGCCGACCGGACAGGTCGAGCAGGGGATGGCGGCGTCAGCGGTGAGGTAGGCGGGTGAGTGGCAACGAGTGCACCGGGTACGTGGCCGAGCGCGGACAAGCGCGGGGGCGAATACGTTTTTTTACAGGCGGCGGGATGTAGCCGTGGAGAATCCATCATCCATCCATTTTCTCAAGATGCATGCTGTCTCACTCTTTATAAATTTATAAATGAATTCATCTACTATACCCAATTAAATACAACAGACAAAACTGACACAACATGTCTTTTCACATAAGAGAGAGAGTTAGAGTGGAGATGGACGATGAATGCATGCATCCTCTCTTTTCATACACTCACATGGATTAATTTTCATCCACATATTTTTGAATACTTGATATGTTTTGAACCAAATGTTCATTTTTTAGACTTTTTATATATTCGAGTCCAGGACGATAAGACCTTTCAAACAAGACCAATCTTGGATACATTTTGACTAGTTTGAATTTTATGTATCGTATTTCAATATTGTATTTCGATTATTTCACTCATCTCAAACTATATTACACTCATTCAATTGAAATACTATATTTCACTTATTTAAAAAAAGTGATTTCACTCGCTACGAAAGATAGATTTCACTCATTTCACTAGTTTCATAAAACATATTACACTCATTCAATTTAAATACTATATTTTGCTTATTCTAAAAAAGTGATTTCACTCGTTACAAAAGAAAGATTTCACTAGTTCAGAAAACATATTATACTCATTTGATTGAAATACTAAATTTCACTTCTTTTAAAAAAGTGCTTTCGCTCGTTACAAAAGATAGATTTCACCCATTTCACTAGTTTCAGAACAAATATTACACTCATTCAAACGAAATACTATATTTCACTTGTTTCAAAAAAGTTATTTCACTTGTTACAAAAGATAGATTTCACTCATTTCACTAGTTTCAGAAAATATATTACACTCATTCAATTGAAATACTATATTTCACTTGTTTGTAAAAAAGTGATTTCACTCGTTACAAAATTTATGTTTCAATTCTTTGAAATAATTTATATCTATGAACTTAGTGAAATTTATTTTTTGAACTAAGTGAAATCTATGAAACGAGGTATTTTTTGAAGACTATGAAACATGTTATTTTGAAATCTAATTTAAAATATCCAAGATTGATCTTGTTCTAAAGATCATGTTGCAAGGAATTTGAATCTATAAAAAAATCTATAATGAAATTTTAATGTGAAATATGATTACCATTTAAAATTGTAAGCAAAAATAAAAAGATGGATTTGTTTGCGAGCGGGGAGAGAGGAAAAAGGTTGCATGCATGCTGGGCTGACAAAGCTGACATACTAGTACAAATAGTGGGCCATCCTCCTGACATATTACAGTGATATACTAGAGATGGGTTATAGAAATACAGTGCTATACTTCATGGACGGGACCTACTGCTGGAGGGACTCATATGGAGAATTGGAGATGGCTCTAACATAAAATTACACCATGATAACTGGATACCAAGGACAGGAAGCTTAAGGCCACTGGGCCAAGTGTATATTCCAGGAATAACGCGGGTGTGTGACCTATTAAGCGAAAATGGCAACACGTGGGACCAGGTGAAGGTGCAAGCAAAGTTCTCCCCGGATGAAGCTGATGAGATACTCCGGATCCCAATTGGTGGCCCAACTGTTGAGGATTATCTTGCGTGGAATTATACCAAAAACGGAGTGTTCACAGTGAGATCCGCCTACCATCTACGGATGCAACTGAACCGCCTCAAAACGGGGCGTCCGGAAGCTTCGTCTGCGGCACAGGATCACAAGTCATGGATATCACTGTGGGATACCGTCGCGCCAGGCAAGGTTAAAACACATATGTGGAGGCTCATACGCAATGGCCTGGCGGTCGGAACAGAGCTGCGGAGGAGGAAGATCAAGGACGGGGTGTTTTGCATTGCGTGTGGCAGGGAAGAAACAAACTATCATAGATTTTGGGGGTGTTTTCATTCTATGAAGTTTTGGAAGATTATGCATTCGGAATTGGGGGTGCCGGTGGCGATCCCACCGGAAACAGCTAGCCCTCAGAATGCATTATCGAGGTGGCTCCTGTCGTGGATGGCGGAGGCGACAGATGATGAAAGAGCGGTCATGGTTCAAGGGGTGTATGCGATCTGGCTGGCTCGAAACAATGCAAGAGATGGGCAGCGGATAGAAGAGGCAGAAGCGATTGCGCGAAGAGTGGTTCATCTTATGGGTGAGTGGCAGTCTATCCATGGGAAGAAGAACAAACAAGCCAGCCCAGAACCACGAGAGAGATGGAGACCGCCAGAGGAGGGGTGGGTGAAAGCGAACGTGGATGCGGCAATATCCAGGGCGGGTGTTCTGGGAGGTGCGGGCATTGTGCTACGGAATCACGTGGGGGCGTTTCTTGGTGGTGCCTGTCAGATCTTTCCAAGGTGCCAGGATCCAGCCATGGCGGAACTGTTGGCCTGTAAGAGGGCTGTGCAGCTAGCTATTGAGTAAGATATACCTAACCTGCATGTAGAAATGGACTGTCGAGAGATTGTACTTAAAATGCAGAGCGAGGAGAAGGATTTGTCAGCGCTGGGACCCGTCACCGAAGAAGTAAAGCAGGGCCTAGCTACAAGGGAAAGATGGAAGGTCTCGTGGGTGCGGCGATCAGCAAATTCTGCGGCACACCTGCTGGCTAGAGAGGGTATTGCACTTAATTCTTGTAAGGTCTGGTTACAAGCTCCCCCGGACTGTATTTTAAGCGTTATTTCAGACGAAATCCCTGTTGGGGAAGTTTAAATAAAGTGAAAGTTGATTTAAAATAAAAATAAAAAAAATACAATGCTATACAAAAGGTGGGCCACGACGACGCGCGAATCGCAAACCCAGCGAACGTCGGATCGTTTGCCGGTACATCCCTGGACCGGTAAAAGAGACTTTACGAGCGCCGGGGCCCGTAAAGTCCTTTTTACAGGAGCCAGGAGCTACAGAGGTTCCTGAGGGCATGGCCAATGCGCCACCCTGGACAGCTGCCTCACAGGGTACACGTCGGAAGCGAGCCATCGTGGACAAGTCTGACAAAAAAGATGGTAGCTTGCAGAGGCAAGGTGGATCCTGCAGAGGAGTCGAGTGCTTCAGAGAAAAGGAGTGGTCCATGTAGAAAATTGAAGAGAGAGAACGAGAGCGCATGTGCCCAGTTTTCTTTTCTGTACTCACGTTTGGAGCTTTCTTCACCTCAGCAGGCTACCACGTGACATCATTTGCGTTGGGTAAATTATTTATGTGCTATAGCTTGAACCGATGTGGCATCTGAGACCACCGCTAGGTGTTGCTTTCATTGTACATGCCCTGAACCAATAGAATCTTGCAAACTCAAAAGTTGTCCTTTGTTGTATCTCCGTATTTCACTATTTCTGCATTTAAGCCACTGTATTTGATCAACATGGGCCCACCCATGTGATTTCACAAGCACGGGCCACCCACTAGATATCAGCCATGTCACTCGCTTTAACCATGCGGCAGAGGCACAAACATTTTTTTTTCTTTTTTAAAAAAGGAGGATGTACCCCCGGCCTCTGCATCTAGACGATGCATGCAGCCATATTATTAATTATTCACAAAGACCATACAAGGTGATACATCAACAAGCCTGAAGCCACCATCTTGGCAACACCGTTGCTACTCCTATCCCTTTGATGAAGGCGTGCCGAATGTCCGGGCCTAATACCAAACAGACATCGCACTAAAGCCTAACATCTAAAGCCGGGTGTCCCCTCCAAGCCACTACCTGGATTGGGTCCCACACCGGTTCAGGCACACTCCCAGTGAGCACCGCACGCTGCAAGGGCCGACACCTCCATCATCCCTCGGTCCATCCTCAGAGCAAAATTGTTGCACCAACCTTGGCAGGCATATATTAAAAAAATGATCAACCTCTCTTAGTTTAAGTTGATTTAGTTTTTTTAAACACAGATTTGAATATAAAAATTGATGTCATTCATTTCAAATTAAACTTCGCTCATTTACAGGGAACCCGTTTTAATTATTTTGAAATCCAATTTCACTCTTTCCATAAACGGATTTCTATACTTGATTTTTTTACAAAGTGATTATCATTTCAGATAACTAATTTCAGAATCGGCTTTCAATTATCAAAGATTTGTAACATGATTTAATACTTTTAAAAAATTCATTTCAAAAAACTAATTTCACTAAATTCGTGAATCCGCTTTCAGTTTTCAAAATAGTGGAATGAACAAAAAAAAATACAAAGTGATTTCAGTTATTTAAATTATGCCAGAGAAATATATTTCACTTTCATAATTTATAAAAGAGTGAAACTTAGTATTTCAATAAGGTGGCATAAACAATTTAAATTTTTTAACAAGTGATTTCAGTTATTCCAATTCCAATGCCATATTTTACAGCGGCTAAAACTGATTATCACAATAATCAAATAACTGATTTCAATCGTTTCAAAAACAAATTTCACTACAATACTATTACAAAAGAATGAAACTGCGTATTTCAAAAGAGTGGTAAAATAATTTTCATCTTTTACAAAGTTATTTCAGTTATTCCAATTCAAATGTCATACGTATTTGAAAGTGTAACTAATCTCCGGTTGGTTTTGGTAATTAATAACAACATATAGCTAATTGAACTAATATCCATTCAAGTTAAGTATTACAGGAAGTTGAATGATTGACATGGCATATACTAGAGATGTGGACCCCTCAAAATGATAAGGACAAAGATTAGCAAAAGCTCAAGACTCTATGTTTCTATTTTAGTGATCCAAGATCACATTAAGTCTATAGGAAAGCCAATACTATTATAAGGGGACGAGGTGTTGCTTAATGATCTGGTTGCTCAAGTGCTTAGTGATATTGCTCCAAAACCCTCAGCCAGTTTCTCAAATTCCACAAATGTCCAAAACCTAAAGTCAAATTCGGCCCCACTGATTTGATCCATCCGGCGTCATCGAGTTCATTTGACATAGCCACTCCTACAAACCCTAGACAATTCGGTCACACCGATACAGATCTCGGTCTCACCGAGATGGCATTGTAAACTCAGTGTGATCCTTTCGTAACATTTCGGTCTCACCAAGAAGGGCAATCGGTCCCACCAAGTTTGCATGATAAACTCTATGTGATCCTTTTGTAACGTTTCGGTCTCACCAAAATGAGCGATCGGTCCCACTGAGTTTGCTGGACCACTTCTCTGTATTGCTATTTGCTGAAATCGGTCTCACTGAGTTCATGTAATCGGCGCCACCGAGATGAGGTCTTGCCCTAGCCTTAGCACACCGGTCTCACCGAGTCGATCATGTCGGTCCCGCCGAGATTCCTAACGTTCACATTTTGAACTACTTCGGTCTGACCAAATTCACCTATTCGGTCTGACCGAGTTTGGTCAAATATGTGTAACGGTTAGATTTTGTGTGGAGTCTATATATACCCCTCCACCCCATCTCCATTTGAGAGAGAGAGCGATCGGAATGTGCCTACACTTCCACTACACATTTTCTGAGAGAGAACCACCTGCTCATGTGTTGAGACCAAGATATACCAATCCTACGATAGGAATTTTGATCTATAGCCTTACCCAAGTTGATTTCCACTCAAATCATCTTTCCATCATATCCAAATCTGTGAGAGAGAGTTGAGTGTTGGGGAGACTGTCACTTGAAGCACAACTGCAACGAGTTCATCATCAACACACCATTTATTACCTTTTGGAGAGTGGTGTCTCCTAGATTGGTTAGGTGTCACTTCGGAGCCTCCGACAAGATTGTGGAGTTGAACTAAGGATCTACCCGAGTGAGGCAAGTCCTTTGTGGGTGATGGCCATGGTGGGATAGACAAGGTTGCTTCTTCGTGGACCGTTCGTCGGTGGAGCCCTCAGTGGACTCGCGCAGTCGTTACCCTTGGTGGGTTGAAGTCTCCATCAACGTGGATGTACGATAGCACCACCTATCGGAACCACGCCAAAAATCTCCGTGTCTCCATTGCGTTTGTGTAATGCCCAGTATGAGATTATACCTCCTACGTGTCGAGGCACGACTTAAAGGTATAAGCTCATACTAGAATGATCTCAAATATGATATCTTTGCACGACTCATGTAAAATAGGGATGAAATTGCAAAAGAGTAGTTGGCTTACACTCTCCATGTCACACAATACATTACATAAGCAAACATCATCCAAATAACATCATAGTCCGACTATGGACGAAGAACCAAATGAAAGATACCAAATAAATAAAGCCACAAGGTCCGATCGCCCCTAGTAGAAGGCACTACTGATCATCGGGATAGTACACGTAGTATCGCCCACGTTCTTCATCGAACTCCCAGTACAGCTCTGACCCATCACCTGTATAGTTCACCATAGTACCTGCATCTGGTGTTGTGTAGAATCTGTGAGCCACGGAGGACTCAGCAATCCCGTTCCCGGGTAGCAAAACTATCTATGCCTTGGGTGAGGAACAAGGCTGAAGAATAAAGTTTGCAGCTGCACTAGCACTAGCTTACGTGTATAGAACGAGAAGAGAAGTGACACGAGCGTCAAAGTGATCACGAAGTGATCCTAACTAAGCACGTCAATCATAACGCCACTGTATTCACTTCCCGAACCCCTTCGGAAAATGACCGTCACGGTTACTCATGCTAGTAGTGTATTCTGAACATGGTGTCAAGTTTTCTACAACCGGATATTAACAAATTCCCATCTGCCACATAACCGTGGGCACGGTTTTCGAAAGATCAAAACCCTGCAGGGGTGTCCCAACTTAGCCCATCACAAGCTCACGATCTGCGGAGTCGCAACTGCAAGGTGGGAAGACCCGAGTATTCTCGGAATCCCGTGCTCAAGATATTCCGACTAAGATAAAACTAATCCAGCAAGACCTCCCGGCGTGCCGACACCCTGACAGTAGCCGCGCGTATCTAGTCTCAGGCCACGACCGGATGGGCGATGCTACAGGTTATACCAGATACCTCGGGTTTCCCCAAGGCGGCCCTGCAGGACCCCCAGTTTGGACCAACACTCATGTGGAGCACTATCCCGGGTTGTTGATTAAGAAAAGGGTTTGCAACGCCCTATGCAAGTTTTAGTTGTTAGACAAATGTAAAACCAATGTTGGGGCTTGCTGGAAAAGCTTTAGCGCTAAGCGGGTTATCGAGGGGGGCCCATAAACCCCAACCATGTTAGGGACGCAAAATCAAGGAACATAACACTAGTTTATACGGTTCCTAGGGCGGCATGAGTGGAACAAAACACCAAGCAAGAGGCTTAGCCTTCCACCCATTACCAATATATAGATGATTTAGTTTAACAGATTATACAGTGTAATATCCCAACAATAACTTCATCATGAAGCAAGAATCTTCAAATCTTCTCCTGCAACTAGCAATGCTATAAGACGGGCTGAGCGAAAGCTTACGTAGACAAACAAAGGTTTGCTAGGTTAGGTGGTTAGAGAGATTCGTGGCTACAATAGGAGGCTGACAAACAAACATGGGCATCGAGGCAATAAGCTAAAGAGCGAGACATCTAGAAATAGGCAAAGATAGTAATGATATCTGGGTCAGGTCATCTTGCCTGTCGAGTCGTCGATGGGATCGTAAGACGGCTCCTCGTACTCAACCTCGGTAGGAACCTCGTTCTCGGTCTTGGCTCCCAGCTCTACTCAACACAAGAACACAGCGAGGCACAATATCAAACAAGGTGCAATGCACAATCAACATGATGCAAGTATAAGCCTATATGATGCAATACATGGCAAGGGATGAAGCACACAAGAACAACACAAAACAACAAGTTTAAATGAGGCCGGAATCAACATATATCAAACCAGATATGTCCTCATATGCATAATTTGAAATTAGTCCAGATCTGAACAAACCTTAAGTTAAAGTTGTTAAACAGCAAGTTAACATGCACCATGATGATTTACATGAAATTCTAGTCAAGTTTCATATAGAGTTTGTTTAATTCGGAGCTACGGTCTAGAAGATATGAGCAAAATAAGACAAGCAAGGCAACGGTGCAAGATGCACCCAAACATCAAGAAAACACACTCCAAACATGTAAACAACATGATATTATGATTCTACATGCAAAATCACACTAGTTTCATATAGGGCACACTCAAAACGGAGCAACGGTTCAACACATACACACGAAACAAGATACAATGCAAAGCTCAAGTTAACAGCCACATAGAAACTTTGAAGCAAGAGATATATACGCTACAGCACCCAAACATGATGACAATAAGCATGGACATGAAGTAGACATATCCTACAGCAAACAACTCCATTGGAGCAACTCCATAGGAGGAATGGATCAATAGCAACAAGCTACACCAAATTGATCATGCTGATAAAAACCTGACACGCATAATTTATAGCAACTTGAGAGCAAGAATTAAATAAGCTACAGCAGGCCATATGTGCAAGTGAGGGCATGGATGGATAGACAAAAACATGGAAAACAAGGAATGATCATTGGCCACTCTAAAACAAGCATGGAATTGAGTGGGGCATCAAGCAAACATAGCATCAGGTTAAAACAGATTCCAGACTTAGCAGTTTTTTCACTAAGTATAAAACAGTAACATTAGCATGGCATGTTAACAAGCTTGTTTAAGTCACCTCAAGGCATATCATGGAAAGTGGTTTGCACCACAGCAAATACCATATGATGATGCTTCTAAAACATATTGACATGTGACATGGGGGCAAACACATCAATAGCAAAGAGCACTTCAAATCAGAATCTCATAACAAGTTTCAGCACTTAACAGCCATATGCACTTTTGCAACAGAGATTAATATGGCAATATGACACCTAATATGAATGCTGCAGCAACCATCATGTAGAGCACTTCACAATGAACATTTTGACATATCATATGCTCCATTTGGATAAACATGCACCAAGTTATCATATCTCAGACATGGCATCAAATTAACAAGTAACAACAGTTTATAACAAGTATCACTCTTGTCACGATGATTAGGTCATCAAGATGATCTCAAACAAGCATGCCACAATGGAACAAAATTTAAAGCACATCTCCACGATCATTTTGACATCTCATTCACTCAATTTGGATAAGCACACAAAAAGTTACGGCCATGCAAAGTATGCAACAAAATATGCAATTCTGGGACTTAGCCATTTTCAGACAAGGAAAAAAAACACAACAGAGCGTAATATAGTATATCGTCGCGCGGGCGGGGAATAGGGCTCACCAACGTGGGCCTGGCCCAGAAGCGAAGGAGGAGGAAGGCAGAAGCGGGCTGAGGCGGAGCTGGGCCGGCCTCGGCTGGGCCTCGCGGAGGGTTGGGCCGGCAGAAGAGGAGGAGGCCCACGAGGGTGCTGGCGAGCGGGGCTCGTCCTCGCACCCGACGAACGAAACCACGGCGGCGGCGGCGGCTTCGCTCGGCTCCGGCGAGGAGCCGAGAACGGCGGGGACAGGGCCGCAGACGCCGGAGGCTAGGGATCGGCCGGATCTAGGCGCGGCTACCGGATCCGGGCCGGATCTAGGCACTCAGCCGCGGCAGGCGGACCTGTAAGTAGTTTTGGTGAATTGAAGATGTTGCAATACAATGCTCAAGCTTGCCATATTCTTTTCAACATATTGTGCCTTGAAGAATTCAACAAAATCAGCCGTCTTGAGAATGCAAAGGGAATTTGGGATACTTTGGTTGATATGCACGAAGGTATCGTGTGTAAGGTCATATTTCTCTGTAAGTAGTTTTGGTGATTGATGACAATGCTTTTGCGGACTAATCGTGTGCATTGAGCATTTCAGATATCTCATGTCTAGGCACAAGACGATTAAGTGCCCCTCGGAACCTATCGAAGACGACGTTTCCTTTGTTTCTTTTCGGTGGAATTGAGTCATAGGAAAGCCATACTATTAAGAGGGGGTCCGCTTCGGAAAGGTTAGGGTGGAATCAACACATACACGTCTACTCATTTGCACCACCTTTCCTTCACTTCATTGGAGCACCGGTTGTTTTCCTTGTGTTTGCAAAAAATAGTGGCTTTCTAATACTACTACTACTGTGAGGCATGCGGTAGTACCGCTCAAGGTAGCGGTAGTACCGCTCAAGGTAGCGGTAGTACCGCAGGGTCTCACGGTAGTACCGCTCCTTGGCTGCGGTAGTATCGCATGCCGCGGTAGTACCGTGCCAAGGGCATAGTAGTACCGTGAGCCCTGCCCTAGCGTCGTGGCTAGTACGGTAGTAGGAGCGGAAGTAATTTTTTACTTCCGCGTCCTACGCGGTAGTACCGCTCCGTGCGAGCGGTAGTACCGTGCTGGGTTTTTGCATCGATCGAAACTCTGCGGAAGTAGCCGCGGATGTAATTTTATGCACTCTTCCCCGACTAGTCTGAACCCTGCCTTGCGGTAGTACCGCAAGGGCGTGCGGTTGTACCGCTCCGGCAGTACTACCGCCCATTGCTATACGCAATAGGGCTAGGTCTGGTTTCTGCCGCGCCTGCGGTAGTACCGCACCCCGTGCGGTAGTAGCGCATGTCGCGGGCAGAGTTGGCGGATAACGGTTGGATTTGTTCTTCCACTATATAAGGTGAGTCTTCTTCCCCAAGAAGACTCACCTCTTCCTCCCCAAGCTCCATTGTTTCTCAAAGCTCCATTTCCGCCCTATCTCTCTCCCTAGCCAATCAAACCTGTTGATTTCCTAGGGATTGGTTGAGAAGGCATCAATCTACACTTCCACCAAGAGAAATTTGATTCCCCCACTAATCCCTTGCAGATCTTGTTACTCTTGGGTGTTTGAGCACCCTAGACAGTTGAGGTCACCGCGAAGCCATAGTCCATTGTGGTGAAGCTTCATGGTGTCATTGGGAGCTTCCAATTCGGTTGTGGAAATAGCCCCAACCTTGTTTGCAAAGGTTTGGTCGCCGCCTTCAAGGGCACAACTAGTGGAATCACGACACCTTGCATTGTGTGAGGGCGTGAGAAGAATACGGTGTCCCTAGTGGCTTCTTGGGGAGCATTGTGCCTCCACACCACTCCAACGAAGACGTACTTCCTCTCAAAGGGAAGGAACTTTGGCAACACATCCTCGTCTTCACCGGCTCCAGTTGTGGTTATTTCTTACCTTTACTCGTGCAAGCTTTCGTTGTGTATCATAGCTTGCTTGATTGTGTGCTTATTATTGTTGCATCATATAGGTTGTCCATCTAGTTGCATATCTAGACAACCTACTTTGTTGCTAAGTTTACTTTGATTAAGAAAAGCTAAAAATTGTTAGTTTCCTATTCACCCCCCTCCTCTAGTCAACCATATCGATCCTTTCAATCGGTATCAAAGCCTCGTATCTTTATTAAGGACTTTACCATCCAAACAGTATGGGTGACAATGTAGTCGAGACGGAGGGACACTCCGGTGGAACTTTGTCCTTGCCTACGTCCGATGGGGGAACCTCGGTCTCTCGTGAGGAGTTCAATGTGGCTATGGACACATTGAAAGACTCACTGGCGACCGAGGTCAAAGGCATGTTCAAAGGATTTCTTGAGGGACTTAAATTACCCACCGCACCATTGGAAGTGGTTCGTCCCGCTACCAACGTGTCGGATGCTATTCCCGACAAGGGAGAAGCTAGTAGCGAGCAAGTCCCGGCGACTAAGAATGGGAGTGGGATTTTTGCTCACTCCGCGCCTGCTATCAATTATGGAGGACCCATTCCTACTCCACATTTAAATTCGGTTGGTCCTCCTCCTAAGTTTGTGAAAAAAAAATCTGATTTTGCTACTTGGATGTTTCACTTTAAACGTCATTTAAATCATTGTTCTACTAATCTTTGGAGAATCATTGATCAAGGTTTCTACCCGCATGATCCTTACAACTTAACTCTAAGAGAAGCTGCGGATCATCAATTCAATGAGTCCGTTCTTTGCATACTTCAAGAAGCTATCCCTCCCGAAGAATTTGCACATATTCGACCCTTCTCCATGGCCAAGGCAGCATGGGAGCATGTCGGTTCCTTGTACAAGGGAAGCGCAAGCATTCAACGCTCAAACTATGAAGTTGTACAAGATGAAGCCGATGAGTTTGCCATGATCGAAGATGAAGATCCCCGTGAACTTTATTGGAGATTAACCACTCTTGTGGTTTCACTTCGAGATCATGGGAGCAAGGATATGGATGAAAATTGGATCAAGCGCAAATTTCTCGAGGCCATGATGCCTTATCACAAGGCCATGTTCTCCGTCATCCGCCAAAGACCGGACTTCCACACTTTGTCCTCAAGTGAAGTGTTGGATGGGTTCGTTGCCGTGAGGATCTTGGATAAGACCGTCGACAATGCGGTGTTGCGAGCTCAACAATCAAAGAATCCCAGTCTTGCTTTGAAGGCCAAAGCTTGTGTGGAAGAGGAGGATGAAGAGGATGAATATGAGTGTTGCCCCGAGGACACCAAACATGCCTATCATGAGCACATGGCTCTTTCCTCACGACTGTTGGAAATATGCCCTAGAGGCAATAATAAATTGGTTATTATTATATTTCCTTGTTCTTGATAATTGTTTATTATCCATGCTAGAATTGTATTGATAGGAAACTCAGATAAATGTGTGGATACATAGACAAACACCATGTCCCTAGTAAGCCTCTAGTTGACTAGCTCGTTGAACAATAGATGGTTACGGTTTCCTGACCATGGACATTGGATGTCGTTGATAACGGGATCACATCATTAGGAGAATGATGACCCAATCCTAAGCCTAGCACAAGATCGTGTAGTTCATATGCTAAAGCTTTTCTAAATGTCAAGTATCTTTTCCTTAGACCATGAGATTATGCAACTCCCGGATACCGTAGGAATGCTTTGGGTGTACCAAACGTCACAACATAACTGGGTGGCTATAAAGGTGCACTACGGGTATCTCCGAAAGTGTCTGTTGGCTTGGCACGAATCGAGACTGGGATTTGTCACTCCGTGTGACGGAGAGGTATCTCTGGGCCCACTCGGTAGGACATCATCATAATGTGCACAATGTGATCAAGGAGTTGATCACGGGATGATGTGTTACGGAACGAGTAAAGAGACTTGTCGTAACGAGATTGAGCAAGGTATCGGTATACCGACGATCGAATCTCAGGCAAGTGCTATACCGATAGACAAAGGGAATCGTATACGGGATTGATTGAATCCTTGACATCGTGGTTCATCCGATGAGATCATCGTGGAACATGTGGGAGCCAACATGGGTATCCAGATCCCGCTATTGGTTATTGGCCGGAGAGTTGTCTCGGTCATGTCTGCATGGTTCCCGAACCCGTAGGGTCTACACACTTAAGGTTCGATGATGCTAGGGTTATAGGGAATAGATATGCATGGTTACCGAATGTTGTTCAGAGTCCCAGATGAGATTTCGTACATCACGAGGAGTTCCAGAATGGTACGGAGGTAAAAATTCATATATGGGAAGTCACGTTTTGGTCACCAGAAAAGTTTCGGGCGCTATCGGTAGCGTACCGGGACCACCGGGAGGGTCCCGGGGGTCCATCGGGTGGGGCCACCGGCCCCAGAGGGCTGCGTGGGCGAAGTATGGGAGGGGACCAGCCCTAGGTGGGCTGGTGCGCCCCCCACCAGGGCCCAAGGCAAAGAGAGAAGGGAAGGAGGGGAAACCCTAGGCTCAGATGGGCCTAAGGCCCACCTAGTGGTGCGCCCCCCTCTCTCCCCCTTGGCCGCCCCCTAGATGGGATCTAGGGCTGGCCGCCACCCCTAGGGGTGGAAACCTAGGTGGGGGCGCAGCCCCTTCCTTCCCCCTATATATAGTGGGGGTTTGGGGCTGCCATACACCTGAGGACGTCTCCCTCTTGGCGCAGCCCTACCCCTTTCCCTCCTCGTCTCTTGCGGTGCTTGGCGAAGCCCTGCTAGAGTGCCACGCTCCTCCATCACCACCACACCGTCGTGCTGCTACTAGATGGAGCCTTCCCCAACCTCTCCCTCTCTCCTTGCTGGTTCAAGGCGTGGGAGACGTCCCCGGGCTGCACGTGTGTTGAACGTGGAGGCACCGTTGTTCGACGCTTAGATCAGAATCAACCGCGATCTGAATCGCTACGAGTACGACTCCTTCATCCGCGTTCTTGCAACGCTTCCGCATCGTGATCTACAAGGGTATGTAGATGCACTCCCTTCTCGCTCGTTGCTAGATTACTCCATAGATAGATCTTGGTGATGCGTAGAATTTTTTTGATTTCTGCTACGATCCCCAACGGTGGTATCAGAGCTAGGTCTATGCGTAGTTTCTTGCACGAGTAGAACACAAAGTAGTTGTGGGTGTCGATTTGTCAATTTACTTGTCGTTACTAGTCTTATCTCGATTCGGCGGCATCGTGGGATGAAGCGGCCCGGACGACCTTACACGTACGCTTACGTGAGACAGGTTCAACCGACTGACATGCACTAGTTGCATAAGGTGGCTAGCAGGTTTCTGTCTCTCCCACTTTAGTCGGATCGGATTCAATGAAAAGGGTCCTTATGAAGGGTAAACAGAAATTGGCATATCACGTTGTGGTTTTGGCGTAGGTAAGAAACGCTCTTGCTAGAAACCTATAGCAGCCACGTAAAACTTGCAACAACAATTAGAGGACGTCTAACTTGTTCTTGCAGCATGTGCCGTGTGATGTGATATGGCCAAAAGGATGTGATGAATGATATATATGTGATGTATGAGATTGATCATGTTCTTGTAATAGGAATCACGACTTGCATGTCGATGAGTATGACAACCGGTAGGAGCCATATGAGTTGTCTTATTTTATTGTATGACCTGCGTGTCATTGAAAACGCCATGTAATTACTTTACTTTATTGCTAACCGTTAGCCATAGTAGTAGAAGTAATGTTTGGCGAGACGACTTCATGAAGACACGATGATGGAGATCATGGTGTCATGCCGGTGACGATGATGATCATGGAGCCCCGAAGATGAAGATCAAAAGGAGTAAAATGATATTGGCCATATCATGGCACTATTTGATTGCATGTGATGTTTATCATGTTTTACATCTTATTTGCTTAGAACGACGGTAGTGAATAAGATGATCTCTCACTAAAATTTCAAGAATGGTGTTCCCCCTAACTGTGCACCGTTGCTAAGGTTCGTTGTTCCGAAGCACCACGTGATGGTCGGGTGTGATAGGCTCTAACGTTCGCATACAACCGGTGTAAGCCAGATTTACACACGCAATACACTTAGGGTTCACTTGACGAGCCTAGCATGTACAGACATGGCCTCAGAACACGGAAGACCAAAAGGTCGAACATGAGTCGTATAGAAGATACGATCAACATGAAGATGTTCACCGTTGATGACTAGTCCGTCTCACGTGATGATCAGACACGACCTAGTCGATTCGGATCATGTATCACTTAGATGACTAGAGATGTCTATCTGAGTTGGAGTTCATTAGATGAACTTAATTGTCATGAACAATAGTTCTAAGTTGTCTTCGCAAATTATGTTGTAGACCAATAGCTTGCGTTGTAGCTCCTTGTTTAATACGATCCTAGAGAAAGACTAAGTTGAAAGATATTGTAAGCAATGATGCGGACTGGGTCCGTAGTCCGAGGAGTGTCCTCACTGCTACACAAAAGTCTTACGTCTTTCATGCACCGCTCGATGTGCAAACCCCTACAACGTCGTCTGTGGATGTTGTGAACACCTACCAGACATGTCCTGATGACTACTTGATAGTTTAGTGCACCATACTTTACGGGTTAGAATCGGGATCCCAATGACGTTTTGAACGCCATAAGACATATGAGATGTTCCAAGAGCTGAAATTGGGATTTCAGGCTCATGTCCATGTTGAGAGGTATGAGACCTCTAACAAGTTCTTTTGCCAACAAGATGGAGGAGAATAGCTCAACTAGTGAGCATGTGCTCAGAATGTCTGGGTGCTAAAATCACTTGAACCAAGTGGTAGTTAATCTTCTAGATAAGATAGTGGTTGACGGAATTCTCTAGACACTATCACCAAGCTACTAGAACTTCGTGATGAACTATGACATGCAAATGATGGAGATGACGGAGCTATTAGCGGTGCTTAAGACCGCAAAAGTAGAAATAAAGAAGGAGCATCAAGTGTTGATGGTTTAACAAGACCACTGGTTTCAAAAAGGGCAAGGGCTAGAAGGGAAACTTCATGAATGGCAAACCAGTTGTCGCTCTAATGAAGGAACCCAAGGTTGAACCCAAACCTCGAGACTAAGTGCTTCTATTGTAAGGGGAACGGTCACATGGTAGCGGAACTACCCCAAATACATGGTAGATAAGAAAGCTGGCAACTTCAACAAAGTATATTTGATATACGTGTTATTGATGTGTACCTTACTAGTTCTCCTAGTAGTACCTGGGTATTGGATACCGGTTCAGTTGCTATTATTAGTGATTTGAAGCAAAAGCTACGGACTGAACGGAGACTAGCTAAGGGCGAGGTGACGATGTGTGTTGGAAGTGTTTCCAAGGTTGATAAGATCACCATCGCACGCTCCCTCTACCGTCGGGATTAGTGTTGAACCTAGATAAATGTTACCAAGTGTCTACGTTGAGCATGAATATGATTAGATCATGTTCATTGCAATACGGTTATTCATTTAAGTTAGAGAATAATGGTTATTCTGTTCACATGAATAATACCTTTATGGTCATGCACCCAATGGTTTATTGAATCTCGATCATAGTAATACACATGATGATAATATTAAGGCCAAAAGATGTAGAGTTAATAATGATAGTACCACTTTCTTGTGGCACTGCCGCTTAGGTCATTTTGGCATAAGATGCATGAAGAAACTCCATACTGATGGATGTTTGGAATCACTTGATTTTGAATCGCTTGACACATGCGAGCCATGCCTCATGGGCAGGATGACTAAGATCCCCTTTTCAGGTACAATGAAACGGGCAAGTGACTTGTTGGAAATCACACATACTGATGTGTGTGATCCAATGAGAATTAAGGCGTGTGGTGGATGTCGTTATTTTCTCATCTTCACTGACGATTTGAGTAGATATGGGTATATTTACTTAATGAAGCGAAAGTCTGAAACGTTTGAAAAGTTCAAGCAATTTCAGAGTGAAGTTAAGAATCATCATAACAAGAAGATCATGTTCCTACAATCTGATCAAGGGGAGATTTTCTGAGTTATGAGTTTGGCAATCACTTAAGACATTGTGGAATTGTTTCGCAGTTGAAGCCACCTGGAACACCACAGCGTAATGGTGTGTCCGGACGTCATAATCGAACCTTATGAGATATGGTGCGATCTATGATGTCTCTTACCGATCTACTGCTATTATTTTGAGGTTACGCATTAGAGACAGCTGCATTCACTTTAGATAGGGCACCATCTAAGTCCGTTGAGACGACGTCGTATGGTTTGGCAAGAAACCAAAGTTGTCGTTTCTTAATGTTTGGGGCTGCGATGCTTATGGCTTCAGCCGAGAAAAGCTCGAACCCAAAGCGGACAAATACATCTTCATAGGATACCCAAAGTTAATAGTTGGGTATACCTTCTATCTCAGATCCAAGGGCAAAAATGTTTGTCGCTAAGAATGGGTCCTTTCTCGAGAAGGAGTTTCTCTCGAAAGAATTGAGTGGGAGGAAGATAGAACTTGGTGAGGTTGTCGAACCCTAACTTCAACCGGAGAGTAGTGCAACACAGAAAGATGTTTCTGTGGAACCTACGACTGTTGAAGAGGAAACTAATGATAGTGATCATGAAAGCTCCGGATCAAGTTGCTATCGAACCTCGTAGGTCGACAAGGATATGTACTACTCCTGAGTGGTACGGTGATCCTGTCTTAGATGTCATGTTGTTGGACAACAATGAACCTACGAACAATGGAGAAGCGACGGTGGGCCCGTATTCCGAAAAATGGCTAGAAGCCGAGAAATCTGAGATAGGATCCATGTATCAAAACAAAGTATGGACTATGGCGGACTTTCCTGATGATCGGCAAGCCATTGAGATAAATGGATCTCTAAGAAGAAGACAGACATAGACGGTAATGTCACCGTCTATAAAGCTCGACTTGGGGCGAAGAGTTTTTCACAAGTTCAAGGAGTTGACTACGATGAGATTTTCTCACCCGTAGCGATGCTTAAGTCCGTCGGAATCATGTTAGCATTTCCTGCATTTATGAAATCTGGTAGATGGATGTCAAAACAAGTTTCCTTACCAATTTTTGTAAGGAAAGGTTGTATGTGTTACAATCAGAAAGGTTTTGTCGATCCTAAGGATGCTAAAAGGATCCTTCCATGGACTAGAGCAAGCATCTCGGAGTTGGAATATACGCTTTGATGGAGTGATCAAAGTTTTTGGGTTTATACAAAGTTTGTTAGAAACTTGTATTTACAATAAAGTGAGTGGGAGCACGACAACATTTCCGATAAGTATATGTGAATGACATATTTTTGATCTGAAATGATGTAGAATTTCTGGAAAGCATAAAGGGTTGTTTGAAAGAATTTTTTCAAAGGAAGACCTGGATAAAGCTGCTTACATATCGGGCATCAAGATCTATAGAGATAGATCAAGACGCCTGATGATACTTTCAAAAGGAACACACACCTTTGACATGATTTTGAAGGAGTTTAAAATAGATCAGTCAAAGAAGGAGTTCTTACCTGAGTTGTAAGTTGTGAAGTTGAGTAAGACTCAAAGCTTGACTGCGAGAGAAGGAAGAGGAAGGACGAAGGTCGTCCCCTATGCTTTTGTCATAGGCTCTATACGGTATGCCATGCTGAGTACCACACTTGATGTGTGCTTTGCCACATGTCTGGCAAGAGGGTACAAAGGGGATCCAGGAGTGGATCACTAGATAGCGGTCAAAATTATCCTTAGAGGAATAAGGAAATGTTTCTCGGTTATGGAGGTGATAAAGAGTTCGACGTAAAGAGTTACGTCGATGCAAACTTAACACCTATCCGGATAGCTCTGAGTAGAGATACCGGATACGTATAATGGAGCAACAATTTGGAATAGCTCCAAGTGGAATGTGGTAGCTGCATCTACGATATGACATAAAGTATTGCAAAATACATAGGGATATGAATGTTGCAGACCCGTTGACTACAACCTCTCTCACAAGCATAACATGATCAAACCCATAACTCATTGAGTGTTAATCACATAGTGATGTGAACTAGGTTATTGACTCTAGCATACTCTTTGGATATTAGTCACATGGCGATGTGACCTGTGAGTGTTAATCACATTGCGATGTGAACTAGATTATTGACTCTAGTGCAAGTGGGAGACTGTTGGAAATATGCCCTAGAGGCAATAATAAATTGGTTATTATTATATTTCATTGTTCTTGATAATTGTTTACTATCCATGCTAGAATTGTATTGATAGGAAACTCAGATACATGTGTGGATACATAGACAAACACCATGTCCCTAGTAAGCCTCTAGTTGACTGGCTCGTTGAACAATAGATGGTTACGATTTCCTTACCATGGACATTGGATGTCGTTGCTAATGGGATCACATCATTAGGAGAATGATGTGATGGACAAAAACCAATCCTAGGCCTAGCACAAGATCGTGTAGTTCGTATGCTAAAGCTTTTCTAAATGTCAAGTATCTTTTCCTTAGACCACGAGATTGTGCAACTCCCGGATACCATAGGAATGCTTTGGGTGTACCAAACGTCACAACATAACTGGGTGGCTATAAAGGTGCACTACGGGTATCTCCGAAAGTGTCTGTTGGGTTGGCATGAATCGAGACTGAGATTTGTCACTCCGTGTGACGGAGAGGTATGTTTGGGCCCACTCGGTAGGACATAATGGAGTTGATCACGGGATGATGTGTTACAGAACGAGTAAAGAGACTTGTCGTAACGAGATTGAGCAAGGTATCGGTATACCGACGATCGAATCTCAGGCAAGTGCTATACCGATAGACAAAGGGAATCATATACGGGATTGATTGAATCCTTGACATCGTGGTTCATCCGATGAGATCATCGTGGAACATGTGGGAGCCAACATGGTTATCCAGATCCCGCTATTGGTTATTGGCCGGAGAGTTGTCTCGGTCATGTCTGCATGGTTCCCGAACCCGTAGGGTCTACACACTTAAGGTTCGATGACGCTAGGGTTATAGGGAATAGATATGCGTGGTTACCGAATGTTGTTCGGAGTCCCGGATGAGATCCCGGATGTCACGAGGAGTTCCGGAATGGTACGGTGGTAAAGATTCATATATGGGAAGTCCCGTTTTGGTCACCGGAAAAGTTACGGGCGCTATCGGTAGCGTACCGGGACCACCGGGAGGGTCCCGGGGGTCCACCGGGTGGGGCCACCGGCCCCATAGGGCTGCGTGGGCCAAGTATGGGTGGGGACCAGCCCCAGGTGGGCTGGTGTGCCCCCCACCAGGGCCCAAGGCAAAGAGAGAAGGGAAGGAGGGGAAACCCTAGGCTCAGATGGGCCTAAGGCCCACCTAGTGGTGCGCCCCCCTCTCTCCCCCTTGGCCGCCCCCCTAGATGGGATCTAGGGCTGGCCGCCACCCCTAGGAGTGGAAACCTAGGTGGGGGCGCAGCCCCTCCCTTCCCCCTATATATAGTGGGGGTTTGGGGCTGCCATACACATGAGAACGTCTCCCTCTTGGCGCAGCCCTACCCCTCTCCCTCCTCGTCTCTTGCGGTGCTTGGCGAAGCCCTGCTAGAGTGCCACTCTCCTCCATCACCACCACGCCGTCGTGCTGCTGCTGGACGGAGTCTTCCCAACCTCTTCCTCTCTCCTTGCTGGATCAAGGCGTGGGAGACGTCACCGGGCTGCACGTGTGTTGAACGCGGAGGCGCCGTTGTTCGGTGCTTAGATCAGAATCAAGCGCGATCTGAATCGCTAAGAGTACGACTCCTTCATCCGCGTTCTTGCAACGCTTACGCATCGCGATCTATAAGGGTATGTAGATGCACTCCCTTCTCCCTCGTTGCTAGATTACTCCATAGATTGATCTTGGTGACGCGTAGAATTTTTTTGATTTCTGCTACGATCCCCAACAACGACAATTTTGGGGAAACAAGAAGAACTCAAGGCCCAACTTCAACAAGAACCATTCAAATGTCCTCAAGGGCAAGCAACGAGTGAGGACGTGCTACAATTGTGGCAATGTGAGTCACTTTGTTGTAGATTGCCCATATGAGAAAAGAGAAGACAATGGAGGCAAGCTTATCCGAAAGGACAAGGCCAAGTCTTATCCCAACAAGAACAACTTCAACAAGGAGACCCCTCCCAAAGGATTGGTGTCCCAAGAAGAATATGTTGAGGATGATGATGATGAAGAATAAGAAGATGATGAGATGGTCACTATGGCCACCATTGATAGTGCAACAACTCCACGATCATCCCTCTTTGACTCACCAAATGAGAACATCACCGCCAAGTTCCTGGCTAAGGCCACTAACAAGGTAGCCCCCAACATCAATTCTACCATCACTTCTAATCCTTCATTGACGGATTGTATTGATAAGAGTGAGGGGGCGGAGGAGGAGGAAAATGAATTTGAGTTGTTTATGAGTAAACTCAAGGGCACACCCAAGAAGCACTTCGTTGCTCTCTTGGAACAACTCGGTGAAGCCAATGACATGATCGAGGCTCACGAGGAGACCATTTCTAAAATGGAGGGTCATAGTCGGGACTATGCCGATGAGATATCGGATGTCTCTAATGCTCTTGAGGAAGAGCATGGTCTTCGTTTCGCTCTTGAGGAGTCACACAACGATGATCATGCTAAATTAAAGAAAGATCTTGATCATGCTTTAGTTGTCTCTTGTGTGCTCAATTCTGAGAAGGCAAAGCTTGTGGTTGACCATGCTAGAATCAAGGAGGAGTTTGTTACGCTTGACAAGGCTCACAGGGTCTTGAAGAGTGTACATACTAGTCTCAAAGAGTCTCATGATCAACTTCAAGTTTCGCTAACCAAGGAGAAAGCTACCTTTCCTCGCATGGTTTTAATTGATAATGCAAATGCTACTAACCCATGTTGCGAGCATGTGCATCTTGTTGAAGAGAATGCCAAGTTGAAGAAGCAACTTGAGAAAGGCCGTGTGTCTTGCATACAAGGTGAGAAGAACCTCAACTATCTTTTGAGCAATCAAAATGAAGTTGTGGCGAAGGAAGGAATTGGGTTTGCTCCCAATCCCAAGAAGAAGAAGAACGACAAGACCAAGCAACCTCCTCCTCTCAAGCAAACCTTTGTAAAGGAAGGAGAGGGTGCTCCTAAGAAGAAGAAGAACATTGTGAAGAGTGGTGGAGTCAATAAAAACACTGCCACTCCATCCAACAAAGCCGGCGACTTTAATCCTTCTTATGTTCTATGGCGTGCTAGTGATGGACATGTTTTTGCTAAATTTGTTGGTTCTTCTTATGAGTACATTGAATGGTCTATTTGGGTTCCTATGTGACGCCCGAGACCGACGTCCCAGAAGATTCCAGAAGTTTCCCGAAGATTCCAGATGTTCCGGGTTGCCCGTGTGTTTCTTTTGAGCTTGTGTTATTTATTTTTGCATTGCATCATGTCATCATGCCGTCATGTCATATTTATTTTTGCATCTCAACCTAAATAATTCGTGTGGGCCTTCGGTCCATTTAAATCGAGGGAAGGTGACTTCTCTTTATAACATATAAAAGTCTCCCAATATTTTAGGGAGCTATATATTAATTATTCCATTGCTTCGGAATCACCATAACACACTTGCATATTTCCCCATGCTTCTTTAATTCAAGTTTGACTTCAAAAACCTTGCCAATATTTCTTTCCGTTGTTTCGAGGTTCCTCCAAAAATTTGAACATTTTTGGACACTTCAATAATCTCGTCTTAGTTCAAACCTATTTGAATTAAATTCAAATATGGTTGAATTATTTTTCCAATCACGCCTTTTCTATTTTTTTCTCCGGTCGTGCTTATTTTTATGAGCCCGAGAAAAATATAATTCCAGGTGCTAACTTTTCCTAACTCCCCTCCTCTTTTCTTTCTTCTCTTTTATTTTCTGCTAAAGAAAATAAAATAAGAAGACCAACTTCCTTTTTTTTTCCTCCTGTTTTTTTCCCTCTCTCTCGGCCTCCCTAAGGCCCAGGCCTTGCAGCCAGCCGCAGCAGGCCCACCTTCCCTCCTGGCCAGGCCCAAACCGCCTTGGCCCAGCAGCCTCCACCGAACCCTAGCGCCGCACCCAGGCTCCTGAGCCTCTCTCCCTCGCTCTTCTTTCCCCCTCCGCAGCCGCACCTTTTTTCCTCTTCGCTCCCGAACCCTCTTCCCGAGCCCGATCTCCCTCTCCTTCCTCCTTCGCCTGGAGCCCCAGCCTCGATCCCCTTCTCCCGAGTCCCTCGATGCGTCCGAATCCCTCGCTCGCACGAGTCCCGACCCTTCGTTCTCCTCGCGTCGCTCCTCGTCCTCCAGTGCGGCGCCGCGCGCATCAACGTCCGCTCCGCCGGCCGCCCCTGTCTGCTCCCTCCGCGCGCCAGGACGAAGCCCGAGCGCCTCCTACCAGGGGGGCTGCGACGCTGCGCCTTCCCGCGTTGCCTCGCCCAAACCTCTCCCTCCGTCGCCCCAGGCGTCGCACCACTCCGGCCAGAGGCCCTGCACCTCGCCCCAAACGGCCCCTCCGGCCGTGCCGCCGTCCAGCGCCCGGCCAGGGCCTCGTAGCCCCGTGCGGCCCCGTTCTCCTCGCCGGCCAGAGCGCCTCCAGCAAGGCCTCCTCCTCCGCGCTGAGTACCCCGACCGCAGCCCCTCCGAGGAGCTGCTGCAACCTCGTCGCCGTGCTGCCCTTTTGTTTTGCTCCTGTATTGTGTTTTGTGTGTGCTTGTACTGTTGACGTGACAGATGACCCGAACGAGTATACGGCGATCCGACCAAGTACCTCTTCGAAACAAGTACCTCTACACGGCGAAACGACTAGTACATCTACCGTCGCCGAAGACCGCGTGTACCTCTACGATACGAGAACGCCGACACAAGACGACGCGACAAGTACCCTTCGGAGACGTGAACAACTACCGTCGCCGGAGCAACTACTTCCACTACGGAACGTGTACCACTACCGTCGCCCCGAGGACGTCCGATACCGCGACAAGTACCACTACCGACGCCCGGATCCGTCGGCACCCTCAAGTACCTCTACGGCATGTACCACTACCGTCGCCCCGTGTACCACGACTCATGTACCACTACTTCCTCTACTTCCACTACGTTCCTCGACGAACTCGAACCGTCCCGAAACGAGTGTTTCGAAGGTATAACCCCGAGACGTGACCCGTGTGATGCTTGTTGTGTTGTATGAAATGTCTCCCGTGTGTGCTCGTGCCCGTTCCACCTTTTGTCATGTTCCTCGGTTGCCTCGTCACCGACTCGTGGGAACCCGGTGACGGGATCACCCCACCTCTTTCATCTCGTTTGACTCGCTCATGCCATCTTACCTTTTGCATCGGACTCTCAACGAGTTACCGGTACCGATATGTTGCCGTGGCATCATTTTCGGATCGTTGCCGTGGCACCCTTTCTTTCCACCACGGTGACAAATGCTTCATATCTCTTTTAAGTCAACCTTTAATTAATAATTGCATAAACTTGATCATGTCATCCGCATCATGTTAACAACATTGATATGTTAATTTGTTGTTGCTTATAATTATTAAACATGCTCATGGGGATTTTCCGGATATGATGTTGTTGTTATTTCCGGCCTCATTTAAAATGTCTTAATAGTGTAGTTTTATTATGCTTCACCTCTTGCCATGTTAAAAACATTTAACCTTGTCTTGTAAATAACGAGAGTCAACTAAATAATTATAATGTGGTGTTTCGTCAATATGCAACTCGTTGCATATTGAGCTCCACTTAACTTGTAGTGTTGTTTGTGCACTTTGTCATGCCATGCTTATTTAAACCGGACATGCATCATACTTGGATGTGCATCGTATGCCATGTTTATGCTTGCGTGTTTACCGTGTTGTTTCTTCTTTCCGGTTTGCTTCTCTTGATAGCTTCGGTTTCGTTCCGGAGTTGTGAGGTTTCTCTCGGCTGTGTTGCTCCGTCTTCTTCTTGGATCTGTTCTTCTCCCTTGTGGAATCCCAGGCAAGATGACTGAACCCGGATACCATTACTATCTTTGCCTATTGCTAGTAGTTCCGCTCTATAGTTTTGCCTCGATGCCCATGTCTTTCTTGTCAGCCTCCTACTTGTAACCATGAACCTGTTTAACCACCCTACCTATGCAAACCGTTGCTTGGCTAAGTACGCTTCGCTCAGCCCCTCTTATAGCATTGTTAGTTGCAGGTGAAGATTGAAGATGCTTGCTTCATGATGAAGTTTGGTTGGGTTATATCACACTATATAAATGCTTAAATGAAATCATCTATATACTGGCAGGGTGGAAGGCTAAGCCTTTTGCTTGGTGATTTGTTCCACTCATGCCGTTAGGAACCGTATAAACCGGTGTTATGTTCCTTGATTATGCGTTCCTAACACGGTTGGGGTGTATGGGACCCCCTTGATAAACCGCTAAGTGCTAAGTCTTTTCCAGCAAGTCCCAACATTTGGTACTATTTGCCTCATAATAACAACTTAATTAATTAATTAAATTTGCATAGGGGGTCGCACCCTCGGGTTCTTAATTCTACATAGCAGGGGGGCCAGCGCTGATGGTGTTGGTCCCAAACGGGGAGTCTGCAGGGCCGCCTTGGGGCAACCCGAGGTATCTGGTATACCTGTAGAATCGCCCATCCGGTCGTGTCCTGAGACTTAGATATGCGCGGCTACTATCAGGGTGTCGACACGCCGGGAGGATTTGCTGGATTAGCCTTACCTTAGTTCGGTTTAACTTGAGCACGGGATTCCGAGAATACTCGGGTCTTCCCACCTATGGAGTTGCGACTTCGCGGATCGTGGGCTTGTAATGGGTCAAGTTGGAACACCCCTGCAGGGTTTGAACTTTCGAAAGCCGTGCCCGCGGTTATGTGGCAGATGGGAGCTTGTTAATTCCGGTTGTAGATAACTTGACACAATGTTCTAATACACTACCAGCGTGTGTACCGTGACTGTCAATTTCCGAATAGGGATTCGGGAGTTGAACACGGTGGGGTTATGTTTGACCGGCTTTAGCTAGGATCACTTCGTGATCACTTTTCGACCGATGCTCTTCTCTTCTCGCTCTCTATTACGTAAGTTAGTGCTAGTTGCTGCTGCAGACTCTTGTTTTTCCTTCACCTCATATTCTTTCTTCAGCCTTGTCCACACCCAAGGCTTAAATAGTCTTGTTACCCGGGAACGGGATTGCTGAGTCCTCTGTGGCTCACAGTTACTTCACCACACCAGATGCAGGTTCAGCCGAGTTTGATGCAGGAGTTGGCTCAGTTCTTCACCAGGAGCTCGTTGAAGTTTGTGGCCGTTTGCTTGTGACGTTTCGACAATCAGTAGTGGTTTCTACTAGGATTCGATCCTGACCTGTGGCTTTATGTTGTTTTGGTATCTTTCTTTTGGATCTTCACCCGTAGTCGGGTTGTGATGTTTTGAATGATGATTGTTTATGTAATGTATTGTGTGAAGTGGCGAGTGTATGCCAACTATCTCCTTTTGCAATTTAATCCCTCTTTTACATGAGTGGTGCAAAGATACCAAACTTGAGATCATTCTAGGATGGGCTTATACCTTTAAGTCGTGCCTCGACACGTAGGAGGTATAGTCCCATCCTGGGCATTAAAAGTTGGTATTCAGAGCCTTCTCCGACCTAGAAGCCCCACTGATTGATCGAATCGTTGACGGTTGAGTCTAGGCACACACTGAAACCTTTTTGAGTCCTATATTTATATCGGAGAGTAGGATTTCTTTGCTTCTCATCCCCTTTCTCTCTGGTGAGGACTCCTGACGATTACTCTTGCCTCTTCTACTTTCAAAAATTGCACCAAAAATTTTTTTAGGATCCCGCGAGTATTCTGGGATTGTTTCGATGTTCTTATGACAAGGATATTGTTCTCGATGCCACCTGTTACCGAGGAGTTGAGCTTCGGGGTATTGTTGTCACAAGCATATCGCGGCAGTACTAAATACTTAAGACGGCCGACATCGAAAATCTCTCCTATACGGCCAGTGGCAAGATAACCCCGACATCACCCAGTACTGGGGAGGTAGTTCGAGAGTATTGCCATAGCTTGTTATAGTGGATGCTTTTCGAAGGTCCGAGGTACACAGTTTCCGAGAAAGACTGGTTATGTGTTGAAGGATGGATACACCTGGATGTAGGTTTAGAGTTGATTGCGCGGTGCTTCCCGTGTATCCCCAACACCTGATTGCATAACTGGAAACTTTCGGAAATCTATAGGTGGGTTCATCAAGTAGTTCTAGGTATTCTTCCAACGGATGCTCGATATGAAGTTTGGGGTTCTACATTGAGTGAAGTGGTTTTATGGACTTGTTCTGATCGGGAGTTGCATCTTAAAGGATCCTTGGCTATGCTGATCCGGGGATTGCAAAACCCTTTTGTAACACGTTCCATGAGCTTTCAGCACGAATATGTCGGACGAAACTTCTATCTTGTATTTGTTCTATCTGATCCTTGTTCCTTTTTATTTATCTTTTGTTCTCCAAGTGGCTTCTCGTCAAGTGATGTACCTGCAGAATTCATTCGTTCAATCCTCTGTTCGAATGATATTATGAAGACTATGATACACATCTATCCTTTGTTCTTGTTGATTCTGGTATTCGAGTTGCTTCGATGTCAAATGTTGATTCCATACCTTTCCTAATCGGCGTTCTCATATTTCCACGAGAGTGCTAGTCCTTCTTGATCATCGAGATGGTCATGTAAATCCTTTTCAACCGGTGTGCCTTTTCTTCAAGTTATTCCATACAGACGTCGTTGAGAAATTTGACGGTGTATGTTCTTTCATCCCAAGTTGTTTTTGTTTCCCCACCCTCCCACCCTTCTTATTCTTGGAGCCAAATTCTTAAATGAAATATCCATTTTATTCATGTGATATTTCTTCATTCTTTTCCTTCAATGTTCTTATCCGGTGATTTATCGTGAAGATGCTCAAGAGCGTCAAGTTCATCATTCTTAATTCCAATAATTCTACCGGTGGATGTAATTCAAGATTTCGGTGTTGATCTTATCATTTTCCCTTTTTCACAATGCTTTCTTATTCCGGTGCACCAATTAATCATTCTCCTCTTCCTATTCATATTCGGAGTGCTGAAGATTCATAATTCCATTCTTATCCCGTCCAGCTATTTTGAGGTTGCTATCTTATTCAAGCCATTTAATTAAACCGGTGCAATATCTCTTAAGCAATCTTTTTCAACGGTGATTTCTTTGAGTGGGCCCTAACCCACAGGTCTTTTCCCAGGATCTTACCTGACTCTTCTTTTTCTGGAGTTATACTCAGATTCTTTTCAAAGTGTGACGTAAGAATGATTTCCATCAGTCACATGCCTTCTCCAAGATCGCTTTCAAATTCTTTTTCATCTTTGGTTCAACCTTTTTAATTCTTCATTCCGGAGTGCTCAACAATTCTTCATGGCTTTTCTCGTCTTCATTCTCAACATTTGGAGACCGGAGAAGTGTTTCTCTTAAATCTTGGCCCGTTCTCTTGATGAGTTGTGGTTCTAGCTTCATGCCATCCTCATTATTGTTTCGATTGTGAGGAATTATTTTATACCCATCCGAAGCATTTCATGAATTCTTTTCTTTGTGATCCTCCGAAGGCCATCATTTCAGAATATTTCTTCGTTCTCAGTTTTCAACATCGTCCTCCAAATATTCTTCATTGATGCCTCTTCGTTCGTCTCCATATTCTTACGGTGGTTCTTTCAAGTTTACCTTTCCGTTGTTATCATTTTAATTCACTCGTTCTTTTCATAATCCTACCGGTGCTTCGTTGAAGATTTACCCAAGCTTGTGCTAGATCCCTCTTTAATTCTTTCCAATGAGAATAAGTAGTATGCCAAATCCTTGGTTGTCATCAATTTAATTGGTGAAGGAGATGCATGACATAATTCTTATTCTTACTCCTTCAAGGTGATTTAATTCTTTTGTCTGGAGCTTGTTCATCATATCATATTCTCGCTTCTAAGTTGTTCATCCTGTTTTCCGGAGCTTCAAGTTATTTCAATTTTATCATTTCAACCTCAATCTAATTCACCGCAGGCCTTGAATCTTATTATTTTCATCTTTAAATTCTCTTGCTTTCATTACCGGAGTTCTTCATGGTGGTTCATCATCATTTAATTCATCCTTGAAGTTTTCTTCAAGATTCTTGTTGGAGCTTAAGCATTCTTCACCAGGCATTCCAATTGCAATCTTTTCTCCCTTATCTTTTGAGATGGTGTTATGTCATTCTTGATAATTTTCCTCCATGTTTCATGATTCACAAGTTGTCAAGAATGGGATATTTAAACCATCATTTTCCTTGTTCAGCAGATCTTTCAACCCTTCAATTTATTCATTGGAGTTATCTTGGGTTGTATTTCACCTATAAGCTTTCCCTGAGAATTGTTGCTATTATGGTGCTTATAAATGACCCAAGTTCTTCATTATCATCCCGGTGAAATAAGTTTTTCATCTCCTTGTTGATCTCAATCCAATCAATCGTTTCTGTTAGTGGCTGGTTGTCACCTCTTAATTTTAAGATGTTTCCATAAGCCCACTTCAAGCTTATTATTTCGTTGTTGAATTTTCAACAAATCCATTCAATCCATCTTGGTCAGGATGCTCTTTCAAATTCAATTTTGAGAGAAGTTGTCATTTTCTTCTCCGTTCTTTTCTTTCCAACGACCTAGCTTATATTCTTCCATTCCGGAGGCTTTGTGATGTTGCTCTCTTTAACCATCATCTCGTGTTATCAAGATCATGTTTTTTCCCGTGCTTATCATTTAACCGGAGTGTTGTGTCCTCCATTCTAGTTCCGTCATCTTATCAAGTTTTTAACTCTTTCAACCGGAGTGCTGTCTGATTCTTTCTTACCCTTGTGCCTTTCTTTCAATATTCCGGAGGCAGTGTTTTATTGATTTCATCAAGTATCATCTCAACTTGGCAAGTTCTTGTCCAATTCCTTCCATTTTCAGACGGAGTGCTGCCCAAATTCTGTCATTCTTATTCCTTGGCTATACCGTTATGGTTTCATATTCTTTTGGTTCGTAAGCTCTTGTTTCATGTCTTTCAACCTTCAAGGTTCTCATTATGCTCCTTGTTCCTCATTTTACCGGAGTGCTCCTAACTTTGTTCATCTCCATTGCTTTCTTCTTTCTACTTGTTTAACCTCTCAAGGTTCTTTGGTTTCACTCGTCTGTCAAAGAAGCAACTTTGTTTTACCTCTTCCTCTTCCGTTTTTTACCTGGTGATATCTCTAGGATCTCGGGTCGAGATCCTCTGTTAGTGTGGGAGAGTTGTGACGCCCGAGACCGACGTCCCAGAAGATTCCAGAAGTTTCCCGAAGATTCCAGATGTTCCGGGTTGCCCGTGTGTTTCTTTTGAGCTTGTGTTATTTATTTTTGCATTGCATCATGTCATCATGCCATCATGTCATATTTATTTTTGCATCTCAACCTAAATAATTCGTGTGGGCCTTCGGTCCATTTAAATCGAGGGAAGGTGACCTCTCTTTATCACATATAAAAGTCTCCCAATATTTTAGGGAGCTATATATTAATTATTCCATTGCTTCGGAATCACCATAACACACTTGCATATTTCCCCATGCTTCTTTAATTCAAGTTTGACTTCAAAAACCTTGCCAATATTTCTTTCCGTTGTTTCGAGGTTCCTCCAAAAATTTGAACATTTTTGGACACTTCAATAATCTCGTCTTAGTTCAAACCTATTTGAATTAAATTCAAATATGGTTGAATTATTTTTCCAATCACGCCTTTTCTATTTTTTTCTCCGGTCGTGCTTATTTTTATGAGCCCGAGAAAAATATAATTCCAGGTGCTAACTTTTCCTAACTCCCCTCCTCTTTTCTTTCTTCTCTTTTATTTTCTGCTAAAGAAAATAAAATAAGAAGACCAGCTTCCTTTTTTTCCCTCCTGTTTTTTTCCCTCTCTCTAGGCCTCCCTAAGGCCCAGGCCTTGCAGCCAGCCGCAGCAGGCCCACCTTCCCTCCTGGCCAGGCCCAAACCGCCTTGGCCCAGCAGCCTCCACCGAACCCTAGCGCCGCACCCAGGCTCCTGAGCCTCTCTCCCTCGCTCTTCTTTCCCCCTCCGCAGCCGCACCTTTTTTCCCCTTCGCTCCCGAACCCTCTTCCCGAGCCCGATCTCCCTCTCCTTCCTCCTTCGCCTGGAGCCCCAGCCTCGATCCCCTTCTCCCGAGTCCCTCGATGCGTCCGAATCCCTCGCTCGCACGAGTCCCGACCCTTCGTTCTCCTCGCGTCGCTCCTCGTCCTCCAGTGCGGCGCCGCGCGCATCAGCGTCCGCTCCGCCGGCCGCCCCTGTCTGCTCCCTCCGCGCGCCAGGACGAAGCCCGAGCGCCTCCTACCAGGGGGGCTGCGACGCTGCGCCTTCCCGCGTTGCCTCGCCCAAACCTCTCCCTCCGTCGCCCCAGGCGTCGCACCACTCCGGCCAGAGGCCCTGCACCTCGCCCCAAACGGCCCCTCCGGCCGTGCCGCCGTCCAGCGCCCGGCCAGGGCCTCGTAGCCCCGTGCGGCCCCGTTCTCCTCGCCGGCCAGAGCGCCTCCAGCAAGGCCTCCTCCTCCGCGCTGAGTACCCCGACCGCAGCCCCTCCGAGGAGCTGCTGCAACCTCGTCGCCGTGCTGCCCTTTTGTTTTGCTCCTGTATTGTGTTTTGTGTGTGCTTGTACTGTTGACGTGACAGATGACCCGAACGAGTATACGGCGATCCGACCAAGTACCTCTTCGAAACAAGTACCTCTACACGGCGAAACGACTAGTACATCTACCGTCGCCGAAGACCGCGTGTACCTCTACGATACGAGAACGCCGACACAAGACGACGCGACAAGTACCCTTCGGAGACGTGAACAACTACCGTCGCCGGAGCAACTACTTCCACTACGGAACGTGTACCACTACCGTCGCCCCGAGGACGTCCGATACCGCGACAAGTACCACTACCGACGCCCGGATCCGTCGGCACCCTCAAGTACCTCTACGGCATGTACCACTACCGTCGCCCCGTGTACCACGACTCGTGTACCACTACTTCCTCTACTTCCACTACGTTCCTCGACGAACTCGAACCGTCCCGAAACGAGTGTTTCGAAGGTATAACCCCGAGACGTGACCCGTGTGATGCTTGTTGTGTTGTATGAAATGTCTCCCGTGTGTGCTCGTGCCCGTTCCACCTTTTGTCATGTTCCTCGGTTGCCTCGTCACCGACTCGTGGGAACCCGGTGACGGGATCACCCCACCTCTTTCATCTCGTTTGACTCGCTCATGCCATCTTACCTTTTGCATCGGACTCTCAACGAGTTACCGGTACCGATATGTTGCCGTGGCATCATTTTCGGATCGTTGCCGTGGCACCCTTTCTTTCCACCACGGTGACAAATGCTTCATATCTCTTTTAAGTCAACCTTTAATTAATAATTGCATAAACTTGATCATGTCATCCGCATCATGTTAACAACATTGATATGTTAATTTGTTGTTGCTTATAATTATTAAACATGCTCATGGGGATTTTCCGGATATGATGTTGTTGTTATTTCCGGCCTCATTTAAAATGTCTTAATAGTGTAGTTTTATTATGCTTCACCTCTTGCCATGTTAAAAACATTTAACCTTGTCTTGTAAATAACGAGAGTCAACTAAATAATTATAATGTGGTGTTTCGTCAATATGCAACTCGTTGCATATTGAGCTCCACTTAACTTGTAGTGTTGTTTGTGCACTTTGTCATGCCATGCTTATTTAAACCGGACATGCATCATACTTGGATGTGCATCGTATGCCATGTTTATGCTTGCGTGTTTACCGTGTTGTTTCTTCTTTCCGGTTTGCTTCTCTTGATAGCTTCGGTTTCGTTCCGGAGTTGTGAGGTTTCTCTCGGCTGTGTTGCTCCGTCTTCTTCTTGGATCCGTTCTTCTCCCTTGTGGAATCCCAGGCAAGATGACCGAACCCGGATACCATTACTATCTTTGCCTATTGCTAGTAGTTCCGCTCTATAGTTTTGCCTCGATGCCCATGTCTTTCTTGTCAGCCTCCTACTTGTAACCATGAACCTGTTTAACCACCCTACCTATGCAAACCGTTGCTTGGCTAAGTAGGCTTCGCTCAGCCCCTCTTATAGCATTGTTAGTTGTAGGTGAAGATTGAAGATGCTTGCTTCATGATGAAGTTTGGTTGGGTTATATCACACTATATAAATGCTTAAATGAAATCATCTATATACTGGCAGGGTGGAAGGCTAAGCCTTTTGCTTGGTGATTTGTTCCACTCATGCCGTTAGGAACCGTATAAACCGGTGTTATGTTCCTTGATTATGCGTTCCTAACACGGTTGGGGTGTATGGGACCCCCTTGATAAACCGCTAAGTGCTAAGTCTTTTCCAGCAAGTCCCAACATTTGGTACTATTTGCCTCATAATAACAACTTAATTAATTAATTAAATTTGCATAGGGGGTCGCACCCTCGGGTTCTTAATTCTACATAGCAGGGGGGCCAGCGCTGATGGTGTTGGTCCCAAACGGGGAGTCTGCGGGGCCGCCTTGGGGCAACCCGAGGTATCTGGTATACCTGTAGAATCGCCCATCCGGTCGTGTCCTGAGACTTAGATACGCGCGGCTACTATCAGGGTGTCGACACGCCGGGAGGATTTGCTGGATTAGCCTTACCTTAGTTCGGTTTAACTTGAGCACGGGATTCCGAGAATACTCGGGTCTTCCCACCTATGGAGTTGCGACTTCGCGGATCGTGGGCTTGTAATGGGTCAAGTTGGAACACCCCTGCAGGGTTCGAACTTTCGAAAGCCGTGCCCGCGGTTATGTGGCAGATGGGAGCTTGTTAATTCCGGTTGTAGATAACTTGACACAATGTTCTAATACACTACCAGCGTGTGTACCGTGACTGTCAATTTCCGAATAGGGATTCGGGAGTTGAACACGGTGGGGTTATGTTTGACCGGCTTTAGCTAGGATCACTTCGTGATCACTTTTCGACCGATGCTCTTCTCTTCTCGCTCTCTATTACGTAAGTTAGTGCTAGTTGCTGCTGCAGACTCTTGTTTTTCCTTCACCTCATATTCTTTCTTCAGCCTTGTCCACACCCAAGGCTTAAATAGTCTTGTTACCCGGGAACGCGATTGCTGAGTCCTCTGTGGCTCACAGTTACTTCACCACACCAGATGCAGGTTCAGCCGAGTTTGATGCAGGAGTTGGCTCAGTTCTTCACCAGGAGCTCGTTGAAGTTTGTGGCCGTTTGCTTGTGACGTTTCGACGATCAGTAGTGGTTTCTACTAGGATTCGATCCTAACCTGTGGCTTTATGTTGTTTTGGTATCTTTCTTTTGGATCTTCACCCGTAGTCGGGTTGTGATGTTTTGAATGATGATTGTTTATGTAATGTATTGTGTGAAGTGGCGAGTGTAAGCCAACTATCTCCTTTTGCAATTTAATCCCTCTTTTACATGAGTCGTGCAAAGATACCAAACTTGAGATCATTCTAGGATGGGCTTATACCTTTAAGTCGTGCCTCGACACGTAGGAGGTATAGGCCCATCCTGGGCATTACATCCTAAGACCCTCATTACTATCCTCAAAGGACCCATTACAAAATGGGTACCTAAATCCAAGCATTGATCTCTTGTAGGAGTTTGCTTCCGGTGGGGGGTCATGGTTGCTCGATAGTGGAGCCACAAATCGTATGACCGGAAGCAAAGACTTGGTGGTGGACGTGCACTAAGGTTCATCTATGTCCACCAATGTCGAATGGGGTGATGCTTCATCTTCTAAGGTATTGGGGCTTGGCAAGGTTGTTGTTTCTCATGATCTCACGATCGAGAAAGTCATGCTTGTTGAGTTCCTTGCATACAATTTACTTTATGTTCGTCAACTTGCACTCATGGGCTTTGACACATTCTTTGATATTGATACCGTGGCCCTCTTGTGGAGCAAGACTCTTAAAGTAGCCTATGTTGGGCATGTCGAGAACGGTATCTATGTGGTTAACTTCTCGGAGCAACCCACTAAGACCGCGACTTGCCTAATGGCTAAAGTTGATGTGGGTTGGCTTTGGCACTGCCGGTTAGCCCATGTCAATATGAGATCTTTGCAAAGTCTCCTCAAGGGGGACCATGTCCGTGGACTAAAAAATGTTAGTTTTGCCAAAGATCGTGCTTGCAGTGCTTGTATTGAAGGAAAGTTACATGAGAAGGCTCACCCTCCCACGACTATCATCTACTCAAAAAGACTGTTAGAGCTCCTTCTCATGGATCTCTTTGGGCCTCCATCCTTTGATAGTCTTGGGGGTAGAAAGTATTGCTTTCTGAGTGTAGATGATTATTCAAGATACACTTGGGTATACTTCTTCAAGAGGAAGAGTGAGACCCAAGAAACCATCATCAACTTTGCAAATGAAGCTCAACGACAACATGATGCAAAGATCTTCATGATTCGAAGTGACAACGGCACCGAGTTCAAGAACTACACCTTGGATGAGTTTCTTAGTGATGAGGGGATCAAGCATCAATATGCCTCACCTTATACCCCTCAACAAAATGGTGTGGCGGAGAGAAAGAATCGGACATTAATGGACGCGGCGAGGACCATGATGGCGGAGTTCAAGTCTCCGTACAACTTTTGGGCCGAATCCATCAACACCGCTTGTCATGTATCCAATCGGCTCTATCTCCGCAAAGGCTTGAACAAGACTCCATATGAGATACTTACCGGTAACAAGCCCAATCTCAAGTACTTCCGGGTGTTCGGTTGTAAGTGTTTCATACTCAAGAAAGGTGCTCGTTTGTCTAAATTTGAAGCTAGAGCTCATGAGGGCATATTTGTTGGTTATGCTACAAACTCTCATGCTTACCGTGTCCTCAACAAGTCCAATGGACTCATTGAGGAAACGTGTAACGTAGAGTTTGATGAGAATAACGGCTCCCAAGTGGAGCAAAGTGGTACTTGTGATGTAGGTGATGAAATTCCTCCGCAAGCCATAAGAAGAACGGGTGTTGGTCATATACTACCCATTGAGGAACCCCTTGTGGCCGAAGGAGAAGGACAATGTTCCACTCAAGTGGAACCATCACCAACCCAAGACCCACACGCTTCCGAAGAACAAAGTGAAGGCCCTCAACCCGATGAACAAGGCCAAGTGCAAGATCAACCACAATATGGTGGTGAGCCGCCAAGTGACGCACAAGGCCAAGTTTCCCGAGCATGTTCAAGATCAAGAGCAAGCTCAAGATCATGATCAAGCTCATGACGACGCTCAAGATGATCAACTCATTGCTCCTCAACTACCACTTGAAGAGCAATTGGAGCGTCGTGCTGCTAAAGTTGCTTCCAGGCTTGCTTCTAGAGAGAATCACATGGAGAATATACTTGGGAGCATCACAAAGGGGGTAAGCACTCATAGACAATTAGAAAATGGTCTATGAGGTGCTCGAAGACCCCGATTGGCTCAATGCCATGCATGAAGAACTCCATAACTTCGAGCGCAACAAGGTGTGGCGTCTGGTGCCAAGGCCGAAGGAGAACCATAATTTCACTGGAACCAAGTGGATCTTTAAGAACAAGCAAGATGCTCACGGAATTGTCATTCGCCAAGGCTCCTTTGGTGGCTCAAGGCTACTCCCAAGTCGAGGGTATCGACTACGGTGAAACCTTTGCCCCCCTTGCTCGCCTTGAATCTATTCATTTGTTGCTTGCCTATGCTTCTCATCATAACTTTAAATTGCAACAAATGGATGTGAAAAGTGCTTTTCTAAATGGTCCTCTTAATGAGTTGGTGTATGTTAAACAACCCCCGGGGTATGAAGATCCTAAGTTCCCCAATCATGTGTACCAACTCGATAAGGCGATCTATGGACTTAAACAAGCCCCACGTGTGTGGTATGAGCATCTTACCGAGTTGTTGCAAGAGCGTGGGTTTGAAATAGGGAGAATCGACCCCACTCTTTTTACTAAGAAGGTCAAAGGGGACTTGTTTGTATGCCAACTATATGTTGATGATATTATTTTTGGTTCACCTAACAAAGCTTTCAATGATGAGTTTGCCGCACTCATGACCGCGGAGTTTGAGATGTCCATGATGGGAGAGTTGAAGTTATTCCTTGGGTTCGAGATCAAACAAAGAAGAGAAGGAATCTTCATCAAACAAGACAAATACACTCAAGACATGTTCAAGCGATTCAATCTAAGTGATGTCAAGCCGGCTACTACTCCAATGCCTACCAAGTGCCAACTTGACATTGATCCCAATGGTAAAGCGGTGGATCAAAAGGTATATCGTTCTATGATTGGATCATTGCTTTACCTTTGTGCATCTAGACCGGATATCATGTTGAGTGTGGGAATTTGTGCACGGTTTCAAGCCTAACCTAAGGAAAGTCACTTTGTGGCAGTCAAGCGAATCTTTCGATATTTGGCTCATACCCCAAACTTTGTCTTATGGTAACCAAGAGGATCAAACTTCAACCTTGTAGGTTTCTTGGATTTAGATTGAGCGGGAGACAAAGTGGATAGGAAGTCCACTTCCGGAGGGTGCCAATTCCTTGGTTGCTCTTTGTTGAGTTGGTCTTCTAAGAAGCAAAGTTGTGTGTCTCTCTCGTCCACCGAAGCGGAGTATGTGGCGGCTGGTAGTTGTTGTGCACAACTTCTATGGATGAGGCAAACTTTAAAGGATTACGGTGTCATTTGTGACAAAGTACCTCTTTGGTGTGATAATGAAATTGCCATCAAGATTTCTCTCAACCCGGTTCAACACTTCAAGACGAAGCATATTGAGATTCGGTATCACTTCATCCGGGAGCATATTCGGCGAGGAGAAATTGATCTTCATTATGTCAACACACATGATAACCTTGCAGATATCTTCACGAAGCCTTTGGATGAAGCAAGATTTCGCGAGTTAAGGCATGAGCTAAATATCATAGATTTGAGAAATGTGGATTGAAACCTTGCACACCTCCTCCCACTCATCATGATCATCTTGTCTAGGTGTAGGCATGGACATAGGGGGAGTAGTGTTCTCTCAATGAACTGTTACTCCCCCCATTATGCATAGATCGATCAAGTCTTCCATGTTTGCCATTTTAGATGGTACTAGTGCTTCAAGACGAGTGTTGGTCATGGGCCCAAGGATAATACTTCGCGGTGCCATACCAAGTAACTCAAACATAGGTGGCTTCGGCCACCGCCCTCTTTTTGCGAAGGGTGTCTGGTGTTTGGTTCTAGTTGTCTTTTGTCTTTCGTTCCTGTTGCCGTGTCTACATGTAGGTTTCCTCGTGTGTATTAGCTTGTTTGTGTGTTATTGTTTGAAAGTTGCTTTGCATAAGCCGTTTTTCGAAACTTGCACTTTCTTGGGGGGAACGGTACTACCGCGGCGTGCCATGGTACTACCGCAAGAGAGCCGCACGGTACTACCAGTACTACCGCCCTGTGCACAGTACTACCGCCCAGGCGGTACTACCGCGATGATACGCGGTACTACGGCGTTGTTATGAGCGGGTGGGGGTTATAAGCGGGCAGGGGGAGTTCTAACTCCCCCATACCCATTCAACTCATTTTCCCCACGTCGTCTCTCACTTTATCTCTCACCCAAGAACGGCGCCGGAGGACCTCGCCGGATGGGAGATGCATGTTGTTCTTGAGTTCTTTTAGGCCTTATCCATGCAAGATTAGGGTGTAGGAGAGTAGTTGTGCAGTAGAGATGCTAGTTAGTATGTTGCTACTCAGGAGTTGTGATCAACCGTAGTACCGCTCATTTTGTCTCACGCGTTCATAGATCGGATCCACCTTCGGATTTGACCCCGAGCGGTACTACCGCAGGTCACTTGCGGTACTACCACTCTGACGAGTTTGTCGCGTGGGGTACTACCGCTCCTCTGGAGTGGTACTACCGTGCTCGGTGCGGCAGTAATTTTTTAGTACCGCTCTAGGCGCGGTACCATCGTGCCATACCAGTGCGGTACTACCGCAGCTAGAGCGACACTAATATTTTACTACCGCGGCTTGAAGCGGTACTACCGTTCACTTCACAACTTCTTCATAGCCCCTACTTATTATCACTTCTACATGTTTCTCGTGTTTTGCTGTGGCTTTTGCATTGATTCTCTTTGCTTCTCTTGTGTGTTCTTGTGTTTGTGTCATAGGTGGTGGCTCTGGTTCAAATGTCCATCGCTCGAATCCCAGCCGTGACACAAGGTCGAAGCGTCCGCATAACCAAGATGATGTTCCTGAGGGCTCCAATGCCCACAACGCAGAACCAAGTCCACTACCACCAAGAACAAGGAACCAACAATGGGTATGGACGAGATTCCGTTGGCTGAGTTTGTCTCTAGGAGGAAGATCAATCCCTATGTGAATCCCCATGCACAGTTCAGAGGGGATGATTTGTTCTGGACCAAGCAACAATATCTTATCTTCACGGAGGTGATCAAGAGCACGCACAACTTATACGTGGATGCACACTGGATTGACATGGCTCACATGAGGAAGGAGGAGCACTGGGCCTATTTTGCTGAGGCTCTGGACCTCGTGGAGTAGTTTGGCATTGAGCACGTCATGTCCTTTCATATGGACTTTGACCCTGAGATTGTGGCCTAGTTCTTTGCTTCGGTCCACTTCCATCCTAAGGAGGAATGCAACATGACTTGGATGACCAATGGACAAAAGATGACTGCTACTTGGAAGGACTTCATGGATTTGCTTCAGCTTCCTGATGAGGGGCTCCACACGCCTGTTGGAGTTCGCCCTCATGCCAATCAAGAGTAAGCCAACAAGAACAAGCTGCATCCCTATTATGTTGAGAAGACGCTTGCAAGTGGCAAGAAGACTTGGGTTCTGAACCCTTTTCTGGATATTATGCATCGGACTTCCGCAACTCTCTGTTTCCCCGCATTGGGGACAAGGACAAGGTACATGCATTTCTCGTGGATATGATGCTCATTTGTGAGGAGGCACGTCATGCTCAGACTTAACCACTTTATATCTCACATATCATGTGTTGTGAGCTTCGTTTTGCGGTGTTCACCCGTAAGGTGCCCATCTATGGACCGTACCTGTTTCTTCTGATTACCAAGACTTGGGAGAAGCTCTACCCCGATGAGGAGTTTGAGGCTCCACACTGGGTTTGTCATGAGCCGGTCAAGCTCCGCATCAAGAGCCAGTGGGCTAACACCACTACCCGTGCTAAGGCTGCAACGGCTCAGATGGATGTGGACGAGGATGAGATTGAGGAGGAGGCAGATGATGAGGACCATTCTGGTGGATATACTCCCTCCTCTTCTGAGCCCTCGTGGGATAAAAATCTGAAGAGCAAGATGAAGGCTCTGTTCTGTATGCAGGCCAAGGGGCAATACAAGTCACATGTTGCTTAGAAGCAGGTTCGTCGGCGCGACAAGAAGATCTTGAGGACATTCGGCGAGGATGTGTCTAGTGGCTCTGAGAAGGTCATTACTCCAGAGGCTTAGTGGATTGCAAAGTAGGATACAAGTGGACTGATTCCGAGGAGGAGCAGGAGGAGACTCATGAGGCGCGTGACGACTGATCACTTCCGCCTGAGCTGCCACTTATGCTGTAGGTGTCCTATCTGCCCTTTTGGTGTCTTGATGCCAAAGGGGGAGAGAGTGTAGGGATTTGCGTGTCTTATGCCGTGCTATTGGCTTTGTGTGTTTTGGCTTTCGTTCTGTTGAACCTTGTTTGCTTCATGTTTGGTTTGCGTCGTGTGTGTGAGACCTATCGACTACTATCATATGGTGTGAGACATATGCACACTACTCCTTTATATCATCAATATGTCTATGCTATCTAGTAGGTTGTGAGCCTATGCTTTATTTTGCCCTGTTACTCTATGCTCACAATATTCTCCTTGCATCCATGCGTAGCATCATGTTATTAGTTACAAGGATTGTGTTGTCCACAAAATATAGGGGGAGCATTGATCCTAGTATGTGTGTTGTGCACTCCAAAGCATCTTTCTAAGGATGCACACATCTAGGGGGAGCTTGTCTATATATTATATACATGTTTGGGTTTTGCTTATTATCTTATTTCATATCTATGTGCAAATCTCGTATTGTCATCAATCCACCAAAAAGGGGGAGATTGTAAGGGCATATTTCTCCCTAACTAGTTTTGGTGATTGATGACAATGCTTTTGCAGACTAATCGTGTGCATTGAGCATTTCAGATATCTCATGTCTAGGCACAAGACGATTAAGTGCCCCTCAGAACCTATCGAAGATGGCGTTTCCTTTTGTTTCTTTTCGGTGGAATTGAGTCATAGGAAAGCCGTACTATTAAGAGGGGGTCCGCTTTGGAAAGGTTAGGGTGGAATCAACACGTACACAACTACTCATTTGCACCACCTTTCCTTCGCTTCATTGGAGCACCGACTGTTTTCCTTGTCTTTGCAAAAACAGTGGCCTTCTACTACTACTACTCTGAGGCATGCGGTAGTACCGCTCAAGGTAGTGGTAGTACAGCAGGATCTCATGGTAGTACCGCTCCTTGGCTGCGGTAGTACCGCACGCCGCGGTAGTACCGTGCCAAGGGCGCGGTAGTACCGTGAGCCCTGCCCCAGCGTCATGGCTAGAATGGTAGTAGGAGCGGAAGTAATTTTTTACTTCCGCGTCCTACGCGATAGTACCGCTTCGTGTGAGCGGTAATACAGTGCCGGGTTTTTGCATTGATCAAAACTCTGTGGAAGTAGCCGCGGATGTAATTTTATTAGTCCGCACACTTCCCCGACCAGTCTGAACCCTGCTTGCGGTAGTACCGCTCCGGCAGTACTACCGCCCGTTGCTATACACAACAGGGCTAGGTCTGGCTTCTGCCACGCCAATGGTAGTATCACACCCCATGTGGTAGTACCGCAAGTCAGGTGGGGTAGTACCGCATGTCGCGGGCAGAGTTGGTGGATGACGGTTGTATTTGTTCTTCCACTATATAAGGTGAGTCTTCTTCCCCAAGAAGGCTCACATCTTCCTCCCCAAGCTCCATTGTTGCTCAAAGCTCCATTTCCGCCCTATCTGTCGGAGATATTGACCAGGGCTGTCTTCATCGACCACCCATGGCGTTTCAAGACAAATAAGAGCCGCCTGTCATCCTCTGGCCGCCTGTGCATCGGGCCGCAACGCCCAGGAGCCGGCTGCCTGCAGGCGGCGGAGCCCTAACAGGCGGGAGCCTAGCGACCAGCATCTGGAAGACGGCCTCATACCTCCCCCTCGGGGTGTGCACTGGAGATCCGCAACGAGACTAAGGCATGGCTATAGTTAAGCCTGTCCCTAAAGAATCCACAGAAGTGTGGCTATAGTGAGAGTGTACCCCGTGGACACTCCCGATCGACGTATCACTGTAGCCATGTTATCGATGACCTAGCCTTGGTTCGAGGAAGCCATGACCCCACTACCCGCTGGCGGAGTGGCCAGCAGGCGGCAGGCCCCACCCGCCAGAGAGCCACCCAGAAGCGACCGACCTTTGGCAGACGGCCCGGGGGACGGGCCGCCCTGTAGCAGGCAGCTAACCGTGCCCTGGGAGTCTGAACCCCATCAAGATGACAAGATGGAATGTGGTGGCAGTGTACGACCAAGAGACGGCAGCACTGTAGCCACTCCCCTCCCGACGATGCTTCCGTCAGCAGAAGGACGCCAACAGTGAAAGACAATCACGCGGGCCCACAGACGGCGGGGCCCAGCAGCCGGCGGAGAAGCCGGCGCCCAGAGACACTAACGGCCGGGGTCCACCCCGCCCAGATTATCATTGTACCCCTGGGGGGTAGGCCTATATAAACCCCTAGGGTCCTCCATGCAGAGGGGTTAGACCTGGAGAGAAACACATAGAGAGACACACCGATAGGGAGAAACCCTAGCGACCGCTCCCGTTCCCTAGAGAGAAGGAAGAGAGCTAGCCTTGCCCTTCTTCCTCCTCTAGACGACACAACTCAAGGAGCAACCTTGTAGCTACTATATTAACATTAGTCATGACGCGGAGCCCCCGTAGAGCAGGACTAGGGGTGTTATCTCCACGGAGAACCCCGAACCTGGGTAAGATTCGTAGGCGTCCTAAGTATCGCCTCATCCCGCTTCCAGGTCCCAACGACGTACTCTTGTCCCCATGCATTATAAGCCATCCTTTGGCATATGTCGCACCAAAACCTCGACATTTGGCGCCCACCATGGGGCAAGGTGCACCGTCGTCCGGAGACATGTTCTGGACAGGAACTTTGTTCCTCCCTGGCGGGCACAGCCAGCCCGGCACGCCCAATGGCGTGGATGCTGGGATGCTTTGCGGCACTGAGGCTGCATGCGCCGCGAGCAAGCTCGCCGATCTTCTCGGCGAGGTCCACCTCCACGACGAGCCCTCTCCGATCGCAGAGATAGTCGGCTCGAAGAGCTGCCTCGTCGAGCTCCTCGACAAGCTGCACATCATCGACGAGCGCGCCTCCGGCCTGGAGTCCATTGGCTCCTCTGACCCACCCGTCGACATGATCATCGGCCTCGACACGACATCCACCGATTCCATCCCCGACCACGTGGTGGTCATCGACGACCCCCTCCCCCTGTGACCTGCGACACAAGTGTCAACAACGTCACGGAGGTGCTGGCCGCCAGCCATGACGAACCCTCCAACGGGTCTGGCCAGGACCCGCTGCGGGCAGCCATGGGGAGTCTCTCCGCCCCCATCGCCGCAGGAACAGACGGCGGCCCTAGAAGCACTCCATCTCTTGCTCCTCGACAACGCCAACAAGTTAGCCACCTCTTGGCGCCTCGCTGAAGCTTACCGCCGTGAGATCGACCGTGCCATAGACGGCACGCCAGCTGCTGGCAAGCCCAACCGAGTCGGCGCCGTCCGTGATCGAGGTGGAGCCCTTGCTAGCATGTTGGGGGCCCCACGGCCGGTATACGCCACCCCGTTGGAGAACCTAAGGGCTGCCCAGGCGGCGCTTGATGAGTGAACCACTTGGAGGGAGATGAGCTTCGCTGCATGACACAGCGCGTCCAGCAGCTCCTCGACACGGCAGCCGAACAGTAGGAGGCCCGTTGCCGGGCTCCGTAAGCCAACGTGCAAGCAGACAACCGTACTCCCCGGCAGGAGCAAGGGGCTACGTCCCGTTCACCGACAGTCGGCGCGACTCAGAGCTGGCCGCCAGCCGGAGCCGGCAGACTCGCATCACCATCGAGCGCGATCAAGACGGCCGCCCAAGGCTGTAGAGCGACGAAATGAGCGCTCGCCTCCCCCTTGCCGGGAGAGGCGCGTATCTCCGCCGCCTGTTGAGCATCCTTCTCTCCGAGGCCGCTTGGGCCGCCGCGAGGGTGTTGGGCAGAACGATGCCCGCCACCGCCTTGACCGACTGGCCCGGTCCCAGGCGGTCGAGGAAGAAGACGCACTTGGCCCGGCTTGTTTCGGCCCCCGCATCCGCGACGAGCATTTCCCCAAAGGTTTTTCACTTCCCTGTGATACTCCCAAGTACAATGGATCCGTGAAGCCAGAGGACTAGCTAGTGGATTATTCCACAGCCTTCAGCATAGCACCCGGCAACAAGCGCGTAGCAGTGAAGTATGTACCACTCATGCTCCAGGGCACGGCCCGACCGTGGTTAAACAACCTCAAGCCCAACAGCATCAACAGTTGGCAGGACTTCACCGACGTCTTCACTCGCAACTTCACCAGCACCTACAAGCGGCCGCCCAAGCCACGGTAGCTCTCCCTATGCGTCCAAGGTCCGAACGAGTCTGCTCGTGACTACCTGACGGGTTGGGCCGAGCTGCGCATTTCCTATGAAGGGGTGCATGAGGTGCAAGCCATCGAGTACTTCACGGCCGGGTGCAGAGAAGGCACCTTACTCAAGAACAAGCTCCTCTGCGATGAGCCCACCACGCTGGACGAGTAGCTAAGCATAGCGGACAAGTACGCCACATCGGACTCTTACATGAAGTCTGAGCTGCACGTAGATGCTTCCGGAAAAATGGCTCCACCGGCTCCTCGGACGCCGGCTGGCGAGTCCAGTCGGCGCCAACAACAGATAGACAACAAGCGCAAGGCCCCCCCCGCCGGCTTCTAACAACTGGCTGGTGGAAGTAGTTGAAGGCCAGCAGCCAGAAGCTCAAGCCAGTCCCAACCGCCAGAAGGGTGGCAAGCCGGCCTGGAAGCCCGCCTTCTCCTTTGAGCAAGCCCTGGATGCCCCTTCCAAGTTTCACAGCGGTGCGAAGCCATCCAACCACGTCACACAAAAGTGCCACTGGCTCACTCGGATCGCCAGAGGCGAGGCTCTGCCCCCGCCGCCTGCTGGGCAGGCGGCTCCGCCTCCAAGGCCTCCGTCTGCTCGTCCGGGCGGCCAGGTCCAGGATGAATTCCCAGAAGAGAACGGAACCCATGTCGTCTTCACCAGCCAGGCGGACGATAGGCACAGCCGGCGTCAGCAGCACAAAGAAGTCAACGCTGTTGCCTCCGAAGCCCCAGAGTTTATGCATTGGTCTGAAAGGCCCATCAGTTGGAGCCGTGAAGATCATCCGGCCGTCATGCCTTCGCTAGGCACCTATGCCATGGTCCTGGATGCAACTTTCTGCGCCGATAGGCGGGCCTTCCAGTTCTCCCGAGTGCTGATAGACGGCGGCAGCAGAGTCAACATCATGTACTGACACACCATGGAGAAGTTGGGCATCAAAGAGAAGCAGCTTCAGCCTACCAGGACCGTGTTCCACGCCATCGTCCCCGGCCTGTCTTGCTCACCAATCGGCAAGGTCAAGATTGATGTCATGTTTGGTGACAAGAACCATTTCCGGCGGGAGCCGGTCTGGTTTGAGGTGGTGAATCTGGAAAGCCCCAAGGCTCATTCCAGCCGGCCAAAGAAACCAAGAAGATTGCTTTGGACCTGTCACACCCGGAGCGATTTGCTGTCATAGGGTCAAACCTAGAAAGCAAATAGGAAAGCGAGCTCATCGATTTCCTCCGTGAGAATCAAGACATCTCCGCATGGTCCCCCAAGGACATGCTGGGAGTCCCGACGGATTTCGCCGAGCACAAGCTACACGTAAGAGAAGACGCAAAGCCTGTCAGACAGTCGCTTCGCTGCTTGTCCAAAGAAAAGATAAGAGTTGTCGGAGAATAAGTCACCCGACTGCTAGCAGCCTGCTTCATTATGGAGGTGTTCTACCCAAGATGGCTCTCCAGCCCTGTCCTGGTGCTGAAGAAGAACTACAAGTGGCGCATGTGCATTGACTACACCAGCCTCAACAAAGCTTGCCCTAAAGATCCATTTGCTCTGCTGCGAATAGATCAAGTGGTTGACTCCACAGTCGGATGGGAGCTGTTGTCATTCCTTGATGCTTATTACGGATACAGGATCAAACTGGATCCAGCGGATCGCTTGAAGACCGCCTTCCTCATGCCATTTGGAGCCTTTTGCTACCTGACTATGACGTTCGGCTTGAGGAATGCCGGCGCCACCTTTCAGCGTTGCATGGAGAAGTGTCTCCTCAAGCAACTTGGCAGAAATGCCCACGTTTACGTGGACGATATCGTGGTGAAGACGGAGAAGTGGGGAACTCTCCTAGAGGAACTCCAAGAGACCTTCGAAAACCTACGCCGCTTTCAGATCAAGCTAAACCCGGAGAAATGCGTCTTCGGGGTACCGGCCGGCCAGCTCCTTGGCTTCCTAGTGTCTGAACGCGGCATCGAGTGCAACCTGGCAAAGATCAAGGACATCGATAGGATGGAGAGGCCAACTCGCATTCGAGACGTCCAGAAGTTTACTGGGTGCTTGGCATTGTTCAGCCGATTCATTAGCCGACTGGGCGAGAAGGCACTCCCTTTATACGAGTTGATGAAGAAGACCACCTTCTTTGAGTGGAATGACAAGGCAGACGAAGCCTTCCACCAGCTCAAGAAAGTGATGTCGATGCCTCCTGTCCTGGCGGCGCCAACAGACAAGGAACCCATGTTCCTTTACATAGCCGCCACCAGTCGGGTGGTCAGCATTATGATTGTGGTCGAGCGCCCAGAGGACGGCAGAGCCTTGCCTGTCCAAAGGCCGGTCTATTACTTGAGCGAGGTGTTGTCAGCTTCCAAGCAGAATTATCCCCATTACCAGAAGATGTGGTATGGTGTGTACTTTGCCGCCAAGAAACTCAAGCAGTACTTCCAAGAGCATCCGATCACGATCGTATGCATGGCCCCGCTTGTTGAGATCATGGGGAACAGAGATGCTTCAGGCCAAGTGGCGAAGTGGGCCATTGAGCTGGCCCCCTTCACCATCTTCTACCAGCCCCGCACCACCATCAAGTCACAAGCACTGGCCGACTTCCTCATCGACTGGGCCGAGACCCAGTACCTGCCGCCTGCTCCAGATTCAACCCATTGGCGGATGCACTTTGATGGATCAAAGATGCACAATGGCTTGGGAGCCGGCGTCGTCCTTACCTTCCCCAATGGCGACAAGCTCAAGTACACATTGCGAATCCACTTTGCCGTCTCCAACAACGTGACCGAGTACGAGGCGCTCATTCACGGGCTCCGGATGGCCAAAGAGATTGGCATCCGCCGAGTGTTGTGCTATGGTGACTCGGACTTGGTGGTCCAACAGTCGTCTGGTGATTGGGACGCCAAAGATGCAAACATGGCAAGTTACCGGTTCCTGGTCCAGCAGATCAGTGGTTATTTTGATGGCTGCGAGTTCCTCCACGTACCACGAGCTAACAACGATCAAGCCGACGCCTTGGCACGAATTGGATCAACTCGGCAAGCAATACCGGTCGGCGTGTCCCTTCAATGCTTGCACAAGCCGTCTATCCAGCCGTCACGAGAGTCAGAATCAATCTTCATGCCAGCTGACCCTGGAGTTGATGGCCCAAAGACCTCAGCATGCAGCCAAGGGACTGCTGCACCAGCACCCGGCCCGGGGACTGCTGCACCAACGCCCGGCCCGGGGGCTCCAGAACCCGTCCCAGGGACTGCTGTGGCCGGCTCAAGAACTTCAGCAGGCGGCCAAGGGACTGTAGCACCAGCAGGCGGCCAAGGGACTGCTGCGCCAGCACCCGGCCCAGGGACTTCAGAACCCGGCCCGGGGACTGCTACAGCCGTCCCAAGGACTTCAAGAGTACAGCAAGCGGCTGCCAGCACCGCCCCTCCACCTCCCGGCCCAACCACTCTGGTTTCAGTGGTAGAAGTAACATGAGTCGCAACACCATCATGGGCACATCCAATCCTTAATTTTCTGCTCAGAAGAGAGTTGCTAGCAGACGAGACCTTGGCATGGCAAGTTGAGCGCAGAGCTGCAGCATATACAATAGTAAATAAAGAGCTCATCAGATGCAGCGCAACCGGCATCTTCCAGCGCTGCGTAGAAGTGGAAAAGGGTCTGACCATTTTGAGAGATATTCATCAAGGCGAATGCGGCCACCATGCGGCCTCAAGATCCCTCGTCACCAAAGCTTTCCGCAATGGTTTCTTCTGGACGACTGGTTTGGACGACGCCAAAGACCTAGTCAAGAAATGCAATGGTTGTCAGCGCTTCAGCTCCAAGCATCATCTACCGGCTTCTGCACTCAAAACCATTCTGATAACATGGCGATTTGCAGTTTGGGGACTCGACATGGTGGGCCCTTTCAAGACAGCACGCGGTGGCATGACTCACTTGCTCGTTGCTATGGACAAGTTCACCAAGTGGATCGAGGCGAAGCCAATCAAGAAACTCAACGGCCCGACCGCTGTGACCTTCATCGCTGATATTACAGTCCGGTATGGAATACCACACAACATCATCACCGACAATGGCACAAACTATGCCAAAGGAGCATTGGCCCGTTTCTGCGCAACACAGGGCGTCCGACTGGACTTAGCGTCCGTTGCTCACCCGCAGTCAAACGGCCAAGTTAAGCGTGCAAACGGCCTCATCTTGTCCGACATCAAGCCCCGGCTGGTCGAGCCCTTGGAACAATCGGCTGACTGCTAGATCGAGGAGTTGCCGCCCTTCCTCTGGAGCCTCAGAACGACTCCAAACAAATCAACCGGCTTCACTCCTTTCTTCCTCGTCTATGGGGCTGAGGCCGTCATCCCAATAGACGTTGAGTTTGACTCGCCTCGTGTCACCAAGTACACAGAAGCCGAAGCAAAAGAAGCAAGAGAAGACGGCGTCGACTTGCTGGACGAGGCCCGTCTGGTAGCACTCCGCCGATCCACCATCTACCAGCAGGGTCTCCGTCGCTATCACAGTCGGCGAGTCAGGCCGCGATCTTTTCACGAGGGGGACCTTGTGCTCCGGCTAATCCAGCGAGCAGCCGGCCAGCACAAGCTCTCAGCCCCTTGGGAAGGGCCATTCATCATCAACAAGGTACTAGGCAACGATGCCTACTACCTTATCGACACGCAGAAGCCAAGAGCATGCAAAAGAGATGACTCGGGCAAGGAGTCAGAGCGCCCATGGAATGCAAATCTCCTTCGCCGCTTTTACAGCTAAAAGGCAGTATGTATCATACCATCTACTGTATTTTGAGAAACAACGGGACACCCGAGGAGCACTCGGGGACTGCCCCTCCCTTTATCTATATGATAAGTTTTATGCATGTGAATGTGTTATTTTCATTCCTTCGCCCGGCACCGGGACCGAATAGACGGCCCGGGGGCTTGCCGCCTCGCCCTATGTTTAAAAACGTTTCCAACAGTCGGACAAGTAATGTGCCGGCATCCAAGCGCTCTCCCACCTAAAGGTCACAGACTCGCAGAATGCCGCTGTTTGATTGGCGGGTGTCAAAGGCAGGAAGCGATGCCCACATGAAAAATGGCTAAAGAAAAAATAATCATAGGGCAAGACGGCCCTTGAGACAAGTTGGCCGACTGCCGAGCAGCCGGCCAGCCGGATTCTAGCTTAGCCAAACCGCGTTCCAGAGGGCGGGATACTTGTCTATGCAGAAAACAACTAAGTCCCTGACCCAGCAACAGACCACAGAGTGGCTGCCTGGCTGGCAGGATGATATGTCTCCAACGTATCTACTTTTCCAAACACTTTTGCCCTTGTTTTGGACTCTAACTTGCATGATTTGAATGGAACTAACCCGGACTGACGCTGTTTTCAGCAGAACTGCCATGGTGTTGTTTTTGTGCAGAAATAAAAAGTTCTCGGAATCGCCTGAAAATCAACGGAGAATTATTTCAAAAAATATAAAAAATACCAGCAAGAAGATCCACACCGAGGGGCCCACGGGCTGTCCTCGAGGGTGGGGGGCGCGCCCCCCTTCCCAGGGCGCCGACCTACCTCGAGGGCCCCCCGATGCCCCACCGACGTATCCCCAGGTCCAATATATTCCGTTTCGTGGAGAAAAAAATCAAGGAGAAAGAATTATCGCGTTTTACGAGACGGAGCCGCCGCCAAGCCCTAATCTCTCTTGGGAGGGCTTATCTGGAGTCCGTTCGGGGCTCCGAAGCGTGGGGATCGTCGCCATCGTCATCATCAACCTTCCTCCATCACCAATTCCATGATGCTCACCGCCGTGTGTGAGTAATTCCATCGTAGGCTTGTTGGACAGTGATGGGTTTGATGGGATATATCATGTAATCAAGTTAGTATTGTTAGGGTTTGATCCCTAGTATCCACTATGTTCTGAGATTGATGTTGCTATGACTTTGCTATGCTTAATGCTTGTCACTAGGGCCCGACTGCCATGATTTCAGATCTGAACCTATGATGTTTTCATGAATATATGTGTGTTCTTGATCTTATCTTGCAAGTCTATGGTCACCCACTATGTGTTATGATCCGGCAACCCCGAAGTGACAATAATCGGGACCACTCCCGGTGATGACGATAGTTTGAGGAGTTCATGTATTCACTATGTGTTAATGCTTTGGTACGATACTCTATTAAAAGGAGGCCTTAATATCCCTTAGTTTCCAATAGGACCCCGCTGCCATGGGAGGGTAGGACAAAAGGTGTCATGCAAGTTCTTTTCCATAAGCACGTATGACTATATTCGTAATACATGCCTACATTACATTGCTGAACTGGAGCTAGTTCTGTGTCACCCTAGGTTATAGCTTCTACATGATGAATTGCATCCGACGTAATTTCCTATCACCGATCCAATGCGTACGAGCTTTACCTATATTGGTTGTCACTTATTTACTTATCCATTGCTACTATCACAAAAACTACAAAAACACTATCTTTACTTTTATTGCTGCTACCGCCACTATCATATTACTGTGCTACTAAACTATCTTGCTGCAGATACTAAGTTTCCAGGTGTGGTTGAATTGACAACTCAGCTGCTAATACTTAAGAGTATTCTTTGGCTCCCCTTGTGTCGAATCAACAAATTTGGGTTTAATACTTTACCCTCGAAAACTGTTGTGATCCCTTACACTTGTGGGTTTTCATGACTATTTTCTGGCGCTGTTGCTGGGGAGCATAGCTCTATTCTTTAAGTCACTTGGGATTTATATCTGCTTATCGCTATGAAGAATTTGAAGGACTCAAAAACCAAGATCCTACCCTCAACTACGAGGGGAGGTAAGGAACTGCCATCTAGCTCTACACTTGATTCTCCTTCTGTTATGAGTAAACTTGCGACACCTACTCCTGCTATTGAATCTGATATGTCGTATGTTCTTGATGATGCTACTTCAGCTATGTATGATGAAACTATCTCTATGCCTGATACTGTGCCACTAGGTGAATTTCTAGATGAACAAATTGCTAAGGTTAGGGAGAGTGCAAATGTCGATGATATTTATGAAAGTGATGATGAAACTACTCCCAATAGATATGAATTGCCTGTTGTGCCTGAGGGTTATGTTATGGATGGAGAAACTCCTAGAGACTTTCTTGCTTGCAATGATAGATTTGATCTTAAGAAGTTATTAGCTAAGTTGAAAGAAAAGTCCTTGAATGCTAGAATGAACATGACCCTGCTTTTGCTACTTCACCTATATGTGTCACTTATAAGGATTATGAATTCTCTGTTGATCCCGACTTAATTACTTTGGTTGAATCTGATCCTTTCCATGGCTATGAGTCTGAAACTGTTGTGGCACATCTTACCAAGTTGAATGATATAGCCACCCTGTTTACCAACGATGAAAAGATTCGCTACTATTATATCCTTAAGTTGTTTCCGTTCTCTTTGAAGGGTGATGCTAAGACTTGGTTTAATTCTATTGATCCTGGTTGTGTGCGTAGTCCCGAGGATATGATGTATTACTTCTCTGCTAAATATTTTCCCGTTAATAAGAAACAAGCTGCCTTACGGGAAATATATAACTTTGCTCAAACTGAAGAAGAGAGTCTCCCACAAGCTTGGGGGAGGCTTCTCCAGTTACCTAATGCTTTGCCTGATCATCCTCTTGAGATGCATGATATACTTGATGTCTTTTATAATGGACTAACCGATGCTTCCAGAGAGCACCTGGATAGTTGTGCTGGTTGTGTTTTCAGGGAAAGAACAGTTGAACAAGCTGAATTACTATTGAATAATATGCTGGCCAATGAAAATAATTGGACACTTCCTGAACTAGCCCCTAAGCCAACTCCGAAGAAAAGAGGTGTTCTATTTCTCAGTCCTGAAGATATGCAAGAGGCAAAGAAATCTATGAAAGAAAAACGTATTAAAGCTGAAGATGTTAAGAATTTACCGCCTATTGAAGAAATACATGGTCTTGATAACCTGATACAGGTAGTAAAGGTAAATTCTCTTTATAGATTTGATGAAGGTGATATTCCTCGTTATAAGTTTGCTAGCTAATGCTTAGATGAGTTTGACAATTTTATTGTGAAACAATAAAACTTCAATGCTTATGTTGGTAGACAACTACAACACAATGCTCATATGATTGAACGCTCGAGTGATTATCTGTCTAGTGCTAAAGATGAACTAAAACTTATTCGTATACATGCTTCCATGGTCACCACTCAAGTAGAACAAGTACTTAAGGCTCCGAATGATTTGCTCAGTGAGTTAAATAGTAAGAATAATGACTATGCTGTTAGGGTTGCTACTAGAGGTGGTAAAATGACTCAGGAACCTCTGTATCCCAAAGGCCACCCTAAGAGAATTCAGCAAGATTCTCAGAGAGCTAATTTAGATGCACCTAGTTCTTCTAAAAGGAAGAAAAAGAAAAATGATAGGACTTTGCAGGCTTCTAGTGAACCTGTAGCTCACCCACCTGAGAATCCCAATGATATATCTGTTTCTGATGCTGAGACACTATCTGGTAATGAACATGAACCTAGTGATAATATTAATGATGATGTTCATGTTGATGCTCAACCTAGCAATGATAATGATGTAGAGATTGAACCTGCTGTTGAATCTTGATAACCCACAATCAAAGAATCAACGTTATGATAAGAGAGACTTTGTTGTTAGGAAGCACGGTAGGGAAAGAGAACCCTGGGTTCAGAAACCCATGCCTTTTCCTCCGAAACCATCCAAGAAAAAGGATGATGAGGACTTTGAGCGCTTCGCTGAAATGATTAGACCTATCTTTTTGCGTATGTGTTTGACTGATGTGCTTAAAACAAATCCTTATGCCAAGTACATGAAAGATATTATTACCAACAAAACAAAGATACCTGAAGTAGAAATTTCCACCATGCTTGCCAATTACACTTTTGAGGGTGGAATGCCTAAGAAATTAGGAGATGAAGGAGTACCTACTATACCTTGCTCCATTAAGAGAAACTATGTTAAAACTGCTTTGTGTGATCTTGGAGCTGGTGTTAGGGTTATGGCTCTCTCTTTATATCGTAGACTTGACTTGATTAAGTTGACACCTACTGAAATATCTTTGCAAATGGCCGATAAATCAACTGCTATACATGTCGGTATTTGTGAGGATGTGCCTGTTGTAGTTGCAAATGTTACTATTCTAACGGACTTTGTTATACTTGATATTCCCGAGGATGATAGTATGTCTATTATTATTGGAAGACCTTTTTTGAATACTGTAGGGGCTGTTATTGATTGCAACAAAGGCAATGTCACTTTTCATGTCAATGGTAATGAGCATACGGTACACTTTCCGAGGAAACAACCTCAGGTTTATAGTATCAATTATATTGGAAAAACTTCAACCATCACTATTGGAGGTTTTGAGTTTCCTATTCCTACTATCAAGAAGGCATATGACATACTTATTGTTGGGGACATACATATCCCCATTGAGGTAACATAGTGTTGTTCAAAAATTCTCCGGTTTCATGTTACTCAGAAATAGTTTATTAACAAGACCTGATCAACCTTGTTAATGGATTCCTTTTGATGAACATGGGATAGGTGAATCTAGATGGCACAAACCTTCTGTACCCTCCTTTATTTTCTGTTAATTAGGTTAAATAAAGAAAATGAGCATTATCTGTCTGTTTCTAGACTTATCCATGCAATAAAAAATATCCCGAAAATAAAAGTTCTCCAAATGCCATGAAAATGAAATATGATTTTTTCTAGAATATTTAAGAAAATATGGCACTAAACACACCACGAGGGAAGCCAGCACGTGGCCTCGAGGGCACAGGGTGCGCCCCTGCCTCGAGGGCCCCACGTGGCCCCCCTCCACTTATCCTTTCACCCATGCTCTCCTTCTTCCTCCCCAAAAAAATCCCCAACCAGCTCTAACCTGAGTTCTAGCTCATTTTGCTGCCATTTTCGATCTCCTTGCTTAAAGCACCATTCACCAAACTGTTTGGGGATATTGTTCCTTGGTATGCGACCCCTCCATTGGTCCAATTAGTTTTTGTTCTAGTGCTTTATTTGTTGCAAATTTATGATGCTGTGGTGACCTTGTTCTTGAGCTTGCATGTCAAATTTTCTTGGTTCGAAGTAGTTCTAATTCATGATATAGTCTCTAGGCACTTATAGGTGTTGTTGCTATCAATCTTGTTGAGTTTGTTTAACTTTTATTTGTGAGTTACTAAAAATTTCAGAAAATTTTAGAAAAATGTCTAGGAAAAACTTCCAAGGTGGCCCTTCAAGGAAGCAAGAACCGAGGCTCGCGTTCCGTGAGCCGGACGATGAACCACCGAGGAATGCTGATGTATGGCCTTGTGAATGGCCGTCAGATGCATTTATGAGTCAAGCGGGCATCAAAGATGAATTTTACGCGTATGTGCGTAACGCCGACCTCAAGGACTTCATGCAAGATAAGTGCCTCCAATACCGTGGCTTAACTGATAGCTTTGTGAGAAGGTTTAAATTTTTATCTTCACGTAATTCTCACACTGTCCTGTTTGATCTTTATGATAAATCTTATACCATGGACTTAGAGGATTTTAATGCAGACTGCAAGCTCCCACAGTGGGGCAGTATTAGTGATCCTCGTAAATCTGAATTTAGAGAATTCCTTGCTAGTATTACAGTGGGAGAATCCAGGGACATCACACAAGCCACCACGGGGAGCTTACATTTTCTTGCCATTCATTACTTTGCTCTCTTTATTGGTAGATGCATAAATGGTAAAGATGAAGCATGTCACATGTGTGTCCCTGACCTCAGCATTCTCAAGAGTGCTGTACTAGGTGATAGGCAATATAATTTAGGAGCAATTGTTGCACGTAGACTACACCATAATGGTTTGTATGGAGATTTATTTGGTGGGATCTATGCTACTCGCATAGCCCGCTATCTTGGTGTGTCTGTGCACCCGTATGATGAACCTTTACCTGCTGCCTATTTAGACTGTAATGCTATGGCTAGTCATCGGTTTATAGAGTGGGATAATCAAACTCTCAAATATCGACTAATCTTTAACCGGCAGCATGCCATCCCTATTGTTCTTCCTGCCCCTACTTTGTTTAACTTTCAGGAAAAGGGAAGATACACTATAACTATGGAGGAGGCAAATGCCCATTATAACATGACGGAGGCAGCCCGCCTTCGAGCTGCAGCTCAACAGGTAGCATCTGCTGCATCTCAGTATGACCCCAACTACAACTTTGGATATCTGTCAGGCCAATACTGGCCATAGACCAACTTAGGCCAAAAGCCTAAGCTTGGGGGAGTACGTGTTTCTCACCAACTTACTTTCATGTTCACACTTATTCTAGCTGTCAGTGCTCACACTCTTTCACTGTACCATCCATGCTTAGTTTTAATTTCTTTTCCTTAGTCTTTTTCTTGTGTCCTAGAAAAACCCAGAAAAAAAAATAGTTGTAGCTTCTAGCTAGTTTACTTTCTTTGCATGTAGTAGTAACTAAAATGAAAACCCAAAAAGATTTCCCGTTCTTCTGTTGCTTGTTGGGAGCTTTCCCGTGTAAATAGTTTCTTTTCTTTTCTGTAGGGGTTAAGAGTTGAATACCATGATTAAAATGCTTAGTGGCTCTCATATGCTTTGTTGTTGATTTAACCTTGAGCCATATTACCTTGTCTTCTCTCTTGTATTAAATGACTGCAGATTCCAGCTTAGTCCAATGCACGTGCACTATTATTATTTTCCACACCGTTCGGTCGTGCGAGTGAAAGGCAATAAGGATGATATATGATGAACTAATTGAGATAAGAAAATCTGGTATGAACTCGACCTATCTTGTTTTTGTAAATATGATTGCTCGTCGTTCTTGATTCAGCTTTTTATGAATTAAACATGTTTGCAATGACAATTAGAGATCATAGCTGCTTATGCCATGCTTAATTAATTAGCTGGGAGTTTATAATGGTCTATCTTGCGTGCCAACATGATATTAAAATGGTTGTGATGTGGTGTGATGGGTGGTATCCTCCTCTGAACGATTTAAGTGACTTGACTTGGCACATGTTCACGCATGTAGTTGAAACAAATCAACATAGCCTTCACGATATTTATGTTCATGGTGATTTATATCCTACTCATGCTTGCATTCATTGTTGATTAATTTTAATGCATATTCATGAGCGTTGTTGCTCTCTAGCTGGTCGCTTCCCAGTCTGATTCTAGCCTTCACCTGTACTAAGCGGGAATACTGCTTGTGCATCCACTTCCATAAACCCCAAAGTTATTCCACATGAGTCCACCATACCTTCCTATATGCGGTATTTACCTGCCGTTACAAGTAAATTTGTATGTGCCAAACTCCAAACCTTCAAATGAAATTCTATTTTGTATGCTCGAACAACTCATGTACCAACTAGGGTTGTCTATATCTTCCATGCTAGGTGGGTTAACTCATCATTCACGAGAAAATGGCTGGTAACCGGGATGCCCAGTCCCATGCTTAAAATCATAATAATTAAACAAAACTCCCCCCAGGGCTGTTGCTTTTTTGGACGGTAACCCATGGATTCAACTGGTCGTGGAGTGTGCTTGTTGGTGGTTGGGGGAGTATAAACTTTACCATTCTGTTTGGGAACTGCCTATAATGTGCGTAGCATGGGAGATATCGATATTCTTGGTTGTAATGTTGACAATGAAAGTATACCGCTCAAAATGTTATTCAATCTCTATTTAAAAAACGATCTCTGGCACCTCTACAAATCCCTGCTTCCCTCTGCGAAGGGCCTATCTATTTACTTTTATGCAGAGTCATCATCCTCTTATCAAAAAGCACCAGTAGGAGAGCACCTCTCTCGTTGCATGTATTACTATTAATTTGCATTGAGTATGATCATGACTGGATCTCTTTTGCCATGAATTACAATGTCTAGTCAGTCCTTGATCTTTAAAGGTGCTCTGCATTTATGTTTTGCGGTCTCAGAAAGGGCTAGCGAGATACCATCCTGTTATATCATATCATGATTATTTTGAGAAGTGTTGTCATGCGAGGTTTAATATTATTGCTCACTAGTTGATTATGCCATTGATCTGAGTAGTATTGAGACCTGAAAGTTATTGTGAATGTGGTTAGTTCATGATCTTGTTGAAAACCTGAATGCTAGCTTACATATTTACAACAACAAGAGCAAACATAGTTTGTCAAAGTTTTTCTTTATCACTTTCAGTTTATCAACTAAATTGCTTGAGGACAAGCAAAGGTTTAAGCTTGGGGGAGTTGATACGTCTCCAACGTATCAACTTTTCCAAACACGTTTGCCCTTGTTTTGGACTCTAACTTGCATGATTTGAATGGACTAACCCGGACTGACGCTGTTTTCAGCAGAACTGCCATGGTGTTGTTTTTGTGCAGAAATAAAAAGTTCTCGGAATCGCCTGAAAATCAACGGAGAATTATTTCAGAAAATATAAAAAATACCTGCAAGAGGATCCACACCGGGGGGCCCACGGGCTGTCCTCGAGGGTGGGGGGCGCGCCCCCCTTCCCAGGGCGCGCCCCCCTGCCTCGAGGGCCCCCCGATGCCCCACCGACGTATCCCCAGGCCCTATATATTCCGATTTGTGGAGAAAAAATCAAGGAGAAAGAATTATCACGTATTATGAGACAGAGCCGCCGCCAAGCCCTAATCTCTCTCGGGAGGGCTGATCTGGAGTCCGTTCGAGGCTCCGGAGAGTGGAGATCATCCCCATCGTCATCATCAACCTTCCTCCTTCACCAATTCCATGATGCTCACCGCCGTGTGTGAGTAATTCCATCGTAGGCTTGCTGGACAGTGATGGGTTGGATGGGACCTATCATGTAATCGAGTTAGTTTTATTAGGGTTTGATCCCTAGTATCCACTATGTTCTGAGATTGATGTTGCTATGACTTTGCTATGCTTAATTCTTGTCACTAGGGCCCGAGTGCCATGATTTCAGATCTGAACCTATTATGTTTTCATGAATATATGTGTGTTCTTGATCTTATCTTGCAAGTCTATAGTCACCTACTATGTGTTATGATCCGGCAACCCCGAAGTGACAATAATCGGGACCACTCCCGGTGATGACCATAGTTTGAGGAGTTCATGTATTCACTATGTGTTAATGCTTTGGTCCGGTACTCTATTAAAAGGAGGCCTTAATATCCCTTAGTTTCCAGTAGGACTCCGCTGCCACGGGAGGGTAGGACAAAAGATGTCATGCAAGTTCTTTTCCATAAGCACGTATGACTATATTCGGAATACATGCCTACATTGCATTGATGAACTGTAGCTAGTTCTGTGTCACCCTAGGTTATAACTTCTACATGATGAATTGCATCCGACGTAATTTCCCATCACCGATCCAATGCCTACGAGCTTTACCTATATTGCTTGTTGCTTATTTACTTTTCCGTTGCTACTATCACAAAAACTACAAAAAACACTATCTTTACTTGTATTGCTGCTACCGCCACTATAATATTACTATGCTACTAAACTATCTTGCTGCAGATACTAAGTTTCCAGGTGTGGTTGAATTGACAACTCAGCTGCTAATACTTAAGAGTATTCTTTGGCTCCCCTTGTGTCGAATCAAAAAATTTGGGTTTAATACTTTACCCTCGAAAACTGTTGCGATCCCCTACACTTGTGGGTTATCACAGGACGGCGGTTAAAGGAGATGGCAAAAGAAAAACGCCCGAAGGAACATAGGACGATGCTAACTCTAGAACCCGGCAAATAGCATAAACATGTGCAGGATTAAGAGAATATTTACATAACCAAAGGCCTCCACGGCCGCCTTCCAGCAAATGCTTTTGGATACACCCAGCGGCTAGAATTGTGCAAGACTAACTCTACCAAGTCATAAAGGAAATAGGGAATAAAAATATAGCACGACCGCCTAGGCCAGAGGTGTAGCAGGCGGATCTGATGGCACCATGGGGACTGCTGGGCCGGCTGCTGAGGGGGCCGCGTGGTGGGTCTCGGCCTAGTCGTCTTCCGTGGCAGACGGCGCGGTCCCATGTTGCTCGCTCGAGACCTGGTCGGGCTGATGACGAGTAGACGGCTCCTCCTCTAGAAATCCGTCTTCCTCGTCGTCGTCCTCCTCGTCCTCATCTAACTCCTCCGGCGCCGCCAGGTCCAGCCCAAAGTGGTCAGGCGGCACCACATGGCCGTTTTCATCCAACTCCAGGATGAAGACGGTAGTGTCGGCGTAGTCAACAATCGTGGCGGCACGCTTGATGAGATCTCCTCGTGCCGCTACCAGCTCAGGCTTGGCTTCCAGGCAAAAGGTCGCCGGCTGACCGAGAGATCCAGATCGGGGTACTAGCCCTTGGAAAATTCCAAGGCGGCCCGCATGCCAGCTCTCGCTGTAGCGCCCTTCCAAGCCTCCAGCCATTCGGCGAGCCGGCTGGCCAAAGGGCGGCCGGCACCTCGGACCCGGCGCGTTGAAGGCGGCGGATCAGATGGTGGGCCGGCTAGAGGCACGTTCTCACAGCGAGGAGTTGCTCGGTGGGAGTCCGGGGCGTGTTTGGTGCGATCACCCGACCCGCCTGATGCCTCTCGTCGCGTTGGGCCTCAATGGCCTGGCTGGCGGCAACAGAGTGGCCCAGGAAGTACTTTGCACCAAGGAGAAGACAGAGAATCAGGAAAAAGGAACTGGCTGCTGCGGCAGACGGCGAACATGTGAAAGCGAAGAAAAAGCAGCTCACCATCAACCATGTCCTCAATGGCCCCATAGCCGTCCTGCAGGGCCATCTCCGTTTCGGCCCAGTTCGAGCATTCAGTCTCGAACTCGGCCCGAAGAAGCTCCTCAGCATCCCCCAACTTCTTGAGCTCCGCCTTGTGCGCCTCCGCCTGGTCGGCCAACTCCTTGGCCAGGCGGTCGTGCTCTTGGGCGGCCAGGTTGCGCTCCTGCTCCTTGACGGCGAGCTCGGCCTGGACCCCGCCTAGCTGACTACGGAGGTCAGTTGCAGTTGCTGGCAAGAAAGGAGGAGGAGGCGTTAGCATTAGTTAGAAGACAAAATAACCTTGGAGTTCCAGGCTGCCTGCTCAACAACCGGCCCGGAACTCGGGGACTACACCCTGCGGGTGCGCTGACGCGCCCCCGCAAGAAGAAAAGGAGAGGTACTTACTCCGGCTCTCGGCCAGGGCGGTCCTCAGCTGATCCAGCCCCTAATGCTGGGAGTTGTAGGCCGCCACTCGAAGATTGTGGTAATCCTGCAACAAGGGAGGCGAGAAACAAGTCAGCTTACAAATAGCACCTTTGAGTTCCATGCCGCTTGCTCAGCAGCCGGCTCGGAACTCGGGGACTACACCCAGTGGGTGCGCTGACGCGCCCCCACGAGAGAAATTGAAGGAATGAAAAGTAAAGAAGAAATCAACATATCCGGACGACAGTCCGCGTGGCCAAGACACTACTAGGGAAAGGCCTACTAATGGCGCACCTAATTTGGCCATTAATGGCGCATTAGTGGTGCGCCATTAGTGCCACGCCATTAGTATCTGGTATACTAATGGCGCACCACAGATACGCTATTAGTGTGCATAGTAGTGGGCCATTAGTATGCCTCCCAGGGGGCCATGTATACCCAGGTGCTTTGGCATACTAATGGCGCACGCCAGCAAGATGCACCATTAGTAACTTCGGCATTGTAATGGCGCACTGTCTAATAATGCGCCATTAGTATCCTTTGGCATACTAATGGCGCACTGTGATGTGATGCGCCATTAGTATGAATATTATGTTTTTTTTTATTTTCTGTTTTTTGCACAGGTTACAAAATGTATAATTGGACAGAATATAGACAGCACACATCAACAAGAGATTCATCGAATACAATAGAAGATTAGTCTCTGAATACAATTCATCATATTAGTCTCCGAATACAATTCATCATATTAGTCTCCGAATTGAAAAGACCGAACAAAGATAGAACATTATATTACAAGTCTCGAGACCGCGAGTAGCGAGTTTGTCTTCACATTACAAGTCGATATCGATCATCTAAACTACCATCACATAGAAGAGAGCTGCGGTCATCACGATGAGCATCATCACGATGAAACTCGTCTTCATCCGGTTCCTCCAACGCTCCCTCCCCTCTCTGTAACACCCCGAAACTTTGGTTTGGTTTTTTTTTACCAAATTCTTTAGTTGATTTAAAGGAGGTTATTAAAATTTTTTTTTGAGGGACTCTTCTTCTCAAAATCTTTTTGATGACAAATCTTTTATGGGTCCTTCTCAATCTTGATTCTGGTCTTGAGGGTTTTTCAGCATGTGTTGGTTCAACACAAATACTCTTGGGGTAGTTTGTTATTTTTTTCCTTATTGAAAAGAATTTATTTGAACTTGGGTTTATTCTTTCTCATTCAAAAATGCTCCTAGGCTAACCTCTTGCCATGACCTATGTTGAAAATTTTCTTCCTAGATCCTCCCCTCTACTTTGGGTCAAGTCAAGCATCAATTCCAGCAAGTTTCAACTTTCCCTAGTTTTTATTTCTATTTATTCAAACCTCAAAATCATTTTCTATCATTTATTTGGACCTTAGTGACTTACAAAGGAACTACTAGATTTCCTTTGAGTTTTGGTTCCAAATAAATTCCTCTGGCTAGTCCTTAGTACCCTCAACCTATATCCATCAAGATCTGCTTATCCACAGTTCAAAATTTTCAAAATATGCTTGCTGCAAGTTTGGAGCAGATTTGCCATTTTTGGTGAAGTGCATTCTTTTTCTTTTCCTAAAAATCTGGGATAATTCAGGCAGTCTCCAGATGCATCAAGAGACCCCCTCACCAAGTCCCAGCTCAAGAAAAATTTTCCACGTGCGTCAAACATTTCATCGAGCAGCTTGCATGCACTGTTCCTGTCAAGTTTCAGAGTTCAGTGTTAAAGTTCAGTCGCCAGTGTCGTTTTCTTCAGTCTATCGTCGCCAATCTCACCAGTTCCTCGCTTGGCCTCTTGCTCACTGCTCCTCCTCCTTATCCTCGCGCCGCACGGTCGGTTGGCTGGACGTGGGCGTCGGTGCTGAGCCGTCCCATCGTCTCCGGCGAGTGCAGCAATGACAGAGCCGCCCGCCTCGGCCGTCAGACGAGCTCAGCGAAGAGCACCAAAATCCAGCACCGCCCAAGCCTCCTCAAGCTTCCGCGTGGCCATCTTATCCTCAGAGCGCGCTAAGGGACACTCGTCGTGGCCTGAGACGCGCAGAGCACGCCTCCTGCCGCCGACGAGCCCGTGAGCCCCGTTCCGTCGAAACCGCGGGAGCAGGCCAAATGCGATCAAGCTTAGTTGTTGAATGGAGCCAGTGGATCAATCCGAAGATGCCCAGTCACCTAAACCGCCTGCTAAACCACTGCCTCGCCGTAATCGCCCACCGGCGTTATCCCGTTCTCGGGCACCTCCTCGATCCGGCTATAAATAGAGGCCCGAGCTCTCCAATCGCTCCAGCACCTCTCCTCCTCTCCTCAGAGCCTCGCCACACCCATCAGAGGGCCTCGGAAGAGCCTTCTTCCCCAACTCCGGCCGCCCCGACACGCTTCGGGCTCCGGCAAGATCCGCTCTGGTGAGAGCACCCCCGCCGCCCAAACTCTGCCAGTAACCTTCTAGTCGACCACCCCATCTAACCCAAGACTCAATTTGAAGTCAGAAACCCTATCCGGTGAGACCCATCATCGCCCGACGCCGCCGTCCGCCGTAGAGGAAGTAGCCGTCGCTGTGGTGTTTCCCGTCGGTCTCTTCCACCACCCACCGACGCGGAAGGACCTCCTGAACACGCCGGTACTTCCCTCCCTCTCTGCCTCGCAGTGGTTCGTCGCCGGCGATCATCGCAAGTCTCTGGCGCCGGCGAGCTCTGTTTTCCCTTTCAAACCTGACATGCGGGACCCCCTTGTCAGCCTTTTCTTTTTATTCGAAACGTTTTCTGAAAGCGCCTTCGGGCAAAGTACGCTTTCTGTTCGGCTTGGCGTATTTCATCCAAAGCGTTTTCTGTCTATTCAAACTACCCCTGGATAGTTTATGTTTTATTACAGACTAGTCCCTGGGTTTGTTTTCTTTATAACTTTTAAACTAAAAATGATTTTGAGTTGATTCTTTTTCTGTCATCTTCATAATCCTGCCTAGTTTTTTATCATATTTATTTGAAAAATATTTGGAACACTTTTTACGCACGCACGGTATTTACGTTAGTATCCGATTCCTTTTATACCGTAGATACCGAAGGAGGTGACGGAGCCGCAAACTTCGCCGAGCTAGACTCCGACTACTCCGAACCAGGCAAGCATGTTTGAACCTTTGATATGATGAGTGTTTTTCATGTTTGCTAGAGTGGCTTTTCTTATGGCATGTTTATATAAGCATTTGTTGGATGTTATATTCCATGCAAGGTAAGTTGCAAGTGAGCTACAAAACTTGATGAGATCATAAGATGGAGAAACAACCTGATCATGTAGTGGCATGATAGGTTGTAAGCTGGTATTGTTGGAGCATGCCAGTTCTATATCAACTGTTTAACTCCGGTGTCGACGTGGATCAAGTCTCGATCCCGTCCATTCCCCTTTTTGTGCTGCCACAAGTTTTCTGCAAAGAATATGGTTTAGTAAGTTGCAAACCCTTTCCTGGTACACACCAAATAGAGAGGCCGTGATGAGGGTTCCATGGCCCTGGATTAAAGCCGTCATCCGGTCAGGGGGCATGGGTGTTTCCGGTTGGGACCGAGAGGGGGGCACCCCTTAGAGCGCGCGATATAAATTTGATCCCATGCTATTCGAGGAGTGACCTCCCCGTCTCAAGAGTTTTTCTTGAACGTTGCCTAGGGTGATTCCTGGCAGCGGAATGTGAAATGGGTGTGTACTGGTTAGATGTGTTTTCTTCTAAAATACCGTGAACGGAACTAGTCCTTGGTGACTACTGAAATCCGTTGGCTGTGGTAAAGTACAAACTCTGCAGAGTCAAAACCATTCGCATAACCATGTCCTTGGTCAAGGACGTTGGTTAGCAGATCAGTGTCAGTCTCAACGTCAATCTCTGGAGAAACATAGACTTAACTGACGGTGGTAAGCCCGGCTGAATGTTACTCCTGTGAATAGACTAACCCGTTTACTTTTATGTGCCGAGTATTTCTTGGGATGGTGCTACCTCCATGAACTACTCAATTTTTGTATGATATAAGCCCTTTATGTGATGTCGCTCAGACGTCCGACTGTGGCATTCTTGTCATTTACTTTTGATATAAGCCCTTTATGTGATGTCGCTCAGACGTCCGACTGTGGCATTCTTGTCATTTACTTTTGATATAAGCCCTTTATGTGATGTCGCTCAGACGTCCGACTGTGGCATTCTTGTCTTTTACTTTTGATATAAGCCCTTTATGTGATGTCGCTCAGACGTCCGACTGTGGCATTCTTGTCATTTACATTTGATATAAGCCCTTTATGCGGTGTTGCCCTGACGCCCGACTGCGGCATGTTTATTCTATTTTACCTTTCGAGGCGTCGCTTCAGACACCCGACCGGTCTTCAGCTATTTTATTTATGTTGCAGTGCCAATTTAATTACTCATGTGTGTATTACTAATCTGCTCGTATGCATCATGTTTGCATTTGTTATATCTTATGTCCAAACTATCTTGCGAGTACATTCAAAGTACTCACCTGGCTTGTTGATTTGGCCAGATGTTGACGAAGGCGATCTTATGGATGAAGAGTACGATAGCGAGTCCGACGCCTAGAGGAGTCCCAGTCAGTCCCTTGCGATCCTGGAGTTGGTCACGTGTATTATATACGCTTCTGCAACCCGAATAAAATCATCGAGCCTCACTCCGGCGCTCGATGAGTGTAAGATTCTGGAGTCACGTCACCCACATCACTGTGACATACCCACTATCACTATATCTACGAGTTAGTAGTTATGCCACCATAGCCCGTTGTGTCATACCCGCCCTTATGTGTAATATTGGCGTGCTTGTAATAAATTGTTGAGCAGCCTCAGCTCAACTCTGTATAATATTTAGTACTTCTGGATTTCCTGTATCAAGGATTTGTCTGCCAGTATGGAGGATTCCTCTATACTAGTTTGACGAGAGGGGCGATTTTTCAATAAGTGTTTTATTGGAAAACCGGTCCTGACAACCTTGGTATCAGAGCCAGGCTGACTGTAGGAAGCCACTAGGTGCGCTCGCTAATCGGTTATTAGCATAATAGGTGCTATTTTAGCAATTTGCAATTGTAGCAATTCTTCTGTTAGTCATCATAAATTTATGATTTGACTATCTGGAATTTTTGTCTACTTTTGTAGATGGCTGGCCGCGACTGTGAATCACAGGTGTTCGCCAACGTTCCTGAGGGGTTTATCAAGCTCCTCGCCTCCATCGCCAAGATCGCGATCGGGCCATCGACTCGTCCGGAGTCACGCTCTACGAGCACAAGCTCAGCGACAGCGTGTCTATGCACCAGGCTGCGGTGCAATTCAAGGGAGGACGTTCTGAATTACGCCGCTTCCGATTTGTTGGGAGGGCCATGCCTACGGAGAGGCATGCCATGTAGATGGCTGCCCGTGAGGCAATAGCTCGTCTCCGGGATGCTCTTCCTTCGATGAAGGCTCGTCGCTACCGCTACCTCCCATGCCACGTGCCATACACTTGTCACTATGCATTTGCTTGCACTAGGGGAGAACGAGATGATGCTATTGAGATGCTTGTTGAGTATCTCAAGGCTCTTGAGGCAGCATTTGATAACCTCGTGGACGACTTTGTGGCTGCCCGTATGGACTCAGTTCAGGGCTGTGTTGCCAACAGGAGGGAGCTGCTCCATACAGCACCACCACTGTCATACATCTCGTCCTCATCATCCTATGCACCTGCCATCCGAGCCACCGCTCGCCGCCTACCTACCACTGAGGAGTTTGACCAAGTCATTGCTCCTACCCCAGTTCGTGCTGCACCGCCTACCACACCCGTTCAGTCGCACAACCCAGTACTCCGCGCCTAGAGCCCATTAGTGAGGAAGAAGTTGAGTCCCCAGCAGTACTGGGACTTACCCTCGGCAGGCCGAGGGAAATATTTACCATCTCCGACTGAGTGCGCCGAGCAGACGTGTGATGTACCTGCTTGTATGATATGTTTATATGTATATAGGCTTGGTGAGAAGTAGTTTGTGTGCGCATCATGTAGGAACTCGGAGAAGTGCACTAGCCTAAATAACATGTCAGGTATATGTACGCGTATCTTGAGTGAGGTATTGTATAATTATGGCTTGCTTGTAAGATACTGAGCGGTCCTTCTCCATGCGCAATCAAGTGTTTTCTTGAAAAAAATCTTGGAGTTTTAAAATTCCTGCCGTTGCAAAATTATTTATTTTCACTACTCGGTTTTTCTCATGAGTTCTGCAAAAAAATACCCCAGAGTGGAAAATGCATCGTCCCTGGACTCGTTCCATGCGAAGCCCGCCGGAAGAAAATTATGGTACCCAGACAAGTAACAATTTCACACAAGGGCAGTCAAGTCAGCAAGACAGTGAAGCAGCATTTTCTCAAGTATGCCGCCTTTATGAGCAAAGCCAGCAGCAACATCAAGAAATGATGAGCCATATTATCAACATGAGAAATCACCGCGAACCATACCAGCAGCATTCCAAATTGGCTGAACTACAAAAGACGCGTCCCCCAACGTTCTGTCACACTGATAAACCTCTTGAGGCTGATGATTGGCTTCGAGACATTGAGAGGAAATTAATTATTGCACAATGTTCAGACCGTGAGAAAGTACTGTATGCACCTCACTACCTTACAGGAGCAGCTGCATCGTGGTGGGAAAATTTCCTACACATGCATCCCAATGAAAACAACATCACCTCGGAGGAGTTTAAGGAAAATTTTCGTGGGGCGCACATTCCCAGAAGTGTTATGAAGATCAAGAAGAGGGAGTTTGATGACCTCAAGCAAAGAAGCATGTCAGTGACTGAGTACAATAGTCAGTTTACTCAACTATCTCGTTATGCCAACGAAGAACATATGACTGAAAATAAAAAGATGGAAAAATTTCTAGATGGTCTAGCACCAGCACTTAAATGCCAGCTGGTCGTGCACACCTTTCCAGATTTCAAAACACTTGTGGACAAAGCTATTACCTTGGAGAATGAACGCCGCAGCTTGGAGGATTTTCGCAAGCGCAAGCGGGACAAGACTTCTCAATCTCGCAACAACCGGAACAAGATTGATTTTCGGAAAAATGGGGCGAACAAATCCGCAACCAGTGTTCCACGCTCAAACAAGAATTTTCATGCAAGGGATAAAGATTTTACGTATCACCCAGGCGTTACTTGCTTCGCTTGTGGAGAGGAAGGACACTATGCCAAGCAATGCCCAAAGCCAAGAAACTCGGCCCCCAAGACAAACAATAGTGGAAATAATTCAGCCTCCAAGCGTAACAACTTCAGCCCCAGCAACAATCACAAGAAGGGCCACGTGAACCATGTGACCAAGGAAGAAGCGCAGAATGCTCCGGATATCGTACTCGGTACGTTTCCTGTCAACACAATACCTGCCACGATTTTGTTTGATTCTGGAGCTTCTCATTCGTTCATTTCAAAGAAATTTGCTTTGCAACATGATTTTCCGATTCTCCCCTTGGAAAATTCTATGACCATCAAGTCCCCCGGGATTAAGCAAATCACCCAGAGTTATTGCCAAGGTGTGGTTATTGAACTCAAGGGATTAAAGTTTCGAGCAAACCTCATTGTATTGGAAAATAAGGGACTGGATGTTATCCTAGGAATGGACTGGTTAACCACCAACAAGGGATTCATCGACTGTTTCAATCGGACTGTGATCCTCACTCATCACCACGGGAAGACGATAAAAATTGCAGCTCAAGTAAGACCAGTATCATTGCGACCAAGATTGAACAAGGTGGATATTTCAGATTTAAATAAAGTTCCAGTGGTGTGTGAGTTTCCTGATGTATTTCCTGAAGAGCTACCAGGCATGCCACCAGACCGAGAAATAGAATTCATTATTGAACTAGCACCTGGAACCACTCCCATTTACAAGAAACCTTATAGAATGTCACCTTCCGAGTTGGTAGAATTGAAGAAGAAAATAAAGGAATTACTGGACAAAGGATTTATCCGGGCCAGCTCCTCACCTTGGGGTTCGCCAGTATTATTTGCCAAGAAAAAGGATGGGACACTGAGATTATGTATAGACTATCGAGCACTCAACATGGTTACCATAAAAAACAAATATCCGATGCCACGGATAAATGATTTATTTGACCAGCTTGCACAAGCCAAGGTTTTTTCAAAGATTGATTTAAGGTCGGGATATCATCAATTAAAAGTACGGACAGAAGATATCCCTAAAACAGCATTCACTTCCAGATACGGATTATATGAATTTACAGTAATGCCGTTTGGACTGACAAACGCCCCCGCATATTTTGTTCACCTCATGAACAAAGTGTTCATGAAATTTATGGACAAATTTGTTGTGGTGTTCATTGATGACATTTTAGTATATTCTAAAACACCAGAAGAACATGCTGAACATCTCAGAATTGTGCTGGGAGAATTAAGGAAGCATCAATTGTACGCCAAATTCAGCAAATGTGAATTTTGGCTAAAACAGGTTGGTTTTTTGGGCCATGTATTAACCCAAGAAGGTGTTGCCGTGGACCCAGAAAAAGTCAAGGCCGTACTCGACTGGAGACCACCAGCCAGCATAACCGATGTACGAAGCTTTCTGGGAATGGCTGGATATTACAGAAGATTTATTGAGGGATTCTCCACCATAGCAAAACCTATGACACAGCTACTCAAGAAGGATAAGAAATTTGTGTGGACTGAAGATTGCGAGAAAAGTTTCCAAGAACTCAAAAAGAGATTAACAACAGCACCAGTATTGGTCATACCAGACATACACAAAAATTTTGAAGTATATTGCGACGCGTCCCGGAAGGGCCTCGGATGCGTATTAATGCAAGAAGGCAAAGTAGTCGCATATGCTTCCAGGCAACTGCGAAGGCATGAAGAAAACTATCCCACTCATGACTTGGAATTAGCAGCAGTTATTCATGCACTCAAAGAATGGAGGCACTTTTTGCTTGGAAATCATTGTGAAATATATACAGACCATAAAAGCCTCAAATATATTTTCACACAACCAGAACTCAATTTACGACAACGACGCTGGTTGGAATTAGTAAAAGACTATGATGTTGGCATTCACTACCATCCAGGAAAGGCAAATGTAGTGGCAGATGCTCTCAGCCGCAATCCAAGCTCGAGCAACGACAGTTCACAAAACTTGAGACCTGAGTTTCAGAGGGAGTTTGCCAAACTCAACATGGTGTTGGTCACTGAAGGCACTATGTCAAATTTGGAAATACAACCCACCCTAATGGAACAAATTAAGAAAGCTCAGCATGGACACCCCAGCATCGAAGGCATAAAAAGAAAAGTGAGTCTGGGCAAAGCCTCAGAATTCGTCGTAGACAGTGAGGGAATACTATGGTACGGAGACAGGCTTTGCGTGCCAAATGTAGAAGACCTCAAACAACAAATTTTGACCGAAGGCCATACCGCTCCATATTCCATCCACCCTGGAGGAACTAAAATGTACAAGGACATTCAGGAAAGATTTTGGTGGCATGGTATGAAGAGGGATATAGCCACATTCATTGCCTGTTGTGATTCATGTCAGCGCATTAAAGCCGAGCACCAAAAACCAGCAGGACTATTACAGCCAAACAGGATACCTGAATGGAAATGGGACGAAATTGGAATGGATTTTATTGTCGGACTACCTCGGTCACGACACGGAAATGATGCCATATGGGTCATCACAGATAAGTTGACCAAGGTGGCACATTTTATTCCAATAAAGACAACCCACACCACTCAGAAGCTTGCCAAGCTTTATCTCTCCCGTATTGTTTGTCTACATGGAGTTCCAAAGACCATAATATCCGACAGAGGCACTCAATTCGTCTCTAGATTTTGGGATCATTTACAACAAGCTCTGGGAACTCAACTAGTATTCAGCACAGCATATCACCCCCAGACTGGAGGACAGACTGAACGTGTAAACCAAATTCTAGAGGACATGCTGAGAGCATGTGTTCTCACTTATGGAACCAGTTGGGAAGAAAGTTTACCTTATGCCGAGTTCGCGTACAACAACAGTTACCAATCCAGTCTACAGATGGCACCTTTTGAAGCCTTGTATGGGCGAAGATGCCGTACCCCATTAAATTGGTCAGAGACAGGAGACAGCCGTATCTTCGGCCCACACATGCTCAAAGAAGCTGAGGAGAAGGTTAAATTAATCAGGGATCGACTCAAGACAGCCCAGAGCCGACAAAAGAGTTATTATGACCAGAAACATCGTGAAGTCAGTTTTGAACCCGGTGAATATGTGTATCTAAGAGTATCCCCTATGCGGGGCCTGCAGCGATTCAAAATTAAAGGAAAGCTAGCACCTCGTTTTATTGGACCTTTCCGTGTGACTGCACGAAGAGGCACAGTAGCCTACCAGCTAGACCTACCCAAAGAACTGTCAGACGTCCATGACGTGTTCCACATATCACAATTGAGGAAGTGTGTAAGCAACCCAGAGAAGCGTGTATCTCATGAGAGCATTGACGTGCAACCGGACCTCACCTACAGGGAACGTCCAGTAAAAATATTGGAGGAGTCTGAAAGAAGAACCCGTCAGAAGACAATTAAGTTCTTCAAGGTTCAGTGGAGCAATCACACCGAAGATGAAGCGACTTGGGAAAGAGAGGATTTTCTTCGGACAGAGTACCCACACCTATTTGAGGATCAGCTGAAATCTCGGGGACGAGATTTTTCCTAAGGGGGTGGGTGTTGTAACACCCCGAAACTTTGGTTTGGTTTTTTTTTACCAAATTCTTTAGTTGATTTAAAGGAGGTTATTAAAAAAAAAATTTGAGGGACTCTTCTTCTCAAAATCTTTTTGATGACAAATCTTTTATGGGTCCTTCTCAATCTTGATTCTGGTCTTGAGGGTTTTTCAGCATGTGTTGGTTCAACACAAATACTCTTGGGGTAGTTTGTTATTTTTTTTCCTTATTGAAAAGAATTTATTTGAACTTGGGTTTATTCTTTCTCATTCAAAAATGCTCCTAGGCTAACCTCTTGCCATGACCTATGTTGAAAATTTTCTTCCTAGATCCTCCCCTCTACTTTGGGTCAAGTCAAGCATCAATTCCAGCAAGTTTCAACTTTCCCTAGTTTTTATTTCTATTTATTCAAACCTCAAAATCATTTTCTATCATTTATTTGGACCTTAGTGACTTACAAAGGAACTACTAGATTTCCTTTGAGTTTTGGTTCCAAATAAATTCCTCTGGCTAGTCCTTAGTACCCTCAACCTATATCCATCAAGATCTGCTTATCCACAGTTCAAAATTTTCAAAATATGCTTGCTGCAAGTTTGGAGCAGATTTGCCATTTTTGGTGAAGTGCATTCTTTTTCTTTTCCTAAAAATCTGGGATAATTCAGGCAGTCTCCAGATGCATCAAGAGACCCCCTCACCAAGTCCCAGCTCAAGAAAAATTTTCCACGTGTGTCAAACATTTCATCGAGCAGCTTGCATGCACTGTTCCTGTCAAGTTTTAGAGTTCAGTGTTAAAGTTCAGTCGCCAGTGTCGTTTTCTTCAGTCTATCGTCGCCAATCTCACCAGTTCCTCGCTTGGCCTCTTGCTCACTGCTCCTCCTCCTTATCCTCGCGCCGCACGGTCGGTTGGCTGGACGTGGGCGTCGGTGCTGAGCCGTCCCATCGTCTCCGGCGAGTGCAGCAATGACAGAGCCGCCCGCCTCGGCCGTCAGACGAGCTCAGCGAAGAGCACCGAAATCCAGCACCGCCCAAGCCTCCTCAAGCTTCCGCGTGGCCATCTTATCCTCAGAGCGCGCTAAGGGACACTCGCCGTGGCCTGAGACGCGCAGAGCACGCCTCCTGCCGCCGACGAGCCCGTGAGCCCCGTTCCGTCGAAATCGCGGGAGCAGGCCAAATGCGATCAAGCTTAGTTGTTGAATGGAGCTAGTGGATCAATCCGAAGATGCCCAGTCACCTAAACCGCCTGCTAAACCATTGCCTCGCCGTAATCGCCCACCGGCGTTATCCCGTTCTCGGGCACCTCCTCGATCCGGCTATAAATAGAGGCCCGAGCTCTCCAATCGCTCCAGCACCTCTCCTCCTCTCCTCAGAGCCTCGCCACACCCATCAGAGGGCCTCGGAAGAGCCTTCTTCCCCGACTCCGGCCGCCCCGACCCGCTTCGGGCTCCGGCAAGATCCGCTCTGGTGAGAGCACCCCCGCCGCCCAAACTCTGCCAGTAACCTTCTAGTCGACCACCCCATCTAACCCAAGACTCAATTTGAAGTCAGAAACCCTATCCGGTGAGACCCATCATCGCCCAACGCCGCCGTCCGCCGTAGTGGAAGTAGCCGTCGCTGTGGTGTTTCCCGTCGGTCTCTTCCACCACCCACCGACGCGGAAGGACCTCCTGAACACGCCGGTACTTCCCTCCCTCTCTGCCTCGCAGTGGTTCGTCGCCGGCGATCATCGCAAGTCTCTGGCGCCGGCGAGCTCTGTTTTCCCTTTCAAACCTGACATGCGGGACCCCCTTGTCAGCCTTTTCTTTTTATTCGAAACGTTTTCTGAAAGCGCCTTCGGGCAAAGTACGCTTTCTGTTCGGCTTGGCGTATTTCATCCGAAGCGTTTTCTGTCTATTCAAACTACCCCTGGATAGTTTCTGTTTTATTACAGACTAGTCCCTGGGTTTGTTTTCTTTATAACTTTTAAACTAAAAATGATTTTGAGTTGATTCTTTTTCTGTCATCTTCATAATCCTGCCTAGTTTTTTATCATATTTATTTGAAAAATATTTGGAACACTTTTTACGCACGCACGGTATTTACGTTAGTATCCGATTCCTTTTATACCGTAGATACCGAAGGAGGTGACGGAGCCGCAAACTTCGCCGAGCTAGACTCCGACTACTCCGAACCAGGCAAGCATGTTTGAACCTTTGATATGATGAGTGTTTTTCATGTTTGCTAGAGTGGCTTTTCTTATGGCATGTTTATATAAGCATTTGTTGGATGTTATATTCCATGCAAGGTAAGTTGCAAGTGAGCTACAAAACTTGATGAGATCATAAGATGGAGAAACAACCTGATCATGTAGTGGCATGATAGGTTGTAAGCTGGTATTATTGGAGCATGCCAGTTCTATATCAACTGTTTAACTCCGGTGTCGACGTGGATCAAGTCTCGATCCCGTCCATTCCCCTTTTTGTGCTGCCACAAGTTTTCTGCAAAGAATACGGTTTAGTAAGTTGCAAACCCTTTCCTGGTACACACCAAATAGAGAGGCCGTGATGAGGGTTCCATGGCCCTGGATTAAAGCCGTCATCCGGTCAGGGGGCATGGGTGTTTCCGGTTGGGACCGAGAGGGGGGCACCCCTTAGAGCGCGCGATATAAATTTGATCCCATGCTATTCGAGGAGTGACCTCCCCGTCTCAAGAGTTTTTCTTGAACGTTGCCTAGGGTGATTCCTGGCAGCGGAATGTGAAATGGGTGTGTACTGGTTTGTAATGCCCAGGATGGAGTTATACCTCCTACGTGTCGAGGCACGACTTAAAGGCATAAGTCCATCCAAGAATGATCTCAAGTTTGGTAATCTTTGCACAACTCATGTAAAAGAGGGATAGTAAACTGAAAATAGTTGGCTTACAATCGCCACGTCATAGAATAACAGTACAAGTCTCAAACATCATACATTAAGAGCACTACAACCCTCTAAGGGCAAAAGCCAAATGTCAAAGTACCAAACTCAGATAAAATAAAACCACAGGCAGATCGAATCCTAGTAAGAGACTCCACTACTGATCGTCCGGGTAGCGCACGTAGTAACGACTACGCTCCTCGTCGTACTCCCAATCCAGCTCGGTGCCATCACCTGGATAGCTCACAGCTGGACCTGCATCTGGTGTGTGAAGTAACTGTGAGCCACAGAGGACTCAGCAATCCCGTTCCCGGGTAACAGAACTATTTAAGCCTTTAGGTGAGGGAAAGGCTGAAGAAAGAACAAGTCTGCAGCAGCAACTAGCATCTAGCTTACGCAAGTGAGAGCGAGAAGAGAAGGCATCGCGAGAAGTGATCACGAAGTGATCCTAGCTACAAGCTCACAATCATAACCCCTCCGTGTTCAACTCCCGAATCCCTATTCGGAAATTGACAGTCACGGAACACACGCTGGTAGTGTATTAGTATCATTGTGTCAAGTTATCTACAACCGGAATTAACAAGCTCCCATCTGCCACATAACCGCGGGCACGGCTTTCGAAAGTTCAAACCCTGCAGGGGTGTTCCAACTTGACCCATTACAAGCCCACGATCCGCGGAGTCGCAACTCCAAAGTGGGAAGACCCGAGTATCCTCGGAATCCCGTGCTCAAGTTAAACCGAACTAAGGTAAGGCTAATCCAGCAAATCCTCCCGGCGTGCCGACACCCTGATAGTAGCCGCGCGTATCTAGTCTCAGGCCACGACCGGATGAGCACAGCGTACAGTGGCCGAAACCCAAGTTGCCAAGGGGGGCCCCGCACACGACTCTAGTTTGGACCAACACTCAAGTCGAGCACTGGCCCAGGGGGGTTGAATTAATTAAGCCTCGGGTTAATTACTCCCTCGGAAAGGTTTTAGTTGTGTTAGGCGAATAGTACCAATGTTGGGACTTGCTGGAAAAGACTTAGCACTTAGCGGTTTATCGAGGGGGTCCCATACACCCCAACCGTGTTAGGAACGCATAATCAAGGAACATAATACCAGCTTATACGGATCCTAACGGCATGAGTGGAACAAAACACCAAGCAAAAGGCTTAGCCTACCACCCTTGCCAATATATAGATGATTTCAGTTTAAGCATTTATATAGTGTGATATAACCCAACCAAACTTCATCATGAAGCAAGCATCTTCACTTCACCTGCAACTAGCAACGCTATAAGAAGGGCTGAGCGAAGCGTACTTAGCCAAGCAACGGTTTGCATAGGTAGGATGGTTAAACATGGCAATTGGTTACAAGTAGGAGGCTGACAAGAAGAACATGGGCATCGAGGCAAAACTATAGATCGAGACTACTAGCAATAGGCAAAGATAGTAAAGTTATCGGGGTTCGGTCATCTTGCCTGAAGAGAAGACGTTCGGATCAAAAGAAGGGTCCTCGTGCTCAAGCTCGTTGGAAACCTCGTGCTCAACCTCGTTGGAAACCTCGTGCTCAACTTCCGGCTCTAAACAAGACAAACACACCAAGCACCAATCAACACGATGCAATGCGCACTCGATAAACATGAATGCATGATGGATGCACTAAAGATGCACATGGAGCACGTGAAACATCACTCAAGCAAAACACCTCAAAACAAGATAACAAGCTGATATTAATAATCTACACAGAAAATCACCCAAGTTTGATATAAGATTCGCTGAAATCGGAGTTACGGGCTAAAAGTTATGCCCGAAACAAGATTTGAGCGAAAGCTGAAAATTACAGCAACATAGCAACTTGGGAGCTCAAAATAATTAAGCTACAGCACCCAAAAAGCATGGCAAAGGACTTGAACACAAACTAGATATATAGTACATCAACTAGGTCCAAAGTGCACCCCCAACGGAGTCACGGATCAATAGCAATGATCTTGGACATATTGAACTTTGAAATAAAATTCTGGCAGCAGAATTTTATTGAAAGTTTGGAGCAAAAGATAAACATGCTACAGCCACTCAAATGGACATGTGAGGACATGGATGGAAAGACAACAATATATACTTCAAGGAACAATCAAAATCCACCCCAAAACTATCATGCTTTGTCCTAGAACATCACACGAACATGGCATCGGAACATAACAGATTTCAGACTTAGTGAAATTTCACTAAGTCCTAAAACAGCAATAACATCATAGCACCAAAAAGAGCATGTTTAAGTCACCTCGAAACTAAACATGGCAAAGGGTAAGCACCTCATCAAAATACATATGACGGTGATCCCGAAACACACAAGCATGCATCAAAGAGGTGAACACACCGATTACAACGAGCTCAACAAGATGGCATTTCATAACAAGTAAAAACACAACATTAGAACATGGTACTTTGCAACGATGATAACAAGGAAATAATAAATCTACCATGCAACCTATCACAAGCAACACGTAGTTCGTGACAAGACGAACACGTGGACATGTCATTTGCATCGTTTGGACAAACGAGCTAAAAGATATCACATGTCAAAGGTGGCATGAAAATAACACATAACAGCAGTTTATATCATCATACACTCTTGCAACAGCAAAACAAGCACCTAGATGATCTCTAACATGCATGACAACAACAGGTAAAACGTAGAGCACAACTCCACGAACATCTGGACATGCTACACGCGCAAAACGGAGCACCACAGTAAAAGATACAGCAGGTCAAAGTAGGCATCTCAGATAAACAGATCTGGGGACTTAGAAGTTTTAGAGTCAACCTTAACGAAAAAAAAACAGATCTGGAACAGTAGCGGGCCGCGCGAAGCTACAGTGGCGGCGGCCCGGAAGAAGTGGCCCGGCGGGAACTGGCTGGCGGGGCGAGGCGGCCCAGCTGCGCCCGGTCGGTGCGGAGGCGAGAGGCCCGCGGAAGGCCCCGCGGTGGCGCGGCCCGAGCGCGCGGCCCGGTGAGGCTTGCGGCGAGGAAGCGGGAGGCCTCGTGCGGTGCGGAGGCGCTCGATGGATCCCGCGCGATGGAGCGATGCGGTGGGCTGGCGCGGACGATGTGGGGACCAGGCCGAGCGGTGTACGGGCCGGGAGGCGAGGCGAGGCAGGCGGCCCAGGAGCGGCGGCGCCTGGCGGTTGAAGGAGTACGGGCCCAGGGAGGCGCGACGATCTGGTCCCCCAGGGCGACGGGCCCCCCGCGGTCGACCTGGCTCGGCGCGGTGGATGTGTTGACTCAGCGGCGGCTGAGTCCAGATCGAGCGGGCGTCGCGGTGGCGATCGATGGATCCCCTCGGGATCCGGGAGAAACAGTGGAGGATTTTTGGGATCTGAGATCTGAAATAAAGAAAGAAAAAAAAATAGAGGGAAGGAGGAAGAAGAAGGGGACATGCCAAATAGACTAGGGGTCTATATATAGCAGTTAGCTAGGGTTTGGAGACTAGGGGTGTTTAGGAGCCCTCCGATCGTGATCCAACGGATCCGATCGCGGGGATGAATTAAAAGGACCAGACGGAGATAAAAGAAAGCAGTAGGGGTATATCCGGGACACGAAGCGAAGGCACTTCGGGCCCACACGAACAACGGAGGGAGAAGTCAACGGAGTCCAAACGAGACGAGATTTGAGAGGCGGGTTGCACACAACAAAACAACAACACACACAACAACCTCGCGGCACACCGGTAACCAAAAACGCCCGAACAACAAAGTAGGCCTACGGGACGTCACGGACACGTGAGGAAGCTCCGGAACACGAAACGGACAACGGGAAGAAACGCCACGATCCGGATGCAACCCACAACACAAAAGCAATGCAATGCACATGTCTACATGATATGAATGAATGCCACACACACACACAACAAAACGACGAAAGCCCGAAAGACAAAGAACCCGAAATGGAAATAGATGAAGCCGGAGATTTATTATATACCCAAAAGGGAAAGTATTACATCCGGGGCATTACAAACTCTCCTCTACTACAAAAAGATCTCGTCCCGAGATCTAGGACTGGAAAAAGGAAGGGTACTCGGAACGAAGATGATCTTCTCGTTCCCAGGTAGCTTCTCGGTCTGTGTGATGCGACCACTTGACTTTCAGAAACTTGATGGACTTGTTGCGAGTCTTGCGTTCGGTTTCTTCGAGAATTGCAACTGGATGCTCTCGGTAGGAAAGGTCTTGTTGAAGATCAATCTCCTCAAACGGAATCATGCGCTCAGGTGCCTTGAAACATTTGCGAAGCTGAGACACATGGAAGACATCATGAACATTTGCAAAGTTGGAAGGGAGCTCGAGCTGATAGGCTAGATCGCCTCTTTTGCCAAGAATTTTGAAAGGCCCGACGTATCTAGGAGCAAGTTTTCCTTTGATACCGAATCTCTGGGTTCCTTTCATCGGAGAAACTCGGAGATAGACATGATCACCGATGTCGAAAGCCAAATCACGATGCTTTCCGTCATAGTAGCTCTTCTGACGCGACTGAGCGGCCTTGAGATTCTCACGTATGACTTTGCACATTTCTTCGGCTTCAGAGATCAAATCATTGCCAATAAGTTGGCGTTCGCCTGTTTCAGACCAGTTGAGAGGGGTACGGCACTTTCTGCCATAGAGAATTTCAAACGGTGCTTTGCCTGCACTTGCTTGAAAGCTGTTGTTGTAAGAGAACTCGGCAAATGGAAGACAGTCCTCCCATTTCATGCCGAAGGAGATGACACAGGCTCTGAGCATATCTTCTAGGATCTGATTCACACGCTCGACTTGACCACTAGTCTGAGGGTGAAAGGCAGTGCTGAACCTGATCTTCGTGCCCATGGCGGACTGAAAGGAGTCCCAGAACCTTGATGTGAACAAGCTGCCACGGTCTGAGGATATCACTTGAGGAATGCCATGTAGGGACACAATTCTGGAAGTGTACAGCTCTGCAAGTTGAGCTGCATTGATTGATTCTTTGACTGGAAGAAAGTGAGCGACTTTGGTAAGCTTGTCAATCACCACAAAGATAGCATCATTGCCTCGCTTGGATTTAGGAAAGCCAGTGACGAAGTCCATTTCAATGTGGTCGAACTTCCACTCAGGAATAGGAAGAGGTTGGAGAAGACCGGCTGGACGTTGATTTTCTGCTTTCACTCTTCTGCATACATCACATTCATTCACGAATTGGGCAATCTCCCTTTTCATGCGTGTCCACCAGTAAGATTGCTTGAGGTCTTGATACATCTTGGAACTGCCAGGATGAATGGAAAGGAGAGAGTCGTGAGCTTCTTCCATTATGAGCTTCCTGAGATCACCTTTGGGAACAACGAGTCTGTCCTCGAAGAACAAGGTATCTCTCTCATCAACACGGAAGCACTTATATTTTGGAGTGCCCTTTGCAATCCCATGTTTCACCTTCTTCACCATGGTATCACTGAGCTGGGCCTCACGGACTTGATCTTCCAAGGTAGGAGCAATTTGGAGATTAGCAAGAAAACCCTGCGGAACAACTTGGAGGTTGAGTTTCCTGAAAGCTTCACAAAGCTCAGGCTGATGCGGCTTTATAAGAAGGCTGTTGCAATATGCCTTCCTGCTCAAAGCATCTGCAATCACATTCGCCTTGCCTGGAGTGTACTCAATGCTGGGGTTGTACTCTTGGATCATCTCGACCCAACGAGTCTGGCGGAGGTTCAGATGCGGCTGTGTGAAGATGTACTTCAAACTCTTGTGATCAGTGAAGATGTCGACCTTTCTGCCCAACAACAGATGTCTCCACGTAATCAGAGCATGTACCACAGCTGCTAGCTCGAGATCATGTGTGGGATAGTTCTTCTCAGCTGGCTTTAGCTGACGTGAAGTGTATGCCACAATTCTCTTATCTTGCATAAGCACACCACCAAGACCTTGAAGAGAAGCGTCACAGAACACTTCATAGGGCTTGGATTCATCTGGAGGAATCAGAACTGGAGCAGAGACAAGCTTCTCTTTGAGGGTTTTGAAAGCCACTTCACAATCGGGAGACCAAAAGTATTTGACATTCTTCTGAAGGAGGTTGGAAAGAGGCTTGGCAATCTTGGAGAAGTTCTCCACAAACCTTCTGCAATAGCTGGCAAGACCCAGAAAACTGCGGAGCTGCTTGACGTTCTGAGGAGCTTCCCAGTTGACAATTGCTTCAACTTTCTCGGGATTAACCGCAATACCGTCAGCTGAGATAATGTGGCCCAGGTACAAAACCTTATCGAGCCAAAACTCGCACTTGGAGAACTTGGCATAGAATTTATGCTCTCGGAGTCGATCAAGAACCAGACGCAAGTGCTTTTCGTGATCTTCTTCATTCTTGGAAAACACCAGAATATCATCCAGATACACAAGCACGAATTCGCCAGTATAGGGGTTGAAGATGTAATGCATCATCCTTGAAAAGGTAGGAGGAGCATTGGCGAGACCGAAGGACATGACGGTATACTCATATGAACCGTAGCTCGTTCTGAAGGCCGTCTTGGGAATGTCTTCCTCGCGAATGCGAATTTGATGGTATCCCATTCGGAGGTCAAGCTTAGAGAACACTTTAGCTCCTTTGAGCTGCTCAAAGAGTTCGTTGATGTTGGGGAGCGGATACTTGTTCTTAATCGTCTTCTTGTTCAATGGCCGGTAGTCAACACAGAGACGCTCCGTGCCATCTTTCTTCTTGACAAATAAGACACCACAGCCCCACGGAGATGTACTCGGTCTGATGAGACCCATACGCTCCTGTTCATCCAACTGTTTCTTCAATTCCTTCAATTCATCTGAAGAGAGCTTGTATGGACGCCGGCAAACAGGTTCGGTGCCCGGCTCGAGTTCAATGACAAACTCCACCTGACGGTGTGGAGGCATGCCTGGAAGTTCTTCTGGAAAGACGTCTTGATATTCGTTCACCACTGGAATTTGCTCTATGGCATTAATTTCACCCTTATCATTAAGAGAGAAAAGCCGAATAGTATTATCCCTGGAGGCGAAGATAATCACATCTTCATCAGAATGAGTCAATTTGACTTCCTTTTGAGCGCAATCAATGTGAGCATCGTGCTGAGAAAGCCAATCCATTCCGAGGATGAGGTCGATGTCAGAATTACCAAGAACCACCGGTTTAGCCATAAAACGATAATCACCCATGCGAATAGAAACATCCGGAGCAAATATCTTTGAATGCAATAGTTTGCCTGGAGAAACAACTGACAATTCTCTTGGCAAACTTCTGGTGACGATGTTGTGCTTGGATGCAAAAGGATATGACATGAAAGAGCAAGTAGCACCTGAATCAAATAACACTTTAGCTGGAAAAGAGTTAACTGGAAGGTTACCCAGAATGACATCAGACGAATTCTCCGCTTGTGCTGCATTCATCAGATTGACCCTTGCAGACTTTGGATCATGCCTGACAATCGCTGAACTCATAGGTGGAGGAGGTGGAAGACGCTTCGGATTCGGACATCTGTTGGCATAGTGACCCTTCTGAGTGCATTTGTTGCAAGTCACTTCTGAGAGAGGACGGAACTGAGAGCCACTGGACTTGGAGCCTTGAGACTGAAACTGCTTCTTCGACTGGTTGCTTGGGTTGGGTGGGTGGGAGAAACCACGACCACTAGAGTTCTTGTTGTTGGAGTTGTTGTATGGAGCTCGAATCATTGGAGGAGGAGGAAGCCAGAATTTCTGTTGTTTCGCAGCCAACTGAGACGATGAGGTAGAGTGAACAGCATCTCGAATTCTCTTCTTAGAAGCCTCCATCTTAAGCTGAGCTGCTTCTTGTTTCAAAGCCATGTTATAGAACTTATCGAATTCGTCTGGCTCGAACAAAGTGAGAGCAAGCTGAAGTTCATCTTTGAGACCTCCACGGAACTGATAGATTTTACTCTTTGCATCAGGAATGTCTTGCTTTGCATAGCGAGCGAGGTTTTGGAACTTGACATTATACTGATAGACTGACATGGAGCCCTGCTTGAGGTTGCGGAATTGCTCACGCATACCCTCGATAACACTTGTAGGAATGTGATGCGAGCGGAAATCCTTGCAGAAATTCTCCCATGAGATCACTTGACCCGGCCTTGAGTCTTTGTACTGCTGCCACCAATCAGCTGCTTGATCTTTCAGTTGGAAGGCTGCAAACTTCACATAGTCAACTTCTTTCACGTTACTGCACTCAAAATGCTTCTTGATATCGGTCAGCCAATCTTCAGCATCAAGAGGGTCGACACAGTAACTGAAAGCTTTAGGATTGTTGGCCAAGAACTGGTTGAGAGTAGCATGGTGCTGCTGGAAGAAGTTGCCTTGGTTCATTGGAACGCCCTGATTAGCTTGATTAGCTTGATTAGCTTGCATCATCTGCATCATCTGCATCATCAACTGAGTGTTCTGAGCAGTAGTCTGCATAATTGCTCTCCAAGCCTCAGGCGGAGGAGGAGGTGAAGGAGGATGCTCTGGAACCTCTTCCACCTCTGGGTTGGCATTCGGAACCTTTTTCGGAGCCATCCTGTAGAGATGACCACGAATCAGCAATTGATTGACAAAAGGAATAAGCTGAATCAATGGAATGAATTGCAACAAGTCTTCACAATAATCATTCGAACAATAAGAACGAATGAAATCATCCGAACAAGAGGAACGAATGAATTTCTCAGTTAAATGATAACATCAGTCTTCACGAGAAGCCACATAGGGATCAAAAGGATAAAATAATAAAACAAGAAGGTACGGAAAGGAACAAACACAAGAGAGGAGTTTCGTTCTAACATCTTTGTGCTGAAAGCATATGAACGCGTTACGAAAAGGTTTTGCAATCCCCGGATCAGCATAGCCAAGGACCCTTTAAGATGCAACTCCTGATAGTAACCTCGGTCATATAACTCCTTCACTCAATGTCGAACCCCGAACTCACTAACCTGCATTCGTTGGAAGAATGCCTACGATCTACTGGATAAACCCACCTATAGCTTTCCGAAAGATTCCAGTTATGCAATCAGGTGTTGGGGATACACGGGAAGCACCGCGCAATCAACTCTAACCTACATCCAGGTGTATCCATCCTTCAACACATAACCAGTCTTTCTCGGAAGCTGTGTACCTCGGACCTTCGAAAAGCATCCACTATAACAAGCTATGGCAATACTCCCGAACTACCTCCCCAGTACTGGGTGATGTCGGGGTTATCGTGCCACTGGCCGTATAGGGGAGATTTTCGATGTCGGCCGTCTTAAGTATTTAGTACTGTCGCGATATGCTTGTTACAATGATACCCCGAAGCTCAACTCCTCGGTAACAGGAGGCATCGGGAACAATATCCTTGTCACAAGAACATCGAAACAATCCCAGAATACTCGCGGGATTCCTAAAAAAAAATTTTGTGCAAATTTTGAAGATAGGAGAGACAAGAGTAGACGTCAGGAGTCCTCACCAGAGAGAAAGGGGATGAGAAGCAAAGAATCCTACTCTCCGATATAATATAGGACTCAAAAAGTTTTCAGTGTGTGCCTAGACTCAACCGTCAACGGTTCGATCAAACAGTGGGGGCTCCTAGGTCGGAGAAGGCTCTGAATACCAACTTGTAATGCCCAGGATGGAGTTATACCTCCTACGTGTCGAGGCACGACTTAAAGGCATAAGTCCATCCAAGAATGATCTCAAGTTTGGTAATCTTTGCACAACTCATGTAAAAGAGGGATAGTAAACTGAAAATAGTTGGCTTACAATCGCCACGTCACAGAATAACAGTACAAGTCTCAAACATCATACATTAAGAGCACTACAACCCTCTAAGGGCAAAAGCCAAATGTCAAAGTACCAAACTCAGATAAAATAAAACCACAGGCAGATCGAATCCTAGTAAGAGACTCCACTACTGATCGTCCGGGTAGCGCACGTAGTAACGACTACGCTCCTCGTCGTACTCCCAATCCAGCTCGGTGCCATCACCTGGATAGCTCACAGCTGGACCTGCATCTGGTGTGTGAAGTAACTGTGAGCCACAGAGGACTCAGCAATCCCGTTCCCGGGTAACAGAACTATTTAAGCCTTTAGGTGAGGGAAAGGCTGAAGAAAGAACAAGTCTGCAGCAGCAACTAGCATCTAGCTTACGCAAGTGAGAGCGAGAAGAGAAGGCATCGCGAGAAGTGATCACGAAGTGATCCTAGCTACAAGCTCACAATCATAACCCCTCCGTGTTCAACTCCCGAATCCCTATTCGGAAATTGACAGTCACGGAACACACGCTGGTAGTGTATTAGTATCATTGTGTCAAGTTATCTACAACCGGAATTAACAAGCTCCCATCTGCCACATAACCGCGGGCACGGCTTTCGAAAGTTCAAACCCTGCAGGGGTGTTCCAACTTGACCCATTACAAGCCCACGATCCGCGGAGTCGCAACTCCAAAGTGGGAAGACCCGAGTATCCTCGGAATCCCGTGCTCAAGTTAAACCGAACTAAGGTAAGGCTAATCCAGCAAATCCTCCCGGCGTGCCGACACCCTGATAGTAGCCGCGCGTATCTAGTCTCAGGCCACGACCGGATGAGCATAGCGTACAGTGGCCGAAACCCAAGTTGCCAAGGGGGGCCCCGCACACGACTCTAGTTTGGACCAACACTCAAGTCGAGCACTGGCCCAGGGGGGTTGAATTAATTAAGCCTCGGGTTAATTACTCCCTCGGAAAGGTTTTAGTTGTGTTAGGCGAATAGTACCAATGTTGGGACTTGCTGGAAAAGACTTAGCACTTAGCGGTTTATCGAGGGGGTCCCATACACCCCAACCGTGTTAGGAACGCATAATCAAGGAACATAATACCGGCTTATACGGATCCTAACGGCATGAGTGGAACAAAACACCAAGCAAAAGGCTTAGCCTACCACCCTTGCCAATATATAGATGATTTCAGTTTAAGCATTTATATAGTGTGATATAACCCAACCAAACTTCATCATGAAGCAAGCATCTTCACTTCACCTGCAACTAGCAACGCTATAAGAAGGGCTGAGCGAAGCGTACTTAGCCAAGCAACGGTTTGCATAGGTAGGGTGGTTAAACATGGCAATTGGTTACAAGTAGGAGGCTGACAAGAAGAACATGGGCATCGAGGCAAAACTATAGATCGAGACTACTAGCAATAGGCAAAGATAGTAAAGTTATCGGGGTTCGGTCATCTTGCCTGAAGAGAAGACGTTCGGATCAAAAGAAGGGTCCTCGTGCTCAAGCTCGTTGGAAACCTCGTGCTCAACCTCGTTGGAAACCTCGTGCTCAACTTCCGGCTCTAAACAAGACAAACACACCAAGCACCAATCAACACGATGCAATGCGCACTCGATAAACATGAATGCATGATGGATGCACTAAAGATGCACATGGAGCACGTGAAACATCACTCAAGCAAAACACCTCAAAACAAGATAACAAGCTGATATTAATAATCTACATAGAAAATCACCCAAGTTTGATATAAGATTCGCTGAAATCGGAGTTACGGGCTAAAAGTTATGCCCGAAACAAGATTTGAGCGAAAGCTGAAAATTACAGCAACATAGCAACTTGGGAGCTCAAAATAATTAAGCTACAGCACCCAAAAAGCATGGCAAAGGACTTTAACACAAACTAGATATATAGTACAGCAACTAGGTCCAAAGTGCACCCCCAACGGAGTCACGGATCAATAGCAATGATCTTGGACATATTGAACTTTGAAATAAAATTCTGGCAGCAGAATTTTATTGAAAGTTTGGAGCAAAAGATAAACATGCTACAGCCACTCAAAGGACATGTGAGGACATGGATGGAAAGACAACAATATATACTTCAAGGAACAATCAAAATCCACCCCAAAACTATCATGCTTTGTCCTAGAACATCACACGAACATGGCATCGGAACATAACAGATTTCAGACTTAGTGAAATTTCACTAAGTCCTAAAACAGCAATAACATCATAGCACCAAAAAGAGCATGTGTAAGTCACCTCGAAACTAAACATGGCAAAGGGTAAGCACCTCATCAAAATACATATGACGGTGATCCCGAAACACACAAGCATGCATCAAAGAGGTGAACACACCGATTACAACGAGCTCAACAAGATGGCATTTCATAACAAGTAAAAACACAACATTAGAACATGGCACTTTGCAACGATGATAACAAGGAAATAATAAATCTACCATGCAACCTATCACAAGCAACACGTAGTTCGTGACAAGACGAACACGTGGACATGTCATTTGCATCGTTTGGACAAACGAGCTAAAAGATATCACATGTCAAAGGTGGCATGAAAATAACACATAACAGCAGTTTATATCATCATACACTCTTGCAACAGCAAAACAAGCACCTAGATGATCTCTAACATGCATGACAACAACAGGTAAAACGTAGAGCACAACTCCACGAACATCTGGACATGCTACACGCGCAAAACGGAGCACCACAGTAAAAGGTACAGTAGGTCAAAGTAGGCATCTCAGATAAACAGATCTGGGGACTTAGAAGTTTTAGAGTCAACCTTAACGAAAAAAAAACAGATCTGGAACAGTAGCGGGCCGCGCGGAGCTACAGTGGCGGCGGCCCGGAAGAAGTGGCCCGGCGGGAACTGGCTGGCGGGGCGAGGCGGCCCAGCTGCGCCCGGTCGGTGCGGAGGCGAGAGGCCCGCGGAAGGCCCCGCGGTGGCGCGGCCCGAGCGCGCGGCCCGGTGAGGCTTGCGGCGAGGAAGCGGGAGGCCTCGTGCGGTGCGGAGGCGCTCGATGGATCCCGCGCGATGGAGCGATGCGGTGGGCTGGCGCGGACGATGTGGGGACCAGGCCGAGCGGTGTACGGGCCGGGAGGCGAGGCGAGGCAGGCGGCCCAGGAGCGGCGGCGCCTGGCGGTTGAAGGAGTACGGGCCCAGGGAAGCGCGACGATCTGGTCCCCCAGGGCGACGGGCCCCCCGCGGTCGACCTGGCTCGGCGCGGTGGATGTGTTTACTCAGCGGCGGCTGAGTCCAGATCGAGCGGGCGTCGCGGTGGCGATCGATGGATCCCCTCGGGATCCGGGAGAAACAGTGGAGGATTTTTGGGATCTGAGATCTGAAATAAAGAAAGAAAAAAAAAATAGAGGGAAGGAGGAAGAAGAAGGGGACATGCCAAATAGACTAGGGGTCTATATATAGCAGTTAGCTAGGGTTTGGAGACTAGGGGTGTTTAGGAGCCCTCCGATCGTGATCCAACGGATCCGATCGCGGGGATGAATTAAAAGGACCAGACGGAGATAAAAGAAAGCAGTAGGGGTATATCCGGGACACGAAGCGAAGGCACTTCGGGCCCACACGAACAACGGAGGGAAAAGTCAACGGAGTCCAAACGAGACGAGATTTGAGAGGCGGGTTGCACACAACAAAACAACAACACACACAACAACCTCGCGGCACACCGGTAACGAAAAACGCCCGAACAACAAAGTAGGCCTACGGGACGTCACGGACACGTGAGGAAGCTCCGGAACACGAAACGGACAACGGGAAGAAACGCCACGATCCGGATGCAACCCACAACACAAAAGCAATGCAATGCACATGTCTACATGATATGAATGAATGCCACACACACACACAACAAAACGACGAAAGCCCGAAAGACAAAGAACCCGAAATGGAAATAGATGAAGCCGGAGATTTATTATATACCCAAAAGGGAAAGTATTACATCCGGGGCATTACATGGTTAGATGTGTTTTCTTCTAAAATACCGTGAACGGAACTAGTCCTTGGTGACTACTGAAATCCGTTGGCTGTGGTAAAGTACAAACTCTGCAGAGTCAAAACCATTCGCATAACCACTTCCTTGGTCAAGGACGTTGGTTAGCAGATCAGTGTCAGTCTCAGCGTCAATCTCTGGAGAAACATATACTTAACTGACGGTGGTAAGCCCGGCTGAATGTTACTCCTGTGAATAGACTAACCCGTTTACTTTTATGTGCCGAGTATTTCTTGGGATGGTGCTACCTCCATGAACTACTCAATTTTTGTATGATATAAGCCCTTTATGTGATGTCGCTCAGACGTCCGACTGTGGCATTCTTGTCATTTACTTTTGATATAAGCCCTTTATGTGATGTCGCTCAGACGTCCGACTGTGGCATTCTTGTCATTTACTTTTGATATAAGCCCTTTATGTGATGTCGCTCAGACGTCCGACTGTGGCATTCTTGTCGTTTACTTTTGATATAAGCCCTTTATGTGATGTCGCTCAGACGTCCGACTGTGGCATTCTTGTCTTTTACTTTTGATATAAGCCCTTTATGTGATGTCGCTCAGACGTCCGACTGTGGCATTCTTGTCATTTACATTTGATATAAGCCCTTTATGCGGTGTCGCCCTGATGCCCGACTGCGGCATGTTTATTCTATTTTACCTTTCGAGGCGTCGCTTCAGACACCCGACCGGTCTTCAGCTATTTTATTTATGTTGCAGTGCCAATTTAATTACTCATGTGTGTATTACTAATCTGCTCGTATGCATCATGTTTGCATTTGTTATATCTTATGTCCAAACTGTCTTGCGAGTACATTCAAAGTACTCACCTGGCTTGTTGATTTGGCCAGATGTTGACGAAGGCGATCTTATGGATGAAGAGTACGATAGCGAGTCCGACGCCTAGAGGAGTCCCAGTCAGTCCCTTGCGATCCTGGAGTTGGTCACGTGTATTATATACGCTTCCGCAACCCGAATAAAATCATCGAGCCTCACTCCGGCGCTCGATGAGTGTAAGATTCTGGAGTCACGTCACCCACATCACTGTGACATACCCACTATCACTATATCTACGAGTTAGTAGTTATGCCACCATAGCCCGTTGTGTCATACCCGCCCTTATGTGTAATATTGGCGTGCTTGTAATAAATTGTTGAGCAGCCTCAGCTCAACTCTGTATAATATTTAGTACTTCTGGATTTCCTGTATCAAGGATTTGTCTGCCAGTATGGAGGATTCCTCTATACTAGTTTGACGAGAGGGGCGATTTTTCAATAAGTGTTTTATTGGAAAACCGGTCCTGACACTCTCCCGCTAGATAGCGGGCGTATCTAGATTTGGCCTCGGCCCTAGTGGTGTACCCTTTGTAACTGTTACCGCTGAATCGGTGAACCTGTCTCCGACACTCCTCCTAGTCGTCGTAGACTCCGGGAACCTTACCCTTGTACACGACATACGACGGCATCGCTAGGCACTAGCCAAACAAAACGTTAGTACCAATTCATAGACAATACATAAGCAATATATAAGTATGCAACAGAACGATCGAAAGAGAAAAGCAAGACATTAATAGCATGGATTACATCTAAGTTGAACGACTCTCGAAACCAAAGAGACATACTACAAGTTCATTAAAGTTTAATTACAACATGAGCCAATCAATGTTTCAGAACTAGACATAGCATCACTGCTTTCGACTCGACTCAAGGGACCAGAGCGTGGATGAAGCCGCCGTCTATCGTGGGAGTCATGAAATCACGGGCGTTGTCAGCCTGCATTTGTAGCATTGTGTCGATGTCACTGTTGGACGGTTGGTTCCTGAGGAAGAACTGCCCCGAGGTACGAAGGACATCTTGATGGATGATTTCCGCAAACTCTGACTGGATGCGAAAGAATTCTTGTCTGATGTCCGTGTCCTGGATTGCCGACACGTTCGCGGCCCAATCTTTGAGTTTACTCGGTAGCAGAAGTTGATGATGGTCCCGTACGATCGCCCGCATGTGATGGATGGCGTAGTAGGCACCCTTCTGACCGCCAGGCGGCTGCTTGACGCAGCAGAACATCGTATTGTGGGAGAACACGTGCTTGCCGGTCTTACGTACTGTCCTGGTGAAGGTGCCTCCAGATTTGGCGTAGCCGGGGAGAACATCATCAAGAACCTTCTTGACATTTGTGTAGTCTACGTTCGACTAACGGTCCGGGTCGAAATACGTGGCCATGGAATATTTGGGGCTTAGGAGGATGAGCGTGCAATGTGTGTCACTGCAGAAAACATGGAATGTTAAAAGAAAAACGATCGAAATCTAAGAATTCATATGTTACGGGGCGGTTGAGGGGGAGGACTTACTCGGGAAACTAAGGCACGAGGAAGTTATCCTTATCTTGGTTTGCCAGAATGACGCCTTCGAGGTAAGAACTCGCGACTTGCCGGTCCCCAGCGCTGCCCAAGATCTTGGCACGCATGTAGAAGGGGTCGACTATCATGATGTCCGAGGTCTTGTCGCGAATGATCCGCATCTCCATACTCAGCGAAAATAGCCGAACGAAGGTGTAGTGCAGCGGATGAAGGTTCAACATAGCGTGGATGTCATCAAACCGCAGGACGATCGTAACCCCGATGGAATTATCCACAAAGCCCTTGCCCTCTGGCACCTGGGCCGCGAAAACCGGGTATGCCACATCCTTCTCTCTGAGACGCCGCTTCTCCAAAGATAGAACACTGTCATGCAGACTCCGCATAGCACCGGTTGCAGCATCGAGCATATTTGTCGGTAGCATTGGCCTACCCGCCACATGCACCCTCCTCATTAGATCCTCAGGTGAAGGTGGCCCGTCCTGAGCACGGATCGTACTCGGTGCCGGCTGGCTCGCACCCTTGTTAATTTTTCTTTTGTGTGCCTTCTTCTTCTCCTGAATTGGGACCGAGTTCTGCTCACAGACCGCCTTCTTGAGTGTGTTGGGGCTGATAATATTTCGCACCTCGCCTATCTGAGGCTCGGTGAAGTCGGCAGCTGGAGGCGTCTCCTGAGAGCTGAACGGCAGACGACGCCTGTTGCAACTTGGCTTCTCCGCGATACCAGCTAGATCGCGCACGTATTTTGTTGGGTTGGGTTCTTGAGAAGGAGGCCCCATGAAGTCGCCGCCGTACCCATGATCGGCAAAGTACTGATCGACGTTGCCAAATGTATCGTCGTCGTCGTCGTCGTCGTTCTGATCCTGTGCCATATGCATGTTTGGATCCAGTGGCATAGGGATGTCCGGCACCGTTGCGGCGGTCTTGCCATGGGGCCGACTTGGCGCCGGCACGACTGGCGGTGTTGTCTTTGGGGTGGTGTCCCCCGCCCCCAAACGAATATGGCTCTTCGGCCAAAGCAGGGGCCAGCTCAGGCAGGCGCTGAGGGTCATCACGTCATCATCGTCGGCGTTGACGGGTCGAATCGGAGGTAACACCTCGTCGCAGCCTGGCAGCACCCGAACCAGTTGAACCCTAAACAAGTTGGGTGGCATCTGGGTACCGTGGAACAAGGGGTTGCCCGGTTGAACGATTTTGCCCTTGGCGACATCGACCAACTCGTTGTTCACGAAGTGCAGGAGAGTGCACGGAACGTCGGCGGCGCCCTGCGAAAACATGTAGGGCGTCAGGGATGCCCAGTCAAAGGCAAGGAGATGAAGTCCTCGGCCGAGAGAGGCTTAATTAGTTACCGTGATGATGGCGTCGAGCTCGGCTAATGTCGAGGCACCGCCAACGGCGGGCGTGCAGTTGACGGAGGGGCCGCTTGCTGCAGAGGTGCCGGCCGGCGTACACCCAGGTGCATTAAGCTCCCGTGCCGGCGTCGGAGACACCAATGTCGCCTCCGCCGGAGACACCAATGGCCCCGCCATCGCGTTCTGCGAGTTGCTGGCCGTGAAGCTAGGAATCGGGGGCGGCCCCTGTTGGCCGCCCGCAATCCACGCACTCAACCCCTCGATCAAGGTAGGCACAATGGTGGTGATCGTCGCTCCGAGCTGTTGTTGCACTTGCTCTTAGACAATCTCCGGAATCCGCGCCACCTGTGCCTTGAGTTCTTGAACCTCGTGTGCCTGGCTTTCCGAGCTGGTCTTTTTCTCCTTTCGCCCACCAGCATTATAGTATGACGACCATTTTGTCGACAAGCCTTTGTCGGCCACACGACCAGCTGACGTCGGCTTACTGAGGTTATCCTTGTTCTTCATTACATTCAACGCCCTATTTAGAGTCGTGTCCCAAGGGTTGCTCTTAGTCGACCCCGCGCTACTACTTTCAGTCGCCTGCGGAAGGAATGTGAACCATTTAGAAATTTGGCTTCATTAATTAGAATGCAACCATATGGAGCTAATTACGCGGGGGTGTATTCCTTACCAGAACAAGCTCAAGCGCCCTGGTCTTCGGATCCGTGGTAAGCTCCTTTGTTTTCGGGTCCTTCTTGTACCGAGCCCTGACAAAGTTCCTGGTCTGCTTGTCACCGTATTTATCGAAGAGGGGCGGTAGGCCTTGCTCAGCACGGTCCGCCTCCTCCTTGTCCCATATAGGCTCCGCCACTCTGTAACCGCCGGGACCGAGTGTGTGTTCCCCTAAGTTCAGCTCCCGCATTTCTTTCCCCCACTGACTTGATTCGGAGTGTGCGGTGCTCGAGCAATTGATCTTGAAGTCGTTGTAGTCATCTTCGGTGATCGAAGGATTTTTCTCCTTGATCTTCTCATAACTCTCACCTTTCTCGATCATTCTCTTCACATTGCTTTTCCAAGTAGACAGGGCCTTGTTCATCTTCGTGAGGGCAGCATTGTTCACTTTATTCCCTTTGAGGCTTTTGTTTTCAAATTCAGCGGGGAACTTGTATCGTTCGTGGACCTTCGTGAAGAGGAGGTTGCACAAATTCCCTCGGTCAGGATGCCTCAGGTTCTCGGTGTTGATCGAGACGGTGCTCCGGAGAATGCACCCGAGCTGAAGCGAGTACCCCTTGACTATTCGTTCGGGCGCCGTTGGATTCCCGCCGGAGTCCACTTCAGTAACTTCCTCCTTGAGGGTGCGGAGCACGGTCGGGCGCCGGTCCTTCTGTTGCCTCTTCGGTTGGCTGCCATCTGTGCGTGCGCCACCATCATCAGTGGTGGCATCCTCGGCGGCACCATCAGTGTGGCATCAGTGGGGTCATCCTCGGCGGTACCATCAGTGGTCTCAGGATCGGTGGGGAAGGCAGCGTCCTCATACAAGTGAGGTTGTTCCTCCATCTCCTGGGACAGCTCCTAGAATGCCTTGCCGCCCGAACCCCCGGCCTCATCGTTGTTGGCCATGTTTCTCTCTAAATAGGAACAAAGTTTGGTCAAAAAGTTGGTTATTGTCAAGGAACAAGATCATGGTCTCATCATTTAGGGTTTGTCGACACCGAGGCATCCTAAAAGCTATGCTTTTATAATTGAGGGTTTTTCGACGTCGAGGCACCCTAAAAGCCTAAGCTTTCATCATTTCGGTTTTTATCGACACCGAGGCACCCTGAAAGCCAAGGTTTTATAATTTATGGTTTGTCGACACCGAGGCATCCTAAAAGCTAAGCTGGGAAGGAGAATTCTAAGTTGGGCCTAATCACTTGGATCTATTGCCGCCTATGGTTTAATGCAGCTAGAATAAAGGGGCACTTGATCCTACTTAATTAACTACTAAGATACCCCGGCCCATGCATTAGTCACAAGTACCCCATATGTCCTATTTTTAGCAAAGTCATGCTAAAATTCACGGAAAATTTCAGCATGACCTTTGCTGAAAATAGCACATATGGAGTATCCGAATTTGCCGGAACGGAAGTTAACCGACATTCCAGCAAACTCAAGGGCCTCTCGGGGTAACTGCAAAATCATCACGACACGATGGTCGGAGACAAAACCCAGCAAAAAGCTGCTCCAGGTTCACCAATTGACTGATACTCATGGATAAGCAAAGCAAACTACTACTACCAAAACAAGAACCAGACAAACTGATATATAATGTCAAGCATGTCTAATACCAGCAGCTAATTTTAGCTTTTGCTTTTTAGTGCCAAATTCTAGCTAGTACCAGTAGTTTTTCTCTTCAGGTAAAATTAACAGCTAGCAGCAATTATTTTCAAATATATATACAAGATAGTAGGTAAAAGGAATTTATATGTGCCCACTGGACATTTTTATATTAACCTAAGGAAAAATGAATAGTTAGGATAATTACCCACTGTTAATAACAACACATATATAAGAGAAACACCTGATGTATTATCTCAATAAAATGAGCCAGATTTGCATTCCCTTCAACAAACAAAAAATAAATGTATGCGTGGCCTTATTATTTATGAAATATAAGAGAGACAACAAAATATATAAGAGAGACAGACACTTGCTGTAATAAAATGAGCCAGATTTGCATTCCCTTCCAAAAATAAAGTTGTATGCGTGGACTTATTATTTATCAACCAAAAAAGACACGCACATATATAGGGTAGCTGCTAGTGTATATACACTTAACTTAATTTGACAGCTCCATCATGCATCAGCTGTAACTCAACTCTAACAACAATTAAGCTAAGCAATTAACTACTAACTCTAACAGCAATTAAGCTAAGCAACTAGCATGCCAGGCCAGGCACCACCTACAGCAAGCAAGTTTGTTTCTTGCTAGAGAGAGTTGGACCTTTCATTTTCTTTTTCAACCAGTTTTACAAGGAAGGAAGAAAATTCAACCAACTAGTAAAACTCAGGCACCTTCCTTCCTTCCTTCCTTCACATGATTGACTTCTCTTTTCCTCCCTTTGGCCTAGTTAATTAATTCGAGAGAGATGCAGCAGCAACACAAGTTCAGATTCAGACTAAATTAACTGATAATTTGACCTAGTTAACCTAGTTAATTAATTCGAGAGGGATTTGACCTAGTTAACCTAATTAATCCCTAGCAGTTAATTAATTTGACCTAGTTAACCTCCAGCAAGCAAGTTTGAACCTAATTTAGCCATTCAAGGTGTTTGACCTAGTTTGACCTAATTTGACCTAGCGGTACTGATAGTACGATCAACTCCCCAACAAGCTGTTCCCCAATTTAGCCATTCAGCAAAGGCCAACCCTAGGGTGGTGTGTAAATTTATCCTTGTTGATTCCATCTAGTGAAACCCCAAATATATTGTATCTAGAAAACTAGTGTATGTTTGAATGGATGCATGCTTAATTCTAATTAGACTGTGTTTTTTCTTTTGTAATTTCATAATTTGCATAGGGTGGATTGATAATACCCAAAAGATGCCAGGCACTAGCAAAAATTTGTAACAAAAAGATGCACACACATTGTGCTGTTAAAGAAAAGAGCACATAGTGAATATGGATGAAATTATTGCCGATCTCTGGCTTCGAAAACCAATTGGTGAGTTTGATCTGGAGATTAGAGATTTATGTTAGTGTCAGTGGTAATGTGCTCCTACTATGGTGTGTGTTGTTTAATATTTGGTAAAAAAAATCGCCTATCATAATTTAGCCCCGCACCTACTCTGTTCCTGGCTCTGCTGCTGCCCATAGATGCAGAACCCAACTACTGTCAACTTACCACATTTCAGTGTTTTCGTACTCTCAGAAGAAACAGTGTGTTTAAGTACTCAATTTTTGCAGGTATTGTAAAAGGGCGAAGGCTAAGTTTAAGGAGCTTGAACTGAAGATACCGTTAACACATATGAAAGCGGCGAGCTGGCTAAACTTCTGAACATCAGTGTCAAGGACGATCTTTGAATATCGTTTTAGCATGAATATTGTCCTTCTTGTTTTGAGGTTACAAAGGCCTTGCAGTGCAACTATGGACTATCATTTTCAGACTAAATTAACTGCTAATTTGACCTAGTTAACCTAGTTAATTAATTCGAGAGGGATTTGACCTAGTTAACCTAATTAATCCCTAGCAGTTAATTAATTTGACCTAGTTAACCGCCAGCAAGCAAGTTTGAACCTAATTTGACCTAAATTCGAGAGGGATTTGAACTAAACCTAGCAAAAGAGAGAAGAAGAGGGCATGGCCGGGAGGGAGGAGAGGAGGAAGAGAGGAGAAGAGAGGCAGAGGGAGGAGGGTTACCTGACCACGATGATGTGGTGGCCGGAGCGGAGACGACGAAGGGCGGAGACGGCGGGGAGGTCGCAGGCCTCTTCTCCTGGTGGACGTACGAAGCCGGCCGGCGCGGACCTCCTGGATGTCCTCCCCACGCGAAGGCGACGACGGCGAGCGGAGAGAGTGGAGGGG
>LR738709.1:106449162-106497775 GCA_902687465.1 Secale cereale
GCTGCGGTGGTGAGGGGCGCGGGGGCGCGGGGGCACGGGGGCGGCGGGGGTGGAGTCGGGGAGAGAGAGAGGGGATAGCTAGGTTGGGGATGGCCGGGGAGGAGATATGGATGGTGGGGGCGGCGCAAGACTAATGGTGCACCACCCCTCGGTGCGCCATAAGTGCATACATACTAATGGCGCACCTCACCCTGGTGCGCCATTACTATTTTTTTTCTGCTCGAGCCAACAGGTTATCTTCAACCTGACCTGATCCACATCAAGTGTCCTCTACTAGCTCGACTGGTCAGCAGCCAGTTCTCACACCAGGAGGTCCTGGGTTCGATTCCCAGGCTCCACAATTTTTTATGCATTTTAAAATGTTGTTTGATACTTATTTGTGTTTAAATATGTTCAAACTTGTTTAAATCATGATAGTTCAAAAAGTGCCCATGAAATACAATCGAGAAATGAAGGCTACGATTTAAATACAATCGATCTTAGCTAGCTATCTGTTCACAATCTTCTTGCCCTTCTTTTTCGCAAATGGAGTTCTTCTGTGGAACGAACGTCCTTTAGGTAGGGTGGTCCTGCTTCTTCTTGTGGTGTATGCTGCTACTTCATCATCGTCGTCATGTTCGATCCTCGGGTCGCCGTACTTGTCGAAGTCTTGCTCATTGGCTACTCCATCCATTCCGATGATCTTCCTTTTGCCTCTCCTCACGACAACACGACTGGGCTTTGACGGGTCGGTAATGAAGAAGCATTGGTCAACTTGGGAAGCCAGTACCCATGGCTCATTTTTCACGGTGACGTTTGCGCCCGCAGTCTTGGATTTGGCTTCAGGTATAACCATGGTGGTGAAATACCGGTCTTCTTTTAGGACGCTCTTGGCCCATTTGACATGGAACATCGGGACCTTCTCTCCAGCGTAGCTCAACTCCCAGATCTCCTCGATCCATCCGTAGTATCTGTCCTTGTCATTACCGGTGTAGGATTCCATCGTTACCCCGGAGTTCTGATAACCATCGCTCTTCATGTCCTTGGCCTCGGTGTAGAATGTGTAGCCGTTGATATCGTACGCCTCATAGGTCATCAGGTTGTGCTCGGCGCCCTGTGACAAGGCGAATATGAGTTGTTCTTCCGCAGAAGAATCCTCATGTAAAGGGTACGACAGAAGCTCTTGCTTGAACCAACGCATGAAACATGAGTTGTGCTCTTTGATTATATCTCCGTCCGTCCTCTGTTGGCCTCGGTCATTGTACGTCTTCTCAATAAAGGTTTTGTGCTCTACCACCCAAGGATCGACCACGTCTATGTGTTGTAGCGCGACTAGGTTTGCTCTTTCAAAGTCGGTGAGTCGACCCTCAAAGTCGACATGCATTTTGCGGCGACCATCATGGTGACCCCATCCAGCGAGCCTGCCGAGGTGCCTGTTGACGGGCAGACCAACGGGGTTCTCGATGCCTAGATAATTCGTGCAGTAGGAGATGCACTCTTCGGTCAGAAAGCCCCTGGCTATGCTTCCCTCTGGATGTGACATGTTGCAAACGTATCCTTTGATGACACCATTCATCCTTTCGTACGGCATCATGCTGTGCAGGAACGTCGGCCCGAGTTGGATGATATCGTCCACGATATGGACCAGCAGATGCACCATAACGTCGAAGAATGCGGGCGGGAAGTACATCTCACCACGATCTCTTCCTGTAGCCTTCTGAGTTGCCTCACGCCAACAGACTTCCGAGAGATGACGTCAAAAAAGTTGCATAGGCCAAATAGGGTTTCACGGACGTGCGCGTCCATGATCCCACGGATTGCAACTGGAAGTATCTGCGTCATCAGCACGTGACAGTCGTGAGACTTCATCCCGCTGAACTTCAGCTTCGCCCGGTCTAGGTATCTGCTTATCTTCCCCGCGTAACCGTAAGGAAGTTGTACTCCTACGAGGCAGGTGAAAACTGTTCGATCTCCTCCTGACTTAGAGTGAAGCACGCGGGAGGGTAGTCATTTCCGGTCTTCTTGGCCTTTTTGCCTTTGCGACGACTTTCCGTGTCCTGCTTCGCCTCATCATCATCATCATCATCATGATCATCATATATAGCGTGAAGCTCCTGCCTGATGCCCATTGATTTCAACTCTACCCTTGCTTTCGGCCCATCTTTGGTCCTCTCTAGCATGTTGAGCAGGGTACCAAGCAGACTCTCGCACACGTTCTTCGTGATATGCATTACATCAAGGCTGTGAGGCACACGGTGGATCTTCCAGTACGGCAAGTCCCAGAAAACAGACCTCGTTTTCCATACCTTCAGCAGTGGCTCTGGCGCCTTTCGCTTCTTTCCCAGCTCTGGCGCCTTTTGCTTCTTTCCCGGCAGTAGGCAATTTTTCCAATTTTTCAACAGCTCGTCTATTTCCTCGCCGCTCCTCGTACGCGGGCGTCCTCGGGGTTCGGTTTCACCATCGAACAGATCCTTGCGTTTTCTCCACAGGTCATCGTCGCGGAGCCACCTTCGATGTCCCATGAACACGGTTTTCGAAGACCCGGGATCTCTATCTAGCTGGCGATACGTTGTGTCATCCATGCACCTGACGCATCCAGAAAATCCCTGGACCACCTGCCCCACGACATATCCGTAACCGAGATAGTCGTGCACCAACGTGAGCAGCGCGGCTCTCATAGGGAAATATTATTTCTTTGCGGCGTCCCACGTATTGGCTGGCGTTTTCCATAGCGTGTCTAGCTCCTCTTTCAGCAGCCCCAGATACAGATTGATGTCGTTCCCTGGTTGTTTCGGTCCTTCAATTAGCATACTCATGTGAATGTACTTCCTCTTCATGCACAACCAGGGGGAAGGTTGTACATCCACACAAACACAGGCCAGGTACTATGTGTGCTTCTCTGGCTGCCAAACGGATTGACTCCATCGGTGCTCGCACCCAGCACGATGTTCCTTGGATCGTTCCCAAATTCTAGGTCTTTGAAGTTCAACGCTTGCCACTGGCTCGCATCCTTAGGGTGACTCAGCATCTTGTATTTTTTATCTATCTCCGGATCATTTGCGTCATCTTCTCGCTTCTTCTCCTCCCTATCCGCGTGCCAACGCAGGAGCTTTGCTACCTTAGGGTCCGCGAAATACCGCTGCAGACGAGGAGTGATCGGAAAGTACCACACCACTTTTCGAGGAGCTTTCTTCCTCTTCTTGTATCGAGTGACACCGCACACCGGACATATGGTAGACTCCGCGTGCTCGTCCCGATAAATGATGCAATTGTTCATGCACACATGGTATTTCACGTGCGGTAAATCCAGAGGACACACGATTTTCTTCGCCTCTTCCAAACTGGTGGGGCACTTGTTCCCCTTAGGAAGACGTTCGTGCCAGAATGACATGTTCTCGTCGAAGCCTGTGTCGGTCATTTTGTGTTTCACCTTCATCTCCAGAGCCATGAGCGTTACTTTTAGGCGGGTATCCTTGGGCCTGCATCCTTCATACAATGGAGTAACCGCGTCTAACTCAAGTTGATCCATCTTGGCTTTCTCTCGGGCGGCAGCTCTTGCGTTATCGGTCTACTTGAGAAGCAGCTCAAGAATATGAGGGTCCTGCACCCAACCCATCGATGGTCCAGCGTCGTCTGCTCCGCCGGCATCATCATCTTCATGATCATGCCCGTCGTCTGCTCCGGCATCTTCCTCATCATCATGTCCTGCATCTTCTACATGATGACTGTGTACAGCATCACCGTCGTGATCATCTCCGGGGGATTCTTCGTCTTCTCGCCTGCCCGAGCCGCGGTGGTTGTTCTGCTGCCCTTCCTCATTTCTTGCCCGGCCCCCATGGACGACTTCGTAGTCATCTTCATCACCTTGCCACCGATAGCCATCCATGAACCCACGCAAGAGCAGATGGTCCCGCACCTGCCCGGAATCCGGGTCCGCAATAAGGCTCTTCAGCTTGCATCTTCGACACGGACATCTTATCTCCGTCTCGTCCTTTTGAAGCATCTCGGCCTTCGCGAACCTCAAAAACCTATTCACGATGCCTTCTGTCATCGTGCGCACCATGGTCGCCTGCGGGGTAGAGCAAAATGATATTTTAGAACCAAGAAAAATTTGCCATGACTTTCCCTAAAAATAGGACAAAAAAGAATGCTTAATGCCAAAATTCTCACCAAAACGGAAATGAATCAACATTCCGGGAAAATATTGGCAACTATCGCATTTCAAATACTGGTACACCTCCAAACACAAACACATATGCAACACAACAAACATATGCAACACCACGAACATACATAGATCTAGCTAGGCCATAAAAAGTGCATGTGCACATTGTTGTATGGAGAACAACATAAATATAGCTTCCCCCCTTACTTACCTATCAAAATAAGGTAATTTAACCACTTAATTTGAATGAATCTATGGTGGAAATGAGGTGAAAAAGAGGAGGGACCCGAGACAAAGAGGAGGTGGAGAGAATGAAGTGGGGAGAAAGTGAGTGTGGGTAGGAGAGGTTGTCCAAAATATCTTGTTGCTGCCCACTTACTAATGGCGCACCCACTATAAATGCGCCATTAGTAATCAAGGTTACTAATGGCGCATCTTCAGTTAGTGCGCCATTACTAGTTTTGAAACAAAAAAAACAATACTAATGGCGCACTGTCGCACAGCGCGCCATTACTACTAGTAATGGTGCAGTGTGGAACAGTGCGCCATTAGTAGTTTTGCAAAAAAAAGAATAAAAAATATAATAATAAAAAGAACATTAATGGCGCACATTACTGCTGGTGCGCCATTACTAGGTACAACTAGTAATGGCGCACTTTGTCTGGATGCGCCATTAGTATGTTTGGGCAGGCGCACTAGTTCAAAAAAAAACTTTTTGATACTAATGGCGCACCCTGGGACAGGTGCGCCATTAGTAGTTTGAACTCTAATGGCGTATCTGAGGTTGGTGCGCCATTACTATCAATTCCATCTATAGCCCTTTTCCTAGTAGTGAGAACTCCCGCAAGGCCCTCTACAGGGTCTCGCCTTGGGTATTGAACCGGTCGAGGACGTCCCGGGAAGCGACGTTCAGGACGCCGCCGCTACCGGACGTCCAGCCTAGCGGCGCTGCGCTGGTGGCCTCGTTGTCCGGCGAAGACAAGCTAGCAGCGCCGGCCTTTACCTGCCGCGGGGCTGAGGCCGCCCTCGCCAGACGCGGACGAGCTAGAACCTAGATGGTGGGCAATGGGCCCACCACTAGCACGCCTTCTGCCGGCGACACGACCGGCCCCCCAGGCCGGCTATCCCGTGCCTCAGCAGACGACATGGGAAGAGTTGCCTCCGCCTCCATGACGGCATGGCCATCCCCCTCCTTTTCAAGAGCCAGCTGGTCACTCCTACTTCTCAAGCTTGCGTTGTATTCCCTCGAAGAGGAAAGGGAGATGCAGCACAGTAGCGTAAGTATTTCCCTCAGTTTTTGAGAACCAAGGTATCAATCCCGTAGGAGACCATGCGCGAGTCCCTCGCACCTCCACAAACAAATAAGAACTTCGCAGCCAACGCGATAAGGGGTTGTCAATCCCTTTACGGTCACTTACGAAAGTGAGATATGATAGAGATGATAGTTTATATTTTTGGTATTTTGGTTTATAAGAACAGAAAATAAAACGATAAAAGTAAAGTAGATGTAGATTGATATGTTGAGAATAGACCCGGGGGCCATAGTGTTCTCTAGTGGTTTCTCTCATGATAGCGATATTCTACAGCGGGTAAACAAATTACTGTCAAGCAATTGATAGAAAAGCGAATAATTATGAGACTATCTAGGCATGATCATTGTATATAGGCATCACGTCCGAGACAAGTAGACCGACTCATGCCTGCATCTACTACTATTACTCCACACATTGACCGCTATCCAGCATGCATCTAGTGTATTGAGTTCATACGAACAGAGTAACGCCTTAAGCAAGATGACATGATGTAGAGGGATAAACTTAAGCAATATGATATAAACCCCATCTTTTTATCCTCGATGGCAATAATACAATCCGTGCCTTGCTGCCCCTACTGTCACTGGAAAAGGACACCGCAAGATTGAACCCAAAGCCAAGCACTTCTCCCATTGCAAGAACTATAGATCTAGTAGGCCAAACCAAACCAGTAATTCGAAGAGGCTTGCAAGGATATTATGAGCACACATAAAAAGTTCAGAGAAGAACCAAATATATTTCATAGATAATCTTGATCATAAACTCACAATTCATCGTATCTCGACAAACACACCGCAAAAAGAGATTACATCGAATAGATCTCCTCGAAGACCGAGGAGAACTTTGTATTGAGATCCAGAGAGAGAGAAGAAGCCATCTAGATACTAGCTATGGACCCGAAGGTTTGTGGTGAACTACTCACAACTCATGGTGAGGGCGATGATGATGATGATGAAGAAGAACTCCGTGATGGATCCCCCTCCGGTGGAGCTCCGGAAAAGGCTCCAAGATGGGATCTCACGGGAACAGAAGATTACGGCGGTGGAATTAGGGTTTTCTCTCTATTGTCGAATGTTTCGGGGTCCGTAGACTTATATAGGAGGAAGGAGGACACCGGGGGACGCTCTAGGGGCCCATGGGGTAGGGGGCGCGCCCCCCACCCTTGTGGGCGCCTCGATGCTCCCCTGACGTGGTTCTCAAGTTCCCTGTGCGTGATTTTCTCCAAAAATATCTCTCGCGAAGGTTTCATTCCGTTTGGACTCCGTTTGATATTCTTCATCTGCAAAACCCTGAAACAGTCAAAAAATAGCAATATGGACTCGGCCTTTGGGTTAGTAGGTTAGTCACAAAAATGATATAAAAGTGTATGATAAAGCCCATTAAACATCCAAGACTTCATAAATAGTAGCATGGAACAATAAAAAAATTATAGATACATTGGAGACGCATCAAGCATCCCCAAGCTTAATTCCTGCTCGTCCTCGAGTAGGTAAATGATAAAGAATTTTTTTTTATGTGGAATGCTAACCAGTATAGTTTTTCAATGTAATTCTCTTAATTGTGACATGAATGTTCAGATCTGAAAGATTCAAGATAAAAGTCTATATTAACATAAGAAATAATAATACTTCAAGCATACTAACAAAGCAATCATGTCTTCTCAAAATACTATGGCTAAAGAAAGTTATCCCTACAAAATCATATAGTTTGGCTATGCTCCCTCGTTATCACACAAAATATTCATATCATAACAAAGCAATCATGTCTTCTCAAATACATGAGCGTGAGCCATGGACATAGCACTATGGGTGGAATAGAGGTGGTTGTGGAGAAGACAAAAAGAAGGGAGATAGTCTCACATCGACTAGGCGTATCAACGGGCTATGGAGATGCCCATCAATAGACATCAATGTGAGTGAGTAGGGATTTCCATGCAACGGGTGCACTAAAGCTAAATATGAATGAAAGCTCAACAAAAGAAACTAGTGGTTGTGCATCCAACTTGCTTGCTCACGAAGACCTAGGGCATTTGATGAAGCCCATCGTTGGAATATACAAGCCAAGTTCTATAACGAAAAATACCCACTATTATATGAAAGTGACTAAGCATGAGACTCTCTACAATGAAGAACATGGTGCTACTTTGAAGCACAAGTGTGGAAAAAAGATAGTAGGAATTGTCCCTTTTTTTCTTTTTTTGGGCCTTCCTTTTTTTTTCTTTGGCATTTCCCTTTTTTTCTTTTTTTTGCGGAGGGGCTTTATAGATTTAGCCTTTCCTTCCATGGGACAATGCTCTAATAATGATGATCATCACACTTTTCATTACAACTCAATTATTACAACTCGATACTACAACAAAGTATGACTCTATATGAATGCCTCCGGCGGTGTACCGGTATGTGGAATGAAACAAGAGTGACATGTATGAAAAGTTATGCATGGTGGCTTTGCCACAAATACGATGTCAACTACATGATCATGCATGGCAATATGACAATATGATACGTGTCATATGAACGGAACTGTGGAAAGTTGCATGGCAATATATCTCGGAATGGCTATGGAAATGCCATAATAGGTAGGTATGGTGGTTGTTTTGAGGAACAATATGGTGGCTGTTTTGAGGAAGGATATATAGTGGGTTTATGGTACCGGCGAAAGTTGCGCGGTATAAGAGAGGCTAGCAATGGTGCAAGGGTGAGAGTGCGTATAATCCATGGACTCAACATTAGTCATAAGAACTCATATACTTATTGCAAAAATCTACGAGTCATCAAAACAAAGCAATCAACGCATGCTCCTAGGGGGGAGGTTGGTAGGAGTTAACCATCGCGCGCCCCCGACCTCCACACAAAGGTTGGCACTTTACAAATACCTCATGCTCTAACTTCATCACATAGCGGTCCACCATACGTGCATGATACGGGAATCACTAACCTTAACACAAGTATTTCTCAATTTCATAGTAACTCCACTAGCATGACTCTAATATCACTATCCTCATATCTCAAAACAATTGTCAAGCATCCAACATCTCATCATATTGAATGCACTTAGTGTGATTTTTTTTACTACATTGACGTTGGATGTCTATCATGTGAAGACTAGTTTCTTAGCCTAAACACATTACCATGCTGTTTTAATAGACTCTCAAATAGATATAAGTGAAGCATGAGAGTTCAACAATTTCTACAAAATATAACCACCACCGTGCTCTAAAAGATATAAGTGAAGCACTAGAGCAAAAACTATTCAACTCAAAAGATATAAGTGAAGCACATAGAGTGTTCTAACAATTCCTAGGCCATATTTAACTCTCTCAAATAGGTGTGTCCAGCAAGGATGATTGTGACAAACTGACAAGCAAAGACTCAAATTATACAAGACGCTCCAAGCAAAACACATATCATGTGGCGAATAAAAATATAGCTCCAAGTATAGTTACCGATGGATGAAGACGAAAGAGGGGATGCCTTCCCGGGGCATCCCCAAGCTTAGGATTTTGATTATCCTTGAATTCCTTGGGGTTCCATGGGCATCCCCAAGCTTAGGCCTTTGCTACTCTTTGTTCCACGGTCCATCAAAGCAATACTCAAAACTTGAAAACTTCACAACACAAAACTTAGACAAAAATTCTCGTGAGCTCTATTAGTATAAGAAAGCAAACCACTACTCAAAGGTACAGCAATGAATTTATTCTTTGTTTATATTGGTGTTAAACCTACTGTATTCCAACTTATCTATGATTCATACCTCCAAATATTACTCATAGATGCATTGAAATAAGCAAACAACACACGAAAAACAGAATCTGTCAAAAACAGAACAGTATGTAGCAATCTGCAGGATCCGCATACTTCTGTAACTCCAAAAAATTCAAACTAAATTGTTAAATTTGAGGAATTTGTCTATTAATCATCTGCAAAAAGAATCAACTAAATAGAAAGCTCCAGTAAAATATGACGACCATTCTAGTGAGCGCTAACGATTCAGTTTTTCACAGCAAGATCACATAAACTTCACACAAGTTTTCCCAACGGTTCTACTTGGCACAAACACTAAACAAAACATGAAACCACATCTAATCATAGGCTATATGCAATATTTATTCCCAAACAGCAACAAAAACAAAAAATATAAAATTGGGTTGCCTCCCAACAAGCGCTATCGTTTTACGCCCCTAGCTAGGCATTTGATAATTCAATGATGCTCACATGAGAGACAAGAATTGAAGCACAAAGAGAGCATCATAAAGCACATGGAAAACACATCTAAGTCTAACATACTTCCTATGCATAGGCATTTTATATGAAAACAAATTAGCAAGACAAGCAAGATCTATCCTATGCAAGGAAGAAGAAAGAAACAATAGCAATCTCAACATAACGAGAGGTAATTTAGTAACATGAAAATTTCTACAACCATATTTTCCTCTCTCATAATAATTTCATGTAGGACCATAAGAAAATTCAACAATATATCTATCACAAAATATATTCTCAACACGATCCACATGCATACGAAGTTGACACTCTTCCAAAATAGTGGGAGCAATATTAACTAAAGTCATGGCCTCTCCAAACCCACTTTCAATATTATTGCGAATATTATTATCAATCTTACATTCATCATGGGGATTAAATAAATTTTCAAGATCATAAGAAGAATCACCCCAATCATGATCATTGGAAAAATAGTAGTCATAGCAAAACTAGCATCCCCAAGCTTAGGGTTTTGCATATCATTAGCACAATTGACATTAATAGAATTTATAATAACATCGTTGCAATCATGCTTTTCATCGGAGGAACTATCAAGTATGGGTGCAATTGCAACGATCTCATGTTTAACATAAGGAACTATAACAAATTCATCTTCATAAATATTGGCATCATGGCCACAAGGATAGCAAGCATCATGTTCATCAAGGGATATTTCAATCAAATCATCGAAATCAAAATTATCTATAGATTCATGCATATCATTATTTTCTTTCAAAGCAGCGGTCATTCTTTCAATAAATTCTTTGACATAGGAATTATGAGCATAGTTTCCAAAGCAATATTTAAGTATGTCAAAAAATTATATTCGTAGAGAGTAATATCATATTTTTCAATCAAAGAAGCAACTTCATAAGCACCCTTAAAAGCAACAAATTCTTCAATTTGTTCGATATCGTAGTAACTATAAACACCCTTTGCATAAGAAGATAAGATTTCATTATCATTAAACTCACTTAGGTAGGGTAGGTGTTTTTTAGGGTTCTTAGAGCAACATGTAAAATCATAAATTTCACAAAGATTCCAAGCATAATACAGCAATCTGTTTATTTGATCCCATAAGAGTCTCCCTTTTTCAAACAAACGGTGACGCACAAAATGAGCATGCTCATCTAAAGATTTACCATCAACTAGGCTAGTTGGGGTTTCAGCACGAGAGCATAGGGATCGAAGATGATCCAAGTAGAACACTTTAAGGTGATCCATAACAATAGATTTTTAGCAAGCCAAGATGCAAGCACATAGAAGGCACATGGAGACACAAGCACGCAAGAAGCAAGCGAACGGTAAACACACGACAAAAATAAGGGCAAATAAAACGGCAAGGGTGAAGTGGGGGAGAGGAAAACGAGAGGCAAAAAATCTAATGCGAAGGATAAGGGTTAGTGATAGGTACTTGGCATATGAATTTTGCATAAGCCTTCCCGGCAACGGCGCCAGAAATTCTTCTTGCTACTTCTCGAGCTTGCATTGTATTCCCTCGAAGAGAAAAGGGAGATGCAGCACAGTAGCATAAGTATTTCCCACAGTTTTTGAGAACCAAGGTATCAATCTAGTAGGAGACCACACGCGAGTCCCTCGCACCTACAGAAACAAATAAGAACTTCGCAGCCAACGCGATAAGGGGTTGTCAATCCCTTTACGGTCACTTACGAAAGTGAGATCTGATAGAGAAGATAGTTTATATTTTTGGTATTTTGGTTTATAAGAACAGAAAATAAAAGCGATAAAAGTAAAGTAGATGTAGATTGATATGTTGAGAATAGACCCGGGGGCCATAGTGTTCTCTAGTGGCTTCTCTCATGATAGCGATATTCTACGGCGGGTAAACAAATTACTGTCAAGCAATTGATAGAAAAGAGAATAATTATGAGACTATCTAGGCATGATCATTGTATATAGGCATCACGTCCGAGACAAGTAGACCGACTCCTGCCGGCATCTACTACTATTACTCCACACATTGACCGCTATCCAGCATGCATCTAGTGTATTGAGTTCATACGAACAGAGTAACGCCTTAAGCAAGATGACATGATGTAGAGGGAAACACCCAAACAATATGATATAAACCCCACCTTTTTATCCTCGATGGCAACAATACAATACGTGCCTTCCTGCCCCTACTGTCACTAGGAAAGGACACCGCAAGATTGAACCCAAAGCCAAGCACTTCTCCCATTGCAAGAACTATAGATATAGTAGGCCAAGCCAAACCAATAATTCGAAGAGACTTGCAAGGATATTATGAGCACACATAAAAAGTTCAGAGAAGAACCAAATATCTTTCATAGATAATCTTGATCATAAACTCACAATTCATTGGATCTCGACAAAACACCGCAAAAAGAGATTACATCGAATAGATCTCCTCGAAGACCGAGGTGAACTTTGTATTGAGATACAGAGAGAGAGAGAGAGAAGAAGCCATCTAGATACTAGCTATGGACCCGAAGGTCTGTGGTAAACTACTCACAACTCATGGTGAGGGCGATGATGATGATGATGAACTCCGTGATGGATCCCCCTCCGGTGGAGCTCCGGAACAGGCTCCAAGATGGGATCTCATGGGAACAGAAGGTTATGGTAGTGGAATTAGGGTTTTCTCTCTGTTGTCGAAGGTCTCGGGGTCCGTAGACTTATATAGGAGGAAGGAGGACACCGGGGGACGCTCGAGGGGCCCATGAGGTAGGGGGCGCGCCCTGGGCAGGGGGGCGCGCCCCTACCCTCGTGGGCGCCTCGATGCTCCCCTGACGTGGTTCTCAAGTTCCCTGTGCGTGATTTTCTCCAAGTATATCTCTCACGAAGGTTTCATTCCGTTTGGACTCCGTTTGGTATTCTTTTTCTGCAAAACCCTGAAACAGGCAAAAAAACAGCAATCTGGACTGGGCCTTTGGGTTAGTAGGTTAGTACCAAAAATGATATAAAAGTGTATGATAAAGCCCATTAAACATCCAAGACTTCAGAAATAATACCATGAAACAATAAAAAATTATAGATACGTTGGAGACGTATCAGTCGCCACCAGTCAGCACTTGAATAGACGGCTCTGGAGGAGCAGCATGCTGGGGATCGGCGCGGCTCACCGACTGCTGGAGGGCCGCCTCCTGCTCCTGGGCCCGGACGGCGGCATTCGCATGCGCCTTGGTGGCCACCTCGTCTTCGGCCTTGGCTACACCGTTGGCCTCCGCCTGCGCCGCCTGGGACAGCTCCACCTCTCGCTCCTCCCGCGCCTCTCGCACATTCCTTTTCGCCGCCTCTCGGAGGGCGGCGGCAGGGTCCACACGGCGTGGAGCAGAAGAGGCGTCCGTGCCTCCGACCACCGAGCCAACAGGAGCGCGCGAGAGGGTAAGCGGGGCTCTATTCAAGTGAACCCAAGAATACAATAAAATCAGCCATGAAAAGGGCAAAGGACCAAAAGCAAACATAAAGGGAAAGGAAGAGCGCGGCACTTACGCGTATAAGGTCGGCCAGGGCTTAGGGACTCTAAGAAAGGCCGCCTTGGCGGCTGCCTCCTAGCATTTTGTGGTGGTGACCGAGGCCTTGGGCTTTTTGGGCCGGCCGCGAGGCAGCCCAACGGTGGCTTGGCATTTCGATCCGCCGGCCGCGGTTGGCGGCGCCAACGAGGAGCTACTGCCCCCAATCGGGTCTGCCTCTTGGACGCGAGGCCGCACTTCGTCCTCCTCGTCGTCATCTGGCCAGTCCCCGCCGCCGCCACCAAACGAGCCGCCTGTCGGCTTGCCTCCGCCGCTTGTGACCTCCTCCTCCTCCATGGAGGCCGCCCCTAGATCGGGTCGCTCGTGTCGCTCTGGGAGTAGTCTGGCATCAACGGGCGGGCCGGCTGCCCCGAGCCCGGCTTCGGCTGGCCCGGGAAGAGCTGCAGAGCGGCACAAGGGTCAGGCGGCGGGTGCAGGTGGAGACACGGAAGAAGAAGAAAGAGAAATGAGGCTCACCACAGGCGGTGGGTGATACGTCTCCAACGTATCTATAATTTTTGATTGTTCCATGCTATTATTTATGATGTCTTGGATGTTTAATGGGCTTTGTCATACACTTTTATATCATTTTTGGGACTAACCTACTAACCCAAAGGCCCAGTCCAGATTGTTGTTTTTTGCGTGTTCCAGGGTTTTGCAGAAAATGAATATCAAACGGAGTCCAAACAGAATGAAACCTTCGAGAGAGATATTTTGGAGAAAATCACGCACTGGAGACTTGAGAACCACGTCAGGGGAGCCACGAGGGTGGGGGGCGCCCTCCCCCCTTCCCAGGGTGCGCCCCCTGCCTCGTGGGCCCCTCGTGAGTCCCCCGGTGTCCTCGTTCCTGCTATATAACTCTACGTACCCCGAAACCATCAGAAACAGAGAGAAAACCCTAATTCCACCGCCATAACCTTCTGTTCCCGTGAGATCCCATCTTGGAGCCTGTTCTGGAGCTCCACCGGAGGGGGGATCCATCACGGAGTGCTTCTACATCATCATCATCGCCCTCACCATGAGTTGTGAGTAGTTTACCACAGACCTTCGGGTCCATAGCTAGTATCTAGATGGCTTCTTCTCTCTCTTAGGATCTCAATACAAAGTTCTCCTCGGTCTTCGAGGAGATCTATTCGATGTAATCTCTTTTTGCGGTGTGTTTGACGAGATCCGATGAATTGTGGGTTTATGATCAAGATTATCTATGAGAAATATTTGGTTCTTTTATGAACTCTTTATGTGTGCTCATAATATCCTTGCAAGTCTCTTCGAATTATTGGTTTGGTTTGGCCTACTAGATATATTGTTCTTGCAATGGGATTAGTGCTTGGCTTTGGGTTCAAACTTGCGGTGTCCTTTCCCAGTGACAGTAGGGGCAGCAAGGCACGTATTATATTGTTGCCATCTAGGATAAAAAGATGGGATTTATATCATATTGCTTGAGTTTATGCCTCTACATCTTGTCATCTTGCTTAAGGCGTTACTCTGTTCTTATGAACTCAATACACTAGATGCATTCTGGATAGCGGTCGATGTGTGTAGTAATAGTAGTAGATGCAGGCAGGAGTCGGTCTACTTGTCTCGGACGTGATGCCTATATACAATGATCATGCCTATATAGTCTCATAATTATTAGCTTTTCTATCAATTGCTCGACAATAACTTGTTTACCCACCGTAGAATATCGCTATCATGAGAGAAGCCACTAGAGAACACTATGGCCCCCGGGTCTATTCTCAACATATCAATCTACATCTACTTTACTTTTTCCGCTTTTACTTTCTGTTCTTATAAACAAAATACCAAAAATATAAACTATCATCTCTATCAGATCTCACTTTCGTAAGTGACCGTAAAGGGATTGACAACCCCTTATCGCGTTGGCTGCGAAGTTCTTATTTGTTTGTGCAGGTGCGAGGGACTCGCGCGTGGTCTCCTACTGGATTGATACCTTGGTTCTCAAAAACTGAAGGAAATACTTACGCTACTGTGCTGCATCTCCCTTTCCTCTTCGAGGGAATGCAACGCAAGCTCGAGAAGTAGAAAGAGGAATTTCTGGCGCCGTTGCCGGGGAGGCTTATGCAAAAGTCATATACCAAGTACCTATCACAAACCCTTATCCTTCGCATTACATTTTTGCCTCTCGTTTTCCTCTCCCCCACTTGACCCTTGCCGTTTTATTTGCCCTTCTTCTGCCGTGTGTTTATCGTTCGCTTGCTTCTTGTTTGCTTGTGTGTGTTGGATTGCTTGCTTGTCACTACGGCTCAGAACAATACCAAATTGTGTGACTTCTCCAATACCAACAATAATGATTTTATTAGCACTCCGATTGCTCCTATTACCGATGCTGAATCTTGTGACATCAATGCTGCTTTGTTGAATCTTGTCATGAAAGATCAATTCTCCGGCCTTCCTAGTGAAGATGCCGCTACCCATCTAAACAACTTTGTTGATTTGTGTGATATGCAAAAGAAAAGGGATACGGATAACGATATTGTTAAATTGAAGTTATTTCCATTTTCACTTAGAGATCATGCCAAAACTTGGTTTTCTTCTTTGCCTAGAAATAGTATTGATTCGTGGAATAAGTGCAAATATGCTTTTATCTCTAAGTATTTCCCTCCTGCTAAGATCATCTCTCTTAGAAACGATATTATGAATTTTAAGCAACTAGATCATGAGCATGTTTCACAAGCTTGGGAGAGAATGAAATTAATGATATGTAATTGCCCTACACATGGTTTGAATCTATGGATGATTATTCAGAACTATTATGCTGGCTTGAATTTTGCTTCTAGAAATCTTTTAGATTCGGCCGCAGGAGGCACTTTCATGGAAACTACCTTAGGAGAAGCTACCAAACTCCTAGATAATATTATGGTTAATTGTTCTCAATGGCACACCGAAAGATCTACTAGTAAAAAAGTGCATGCTATTGAAGAAATTTGTGTTTTGAGTGGAAAGATGGATGAACTTATGAAATTATTTGCTGCTAAGAGTGCCTCTTCTGATCCTAATGATATGCCTTTGTCCACTTTGATTGAAAATAGCAATGAATCTTTGGATGTGAATTTTGTTGGTAGGAATAATTTTGGTAACAATGCTTATAGAGGAAATTTTAATCCCAGACCTTTTCCTAGTAATTCCTCTAATAATTATGGTAATTCCTACAACAACTCTTATGGAAAGACGCCTTCTGAATTTGAAACTAGTGTTAAAGAGTTTATGATCTCGCAAAAGAATTTCAATGTTATGCTTGAAGAGAAATTGCTTAAGATTAATGAATTGGCTAGAAGTGTGGATAGAATTACTCTTGATGTTGATTATTTGAAACTTAGATCTATCCCACCTAAGCATGATATCAATGAGTCTCTCAAAGTCATGAGAATTTCCATTGATGAATGCAAAGAAAGAACCGCTAGGATGCATGCTAAAAGAGAGAATTATATTAAAGCGTGTTCTTCTAGTTATCATGAAAATAAAGATGAAGATCTGAAAGTTATTGATGTGTCTCCTATTAGATCCTTGTTTTCTAGTATAAATCTTGATGAAGATAGGATTGGAGATGATTATGCTTTAAGGTGTCCCAATGATTCGGAGTTTTTAGATCTTGATGCTAAAAATGTTAAAAGTGGGAGTGAAGAAATTAAAACTTTGCATAGTGATGAACCCATTACTTTGGATTTCAAGGGATTCAATTATGATAATTGTTCTTTGATTGATTGTATTTCCTTGTTGCAATCCGTACTAAATTCTCCGCATGCTTATAGTCAAAATAAAGCTTTCACCAAACACATAGTTGATGCTTTGATGCAATCTTATAAAGAAAAACTTGAGTTGGAAGTTTCTATCCCTAGAAAGCTTTATGATGAGTGGGAACCTACTATTAAAATAAAAATAAAAGATCATGAATGCTATGCTTTGTGTAATTTGGGTGCAAGTGTCTCCACTATTCCAAAAACTTTATGTGATTTGCTAGCGTTCCATGAGCTTGATGATTGTTCTTTAAATTTGCATCATGCAGATTCCACTATTAAGAAACCTATGGGAATAATTAATGATGTTCTTATTGTTGCCAATAGGAATTATGTGCCCATAGAATTCATTATTCTTGATATAGATTGCAATCCTTCATGTCCTATTATTCTTGGTAGACCTTTCCTTAGAACGATTGGTGCAATTATTGATATGAAGGAAGGAAATATTAGATTCTAATTTCTGTTAAGGAAAGGCCTGGAACACTTTCCTAGAAATAAAATCAAATTACCATACGAATCTATTATGAGAGCCACTTATGGATTGCCTTCCAAAGATGGCAATACCTAGATCTATCTTGTATCATGCCTAGCTAGCTAGGGGCGTCAAACGATAGCGCTTGTTGGGAGGCAACCCAATTTTATATTTTTTTTGTTTTTGCTGCTGTTAGGGAATAAATATTGCATCTAGCTTCTGTTTAGATGTGGTTTCATGTTTTTTAGTGTTTGTGCCAAGTAGAACCTTTGGGAAGACTTATGTGAAGTTTATGTGATCTGGCTGTGAAAAACAGAATCGTTAGCGCTCGCTAGAATGGTCGTCACATTTTACTGGAGTGTGCTATTTAGTTGATTCATTTTGCAAATGATTAATAGACAAATTCCTCACGTTTACCAATTTAGTTTGAATTTTTTGCAGTTACAGAAGTATGTGAAACCTGCAGATTACTACAGACTGTTCTGTTTTTGACAGATTCTGTTTTTCGTGTGTTGTTTGCTTATTTCAATGCATCTATGAGTAATATTGTGAAGTATGAACCATAGAGAAGTTTGAATACAGTAGGTTTAACACCAATATAAACAAAGAATGAATTCATTGCAGTAACTTTGAGTAGTGATTTGTTTTCTTATACAAACGGAGCTCACGAGAATTTTTGTGTATGTTTTGTGTTGTGAAGTTTTCAAGTTTTGAGTATTGCTTTGATGGACTATGGAACAAAGAGTAGCAAGGGCCTAAGCTTGGGGATGCCCATGGCACACCGAGTAAAATTCAAGGATAATCAAAAGCCTAAGCTTGGGGATGCCCCGGAAGGCATCCCCTCTTTCGTCTTCATCCATCGGTAACTATACTTGGAGCTATATTTTTATTCACCACATGATATGTGTTTTGCTTGGAGCGTCTTGTATAATTTGAGTCTTTGCTTGTTAGTTTGACACAATCATCCTTGCTGGACACACCTATTTGAGAGAGTTAAATATGGCCTAGGAATTGTTAGAACACTCTATGGCTTCACTTATATCTTTTGAGTTGAATAGTTTTTGCTCTAGTGCTTCACTTATATCTTTTAGAGCACGGTGGTGATAATATTTTGAAGAAATTTTGAACTCTCATGCTTCACTTATATTAATTTGAGAGTCTATTAAAACAGCATGGTAATGTGTTTAGGCTATAAAACTATTCTTCACATGATAGACATCCAATGTCAATGTAGTAAAAACTTTCATACCAAGTGCACTGAATATGATGAGATGTTGGATGCTTGATAATTGTTTTGAGATATGAGGATAGTGATATTAGAGTCATGCTATTGGATTTATTATGAAATTGATAAATGCTTGTGTTAAGGTTAGTGATTCCCGTAGCATGCACGTATGGTGAACCGCTATGTGACGAAGTTAGAGCATGAGGTATTTGTAAAGTGCCAACCTTTGTGTGGAGGTCGGGGCGCGCGATGGTTAAATCCTACCAACCTCCCCCTAGGAGCATGCGTTGATTGCTTTGTTTTGATGAATCGTAATTTTTTGCAACAAGTATATGAGTTCTTATGACTAATGTTGAGTCCATGGATTATACGCACTCTCACCCTTCCACCATTGCTAGCCTCTCTTGTACCACGCAACTTTCGCAGGTGCCATACACCCACTATATATCCTTCCTCAAAACAGCCACCATATATATTCCTCAAAATAGCAACCATACCTACCTATCATGGCATTTCCATAACCATTCCGAGATATATTGCCATGCAACTTTCCACCGTTCCGTTCATATGACACGCATCATATTGTCATATTGCCATGCATGATCATGTAGTTGACATCGTATTTGTGGCAAAGCCACCATGCATAATTTTTCATACATGTCACTCTTGATTCATTGCACATCCCGGTACACCACCGGAGGCATTCATGTAGAGTCATACTTGTTCTAGTATCGAGTTGTAATATCGAGTTGTAAATCAATAAAAGTGTGATGATCATCATTATTAGAGCATTGTCCCATGTGAGGAAAGGCCAATAAAAAAGGAGATGGCCCAAAAAAATATAGAGAGGGGCTAATAAAAAAAGCGAGAAATCCCCTCCAAAAAAATTGAGAGAAAAGAGAGACGGGACAATTGCTACTATCTTTTTCCACACTTGTGCTTCAAAGTAGCACCATGTTCTTCATGATAGAGAGTCTCATGTTTAGTCACTTTCATATACTAGTGGGAATTTTCATTATAGAACTTGGCTTGTATTATCCAACGATGGGCTTCCTCAAATGCCCTAGGTCTTTGTGAGCAAGCAAGTTGGATGCACACCCACTAGTTTCTTTTGTTGATCTTTCATACATATTTAGCTCTAGTGCATCCGTTGCATGGCAATCCCTACTCACTCACATTGAGATCTATTGATGGGCATCTCCATAGCCTGTCAATACGCCTAGTTGATGTGAGACTATCTCCCTCCTTTTTGTCTTCTCCACAACCACCTCTCTACTACACATAGTGCTATGTCCATGGCTCACGCTCATGTATTGCGTGAAAGTTGAAAGGTTTGAAAGAATAGAGTATGAAAACAAGTGATTGGCTCAAATCGGGGTTGTGCATGATATGAATATTTTGTGTGATGAAGAGGGAGCATAGCCAGACTATATGATTTTGTAGGGATAACTTTCTTTAGCCATAGTATTTTGAGAGGACATGATTGCTTTGTTAGTATGCTTGAAGTATTATTATTTCTTATGTGAATATAGAATTTTATTTTGAATCTTTCAGATCTGAACATTCATGCCACAATTAAGAGAATTACATTGAAAAACTATGCTGGTTAGCATTCCAAATCAAAAAATTCTGTTTTTATCATTTACCTACTCGAGGACGAGCAGGAATTAAGCTTGGGGATACTTGATACGTCTGCAACGTATCTATAATTTTTTATTGTTCCATGCTATTATTTATGATGTCTTGGATGTTTAATGGGCTTTGTCATACACTTTTATATCATTTTTGGGACTAACCTACTAACCCGAAGGCCTAGTCCAGATTGCTGTTTTTTGCCTGTTTCAGGGTTTTGCAGAAAATGAATATTAAACGGAGTCCAAACAGAATGAAACCTTCGGGAGAGATATTTTTGGAGAAAATCACACACGTGAGACTTGAGAACCACCTCAAGGGAGCCACGAGGTGCCCACGAGGGTGGGGGCGCGCCCCCTGCCTCGTGGGCCCCTCTTGAGTCCCCCGGTGTCCTCCTTCCTCCTATATAAGTGTACGTACCCCGAAACCATCAGCAACAGAGGAGAAAACCCTAATTCCACCGCCGTAACCTTCTATTCCCGTGAGATCCCATCTTGGAGCCTGTTCCGGAGCTCCGCCGGAGGGGATCCATCACGGAGTGCTTCTACATCATCATCATCGCCCTCACCATGAGTTGTGAGTAGTTTACCACAGACCTTCGGGTCCATAGCTAGTATCTAGATGGCTTCTTCTCTCTCTTTGGATCTCAATACAAAGTTCTCCTCGGTCTTCGAGGAGATCTGTTTGATGTAATCTCTTTTTGCGGTGTGTTTGTCGAGATCCAATGAATTGTGGGTTTATGATCAAGATTATCTATGAGAAATATTTGGTTCTTTTCTGAACTCTTTATGTGTGCTGATAATATCCTTGCAAGTCTCTTCGAATTATTGGTTTGGTTTGGCCTACAAGATCTATAGTTCTTGCAATGGGAGAAGTGCTTAGCTTCGGGTTCAATGTTGTGGTGTCCTTTCCCAGTGACAATAGGGGCAGCAAGGCACGTATTGTATTGTTGCCATAGAGGATAAAAAGATGGGGTTTATATCATATTGCTTGAGTTTATCCCTCTACATCATGTCATCTTGCTTAAGGCGTTACTCTGTTTTTATGAACTCAATACACTAGATGCATGCTGGATAGCGGTCGATGTGTGGAGTAATAGTAGTAGATGCAGGCAGGAGTTGGTCTACTTGTCTCGGACGTGATGCCTATATACAATGATCATGCCTAGATAGTCTCATAATTATTCGCTTTTCAATCAATTGCTCGATAGTAATTTGTTTACCCGCCGTAGAATATCGCTATCATGAGAGAAGCCACTAGAGAACACTATGGCCCCCGGGTCTATTCTCAACATATCAATCTACATCTAGTTTACTTTTTCCGCTTGTACTTTCTGTTCTTATAAACAAAAATACCAAAAATATAAACTATCATCTCTATCAGATCTCACTTTCGTAAGTGACCGTAAAGGGACTGACAACCCCTTTTGTCGTGGTTTTGTCACGGCAGATGTCCTAGAAAAAGGACTTAGTCGTGAGACCATCGCTACGGGTTAGCTTAAAGGGGTTAAAGCGGACAAAGGACACATGGATTTTATACTAGTTCGGCCCCTTCGATGAAGGTAAAAGCCTACATCTAGTTTGGTGTGTATTGCTAGGGTTTCAATGACCAGGGAGCGAATCCACTTTGCCTGTGTCTCGAGCTATAGTTCTCTGTCCTTGAACCGTCGTCGGGTCATCCATTTATATAAGAGGCGACGCCCGGTCCGGTTTATAGAGTCCCGAGGCCGGCTCATAAACGTGTCCGCCTCGGTCTCTACTCTTTCTATCTTACATCCCAAGTTACATAGTATGACGGTTTACAAATCATGGGCCCTAACACTTGGGCTTTAAACCTCTTGGGTTGAAATCTCCTACTTCATGCTCCGCTGGGCTTCAAGGTAACCTTGATAACATAAACCGGCCCCTCCCGGGCGGTTTATTCCTGGTAGTAATATCCTTGACATTAGGCCCCAGATTGATTTGAACCTGTTCATGTCAATCTTCAAAAGTCTTGTATAATTTTGCCTTTTTACGACTTCAGTATGCTTTGTAAACCGGCGTGACGTCATCTCTTCAGATCTTTTTGAAACATCATGACGCCATCTGCGCATTTAATACTTGTACCTGTTTTTACCCTTTGCTCATTAAAATTCCAAAAATCGAGGCGACATCATCATCCATATCTGCTTTTTGGGCTCCTCGATTCCCGCGCCTGTCATTTTATCCCTTTGGTTTATAAATAGGGTCGAGGGGCGCCTCCTTTACCCCCCTTGCCTCTTCTTCTTCCTCTGTCTTCCTGCGCTTCGAGCTCCGCCGCCGTCCATCGAGCTCCGCGTCTTCATCGAGCCCGGCCGCTGCATCAACCTGAACGCGTCCAGAAACTTGTCAATGCCGGTTTAGCCAAGGATGTAATGGCCTTGATCTTCTCAGGATTGGCTTCGATTCCCCTGTTCGATACTAAGAACCCCAGGAGCTTACCTGCCGGAACACCAAAAACGCACTTCTTCGGATTGAGCATCATTTTGTAAACCCAGAGATTGTTAAAGGTCTCTTTTAGATCTGTTACCAATGTCTCCTCCTTCCTGGATTTCACCACAATGTCATCCACATATGCGTGAACATTCCGCCCAATCTGTCCATGAAGGCAATTCTGCACACAACGAAGGTAGGTCGCCTGAGCACTCTTGAGCCCAAATGGCATAGATACATAGCAGAAGGCTCCAAAGGGAGTTATAAAGGCTGTCTTCTCCTGGTCCTTAACTGCCATCTTGATCTGATTATAACTTGAGTATGCATCCCAAAAACTTAGCCGCTCACATCCTGTCGTAGCATCAATGATTTGATCAATACGGGGAAGTGCAAAATGATCAGTTGGGCAAGCCTTGTTCAGATCTGTGTAATCAACGCACATTCTCCAAGTGCCATTTTTCTTAAGTACTAGCACCGGATTAGCCAACCACTCTGGATGAAACACCTCAACTATAAAGCCTGCGGCTAAGAGTCTAGCCACTTCTTCTCCAATAGCCTTGCGCCTCTCTTCATTGAAGCGGCGCAGATATTGCTTGACCGGTTTAAACTTAGGACCAATATTGAGATTGTGCTCAGCGAGTTCCCTCGGTACACCTGGTATATCAGAAGGCTTCCATGCAAAGATGTCCCGGTTGTCACGGATGAACTCGATGAGCGCGCTTTCCTATTTTGGATCTAGGTTAGCACTGATAGTGAACTGCTTGGATGAATCGCCAGGAACAAAGTCAACCTGCTTGGTCTCTTCATCCGATTTGAACTTCAAAGCTGGATCATGTTATCTGGTTGGTTTCTTCAGCGGAGACATATCTACCGGATCAACATTGTCCTTTCAGTCTCACAAACCGCTTCAGCATAAGCTGCGTCACCTTCCTCGCATTCCAATGCAATCTTGTGACTCCCATGGACCGTAATGGTTCCCTTGTGTCCTGGCATCTTGAGCTGTAGATAAACATAACACGGCCTAGCCATGAATTTGGCGTAAACCGGCCACCCAAACGAGGCGTGGTATGGGCTCTTGATCTTTACCACCTCAAAGGTCACGGTCTCTGACCTGGAGTCGTGTTCATCTCCAAAGGTAACCTCTAGATCGATCTTGCCAACTGGATAGGCCGATTTACCTGGCACCACCCCATGAAACACTATATTGGACTGTCGAAGCTTCTTATCTGTTAGCCCCATACGCCGGAAAGTCTCATAATACATAATGTTGATGCTGCTGCCTCCGTCCATAAGCACTTTAGTAAATTTGTAGCCACCTACCTGCGGTGCCACAACCAGAGCCAGCTGACCTGGATTGTCAACCCGGGGCGGATGATCCTCTCTGCTCCACACAATGGGCTTCTCTGACCAACGTAGGAAACGTGGCACCGCCGGTTCAACAGAATGGACTGCCCTCTTTAAAACTTGCTGGTAATGCTTGCACAAGCTCGTGGTGAAGACCTGATACTGCCCACTGCTCAGCTCCTTCGGATTATTCTGATATCCAGATTGCTGCTGCTGTTGACGCTGTTGATTTCCCTGATTGTTATATCCGCCCTGACCATGCAGCTGGTTATGCTGATTGTGCCCATTGTGGTTAATGTTATTACCTTGGTATCCTGAACCGGATCCACCACCTTGATAACCCGGACCATGGAAGCCAGGGCCTGATCCGCCAAAGGGTCGTGATCGTACCTATTTCGGTTCATGTATTCCTGCATAATAAAGCAGTCCTTCTAGAGATGCGTAGCTGGCTTTTCCGGTGTGCCTTGCTTTGGGCAAGGCACATTCAACTGGCGTTCTAGATTAATACGTGGACTTCCATTACGTGGATGCGGTCTACCCTTGCGGTGCTGTCCATCCTCCTGAGTGTTGGTGTTGGCCACAAAATCTGAATTGTCATCCGCTTTACGCTTACCACTGTATCCTTGATTCGCCGGATTGGGCTGCGGTGGTTTACCGTTCTTGCTCGCCTTCCCTGACTTGTCTCCATCAGCGTCTGGATGCTTGGTGTTATCAGAGTCTCCATACTTCACTAAAGCGCCCATGAGCGTCCTCATGTCATTGCAATCACGTTTGAGCCGTCCCAACTTTAGTCGCAAGGGTTCAAACCGGCAATTGCCCTCCAATGTTACCACAGCTGTGCTTGGGTTAATGCTATTGGAGGAATGCAAGATCTCTGACACTCGACGCACCCAACTGCTTGTGGACTCCTGCTCTCCTTGAATGCACGCAGCTAAATCGACAACAAACAATGGCTGCTTGCACGTGTCCTTGAAGTTATTGATAAACCGGCGCCATAACTCGGCCCATGATCCGATGGAATTAGGTGGTAAACCCTTCAGCCAAGTACGAGCCATGCCTTCGAGCATCATTGTGAAGTACTTAGCGCATGCTGCATCATCCACATCCAGCATCTCCATTGCCATCTCGTAACTCTCAACCCATGCCTCTGGAGCCAGATCCGCCGTGTAATTGGGTACTTTGCGCGGTCCTTTGAAGTCCTTGGGCAGTTTTACGTTCCGTAAAGCGAGGATAAGACAAGGCACGCCCAGAGAACTAGACATGACCCTCGGTTCAACTGTGGTGGTGGGACGAACCGGCGTCGCCTAGCGGGATTCGTACTGTGCTGTTACTTCGGCCTCCCGGCGCTGTCTGGCCTGATCCACCACGTCTTGAGTGTTCACCTCTCCTCCTGCCGGATTATCCCGCCTCGGCGGATTACGTCTCCGCGCACTGCTTGATACGGCCGGTTCATCCAGACGCCTAGTATAACTCCGGCTAGGGCGGGGAGTCGAATGAATCCTCTCCCGGCTGTAGGAATAAGCTTGTTGTTGAGTTAGCGCCGTGTCCAACAACTCCCTGGCCCGTCGTGCTTACACTGCTATGGGGGACGTTCCTTCAATGGGAAGGACGGCCAGCCGTGAAGCGGCGGCAAATATGTTGTCCAACGGATTAGAATAATGACCAGGAGGGGTGGGCACATGTTGGGATGGTACAGCTTGGCGGTTTGGCTCTGCGGCCGGTGGCTGAACCGACGCTCCCGTGCCTGGTGCTCCTCCTCGGTTCACCTCTGGCTGGTTACTAGTTCCTGCTCCTGGCATGCTAAAGAGATTCCTTGCCTCATAGACCGGTGGTTGATACGTCCAAAACGTATCTATAATTTATGCTTGCTCCATGCCACTTTTGGGTGATATTGCTATGATATTCATGCACTTCCATACACTTTTGAACATATTTGGACTAACTTACTAATCCAGTGCACCCCAGTGCCAGTTTCTGTTTTCGGCTGTTTTTGTATTTCAGGTTTTCACGTTACGAGAACTGCCAGGAAAAATCCAGAAAAATTATATAAAAAATCAGCGTTCCGGAAACTACCGTGCGTCCGAAGGGCAGCCGAGGGGGGCCCACCAGGGCTCCAGGCGCCCTGGCGGCGCGCCCCCCCTGGGCCGCGCCGGGGGGGCGCCTGGGCCCCCCGAAGCTTCCCCGATGCCCCCCTTGGCATATATTTAAAGCGTCCTCCGAAACCCTCAGAACAGGAACTCTTTTCGCGATCCCATCTCTGTTCCGCCGCCGCCGCCGCTTCCAAGATCGAGAGCACCAAGAGAACTCTTCCCGGCACCCTGCCGGAGGGGAGGATCACCACCGGGAGCTTCTCCACCACCATGGACGCCTCCCGGATGACTCGTGAGTAGTCTCCCTTGGACCATGAGTCCATGACCAGTAGCTATGTGATGTTCTCCTCCCGTTCTTGTGCTTCACTAATTAGTCCTCGTGAGCTGCCCTACATGATCGAGGCACATATGTAATCCTTATGCTGTTGCTATGATGAGTTTGCTGGGATCCGATGGATTATGAGATTATGTTCAGAATGATCTTGAGTAATATATTTGATTCACCTCTTTTATATTTATGTTCATAAGTAATTCTTGCATGTTCTCCGTTGTTATTTATTGCTTTGGCCAAGTAATACGTAGTGACTCCAAGAGGGAACGTTATGCTCGATTGTGGGTTCATGCCCCTCGATGACTAGCTTGAGTGACAGAAACATGAGTCTAGGGGATGTGCTGTTGCCACAAGGGGGAAAACAACGGTGCTTGTGCCCGTGGGTGCAAGGGTTGTTTACTTTACGCAAAGTTCTTTTAATGCAGTTGTCTGTTGCATTGAGTTTACACTATGGGTGGGACTCGCAACTTAATACCAGCGAGATGTTCTGGATAGATATCTCAAGGTGGATGATTAGTAGTAGATATTGATGGATTTCGGTCTACTTACTTTGGCGTACCGCCCATGCTTTGAACCTCAACCTTTCTTGCAATGTAGTCAGCATTGGTTTGCGTTCGTGGTCCTGTCAATTGCCCAGCTATAATTTGTTTACCTCACATAGCTGTTTTATCGTCTTTTGGGAGAGAGACATCACTAGTGAACACCATGAGACTCCGGTCCATATTACCATCATTGATCACATCCTCTATTTACTTTTCGTTATTATTTACTATTGCAAACACTATCTATCACTACTATCATTTGCTTTTAATCCTTTGTGAACTACAAGGCCGGAGATATTGACAACCCCTCTGTACTCGTTGGGAGCAAAGTTATTTGTATCTGTGTGCAGGTCCACGTTGATTGCTAATATCTGGCGCCGTTAGCAGTTGACACCTATTTGTTGAACCTAGGAGTCTCTGGGGATTCGATCCTTGGCATCTTTGCTAAGGGAAAACACTTCCACAACACTGCATCTTACACCTTCCACTTGGGGTAACCAACGAGGGGTTAGAGGCCCATCAAGGAGTATTTTCTGGCGCCGTTGCCGGGGACTCCACTCTTCAGGATAGGGGAGTTGCACGCTATCTTTTACCTTTGCTTTTTAGTCTTGTTAGTTTACCTTTCAGTTTTTGCTTTAGTATCCTTTATCGAAAATCACAAAAATAGTTATCTTGCTTGCTTGCTACTATGGGTTCCACCGAGAACACCAAGTTGTGTGACTTCACTAGTCACAACAACGATGACTTTATCAGCACACCTATCACTACACCTGCCACTTCAGCACCTTCGTATGAAATTAAACCTGCTTTACTGAACTTAGTCATGAGAGAACAATTCTCCGGTGCTGGAGATGATGCTGCTTTACACTTGAACAACTTTGTTGAACTTTGTGATATGCAAAAGTACCAAGAAATAGATGGTAATATTGTTAAGCTTAAGCTTTTTCCTTTCTCCTTGAGAGGAGGAGCTAAAATTTGGTTTCAGTCTTTGCCTAGAAACAACATAGATTCATGGGACAAGTGCAAAGATGCTTTTATTGGAAAATACTATCCACCTGCTAAAATTATCCAACTTAGAAGTAACATAATGAATTTTAAACAATTGGATAATGAAAACGTTGCCCAAGCTTGGGAACGTATGAAATCTCTTATCAAGAACTGCCCTACTCACGGTTTGACTACTTGGATGGTTATCCAAACTTTTTATGCAGGCTTGAACTTTACCTCGCGGAACTTGTTAGATTCGGCCGCGGGAGGAACTTTTATGTCAACTACACTTGGTGCTGCCATGAAGCTTCTCGATGAGATGATGACCAACTATTCCCAATGACACACCGAACGCGCTCCAACAGGTAGGAAGGTAAACTCTGTCGAGGAGATTTCCTCCCTTAATGAAAAAGTTGACTTGATCATGTCTCTACTTTCGAAGCAATCTACTGTTGATCCTCGTGATGTTCCTTTAAATTCTTTGATTGCTCAAGAACAAGTAGATGTGAACTTTATCTCTAGAAACAATTTTAACAACAATGCTTATAGGAGTAATTTTGGTAACAATCCTAGACCGTTCCCCTCTAATTCTTATGGGAACAATAATGCTTATCCTAGTACCAAGAACTCCAATACTGAACTAGAGATTATGCTTAAAGATTTCATCACTACCCAAAAAGCCTTTAATAAGAGTGTAGAAGAAAAACTACATAAACTAGATGATCTTTCTTTTAAGGTAGACCACTTAGCCAATGAGGTAAAATTGCTAAAAATTAAAACTTCTTCTCTTGAGGAGAGGGAAGTCACTCCTATAAATGCTATTCAAGTGCGAATTAATGAAAACATTAGGATGATGGCTAAACTTAAAGAAACATGGGCTAGAGAAAGGGAGGAAGAAGATAGAATTAAGAGCCTTCCTACCCACCACACTGTTGCTACTATCCAAGTTGTTGAGGATGTTCGAACTCTTAGCACCCAATGTACTCCTGGTCCCAATGGACCTATTAATGGTGATGCTATGACTATAGAAACTACCAAACAAGTGAACCTAAAGGACACCACTACCACTTTACTTGATGCTCGTGACCTTGATTTTGATAATTGCACTCTTACCAAAGTTATTGATTTCCTTCACAAGATGTCTAGAGACCCCCGCACTAGCATGCTTAACCATGCCTTCACAGAGCATATCACTAATGATCTCATCAAATCTAGGGAGGAGAAACTTAGAGTAGAAGCCTCCATACCTAGAAAGCTAGAAGATGGTTGGGATCCTATGATAAAAATTAATTTGAATGACTTCTCTTGTTATGCATTATGTGATGTTGGTGCTAGTACCTCTGTTATGCCCAAAAGAATATATGATATGCATAAATTGAAACCTTATGATTCTTGTTCTTTTGGTGTTCGTCTCGTTGATTCTTCCATACAGAAACCTTTGGGGAGGATCGACGATGTTCTTATTGTTGTCAATGATAATTATGTTCCCGTTGATTTTACTATTATGGATATGGAATGTGATCCTTCATGTCCAATTATTTTGGGACGTCCCTTTTTGCGCACCGTTGGTGCTATCATTGACATGAAAGAGGGTAATATAAAATTTCAGTTTCCTCTCAAGAAAGGGATGGAACACTTCCCTCGAAAGAATATCAAGTTACCTTTTGAGTCCGTCGTACGGGCTAGCTATTCTTTTACTCTTGATAAAACTTGATCTCTATGCATTATGCCTAGCTTAAAGGCATAAAAGAAAGCGCTTTTGGGAGGCAGCCCACATGAATAAATTTTTTGCATTTTTTGTGTCTTGATGTTGTTTACTGCTGTAGCATCATCATTGTATCTTTGCTTTTCATATTTGTGCCAAGTATAGCCTCTGATTGCTAGAAAGTTCAAAAGTTGTGAGGTGCTGTCCAGGAAACAGATTCTGTCCTTGGATAGAAAAATTAGTATAAAATCACCAGATCATCTTTTTGGTCTGAATTTGTTCGACAGCGTTCTCTATATAATTGTCTTTCGTGCGTCTGTTCTGAGTTTTTTAATTTGAGTTGCAGAAGTATCCCGAACAGATCAATTACTACCTGCTGTTCTGTTTTTCACAGATTCTTTCCTGTTTTGCCTTTCTTTCATTTTGCAAATCAAGAGCTTGCTTTTTCTTTGCAAAAACCTTTTGGCAATCTTGAGAAACAGTAGAACTTCAAGAATATCTTTATTTCCAGCAAGGTATAATTATTTTATTAAGGGTACTAACCTCGCTAATCAGATTATGATGAGTTATGTATGAAGGAAGTTTTCAAGTGTGCGAGGGAAGATGATAAAAAGATTCAGGAGTGTCAAGCGCTCAAGCTTGGGGATGCCCCCGTGCACCCCCAAGAAATATTCAAGGAGACTCAAGCGTCTAAGCTTGGGGATGCCCCCGTGCATCCCCTTCTCCATCAACATTATCAGTTCGTCTTTCGTTACACTATATTTTTATCACTTCATGTGTTATGCGCTATGCTTGGAGCGTCTTGCTTTTAATTTTCTTTTTAGTTTTTCATAACGAGTCGGAACTCAGCGTTCTTTATGTGGGAGAGAAACACGCTCCACCTCTACCTACAACATAACATAGAATTTTCATGTCTATCTTTGTTGTGTGTGTTCTTTGTCTTTTAATAGCTACTATCATGCTCTGCTTTTAGTATTCATGCTTATCTTTTCAAAGAGCTTTTGTTTAGTTGGTTGCTTGAACTCTCTTTAATTATCATGCTGACCTTATTAAGAGATTTTGCTCCCATTGCATTGGTTAATGTGTCTATGATAAAGATGCTACTTGCATGATGGCGCTTAGTAGTTCAGGTTTTCTTATGGTTAATCTCAAATAGCTGGGGGGTTCCCAATGTGTTATTGGAGTACCAACTTGATTTGTTTGCCTATGATGTGGTATGGTTTAGTAATATCTTCCCTCAAGAATTTATTTTGATTGACTTGGCGTATGCTCACGCATATTTAAGACTGTAAAGAAAGTCTGTCAAGCCTTGATGATCTTTTATTTCTGAGTAGCGATATAACTACCATGCCTGATTCAATGTTGCTTTGTCGCTCTGCATGATTATGACCGTCATTGCTCTCTTAGTTGGTCGCTCCCAGTCTTTTTGCTCACCTCCACCTGTACTAAGAGAACTAACTTTGCAATATATAGCTCATGGGAAAGTATCTTAAAAACTATTGTGGTAAAGAATATGTTGCCAATGTATCTTATTTCTTATAAGTTGCTTGCTGAGCGGTAACCATGTTTCTGGGGACGCCATCAACTGTCACACTTTTGTTGAACATCATGTGAGTTGCTATGCATGTTCGTCTTGTCTGAAGTAAGGGTGATTTGCCGTGGGTTGAATGAATATGCATATTGTTAGAGAAGAACATTGGGCCGCCAACCAAAGCCATGTATCATGGTGGAAGTTTTAGCTTGGATGTTAATCCTCAATCTCTTATGAGAACATGCTTATGCATTAAAGAGGAGTCCATCATCTATTTTCTATGTTGTCTCGGTATGGATGTCCTCAAGTTGAGATCTATCAAAAACGAGAAATCAAATGTGATTTATCTCCTTGGACCTTTGTACAGGTGGCATAGAGGTACCCCTTTGTGACACTTGGTTGAAACATATGTAATGCAATGATAACCCATGGAAATTCAAGCTAATTAGGACAAGGTGCGAGCACTATTGGTATTCGATGCATGAGGCTTGCAACTTATAGGATGTCTTATGCATGACACATATGAAGTACTACTACCGTTGACAAAATTGCTTCTATGTTTTCAAAATAAAAAGCTCTAGCACTTAACCATTCTTTTACTTTTATGAGTTTCCACCTTCTTTCTTCAAGCACCAACTACTGAGAGCATGATTGTCATTCTGAGTGTAATGTGCATTGTCCCAAAATAGCATTGTCTTTTGCATGATTGTGATATCGTTTATTCTGAAATCATTGTATCTAGTCATCACTTAAACCTTGAAGGTGCCCCTGCATTTATGTTTTGCATCACTAAAGGGGGCAAGCTAGATATTACTTTATCATATTTGCACATCATGTTCATTGCAAATCTATTTGATGTTTCAGTTTCATGTTGTAAAACTTTCAGTCATTTGTGATTTTCTCATGAGGCAACTTAATTACTACAGATTCATTGTCTCAGTAAGCTTTTGTCATATGACTATGAAAAAGTCCTATATGGTTAATAGCATGTCACCACAGAAATTATTCTTGTTATCATTTACCTACTCGAGGACGAGCAGGAATTAAGCTTGGGGATGTTGATACGTCCAAAACGTATCTATAATTTCTGCTTGCTCCATGCCACTTTTGGGTGATATTGCTATGATATTCATGCACTTCAAACACTTTTGATCATATTTGGACTAACTTACTAATCCAGTGCACCCCAGTGCCAGTTTATGTTTTCGGCTATTTTTGTATTTCAGGTTTTCACGTTACGAGAACTGCCAGGAAAAATCCAGAAAAATTATATAAAAAATCAGCGTTCCGGAAACTACCGTGCGTCCGAAGGGCAGCCGGGGGGGCCACCAGGGCTCCAGGCGCCCTGGCGGCGCCCCCCCCCCCCCCCCTGGGCCGCGCCGGGGGGGCGCCTGGGCCCCCCGAAGCTTCCCCGATGCCCCCCTTGGCATATATTTAAAGCGTCCTCCGAAACCCTCAGAACAGGAACTCTTTTCGCGATCCCATCTCTGTTCCGCCGCTGCCGCCGCTTCCAAGATCGGGAGCACCAGGAGAACTCTTCCCGGCACCCTGTCGGAGGGGAGGATCACCACCGGGAGCTTATCCACCACCATGGACGCCTCCCGGATGACTCGTGAGTAGTCTCCCTTGGACCATGAGTCCATGACCAGTAGCTATGTGATGTTCTCCTCCCGTTCTTGTGCTTCACTAATTAGTCCTCGTGAGCTGCCCTACATGATCGAGGCACATATGTAATCCTTATGCTGTTGCTATGATGAGTTTGCTGGGATCCGATGGATTATGAGATTATGTTCAGATTGATCTTGAGTAATATATTTGATTCACCTCTTTTATATTTATGTTCATAAGTAATTCTTGCATGTTCTCCGTTGTTATTTATTGCTTTGGCCAAGTAATATGTAGTGACTCCAAGAGGGAACGTTATGCTCGATTGTGGGTTCATGCCCCTCGATGACTAGCTTGAGTGACAGAAACATGAGTCTAGGGGAAGTGTTGTTGCCACAAGGGGGAAAACAACGGTGCTTGTGCCCGCGGGTGCAAGGATTGTTTACTTTACGCAAAGTTCTTTTAATGCAGTTGTCTGTTGCATTGAGTTTACACTATGGGTGGGACTCGCAACTTAATACCAGCGAGATGTTCTGGATAGATATCTCAAGGTGGATGATTAGTAGTAGATATTGATGGATTTCGGTCTACTTACTTTGGCGTACCGCCCATGCTTTGAACCTCAACCTTTCTTGCAATGTAGTCAGCATTGGTTTGCGTTCGTGGTCCTGTCAATTGCCCAGCTGTAATTTGTTTACCTCACATAGCTGTTTTATCGTCTTTTGGGAGAGAGACATCACTAGTAAACATCATGAGACTCTGGTCCATATTACCATCATTGATCACATCCGCTATTTACTTTTCGTTATTATTTACTACTGCAAACACTATCTATCACTACTATCATTTGCTTTTAATCCTTTGTGAACTACAAGGCCGGAGAGATTGACAACCCCTCTGTACTCGCTGGGAGCAAAGTTATTTGTATCTCTGTGCAGGTCCATGTTGATTGCTAATATCTGGCGCCGTTAGCAGTTGACACCTACTTGTTGAACCTAGGAGTCTCTGGGGAATCGATCCTTGGCATCTTTGCTAAGGGAAAACACTTCCACAACACTGCATCTTACACCTTCCACTTGGGGTAACCAACGAGGGGTTAGAGGCCCATCAGTGGTAAGCAAGATTGTTGCCTTCTCCTCATTACCTCGTGTGAAGCGTTCTGATCCAAGATGAGTCGATAGGCCTGGGCATCAAGCTCCGCCTGCTTTGTAGCCATCCTAGCTTTCTCAGCAGCCAGGTCCAACTTGGCCTGCTCAATACAGCCCTTCACCTGAGCGACCTCCGCGTCATGCTGCTCCTTGTTGGCCTGGGTTACCTCTGCTGTCAGCAATGCTGTCAAAGTATTGACCAAGACGGATAAGGTGTCAGATGGCAACGGGGGAGGATCTCCAGCTCTAGCCCCCATCGCATCTAATGTCAATGCCGCTGTTGTTGAGGACTGCTGCACAGGTTGTGATCCGGCCATAAAGACAGCGACCCGGTTTGGCAGATCGAGGTGGTCCGGAATACTGTCACCATCGGAACAACCCTCGATCGACCGTCCTGCATCAGATACAAAGATTCTGTCTCTTCGGAAGAAGATTCATCGTCGGAATAGACAACAGTCTCGCCGCCAGAGTCCGGTCCGTCCTCGGTTTGCACTCCGTGCACTGCTCCAACGAAGATGTGCTTCACGTCTGGCTGAATCCGGGCTGGTCTCGCACGCTGAGCCGGCTCGACGATGTTGGGGAAGATGTCCGGCTCAGGGCCCTGTTCGCCGATCTTGCCGATGAAGACGTGGACGCCGCCGAAGGGGACTCGGTACCCGTATTCGATTGAATCGGCCTCGGGGCCCCAGCCTGCATCGTTGATGTAGATCTTGCCGCGACGACTCTTAGTCATCCGGCCCACTGCGTAGCCCTTGAGTCCTTCGAGGCTGCCCTTCAAGAACACGAAACCATCGTGCGATAGCCCCACGGTGGGCGCCAACTGTCGTGGTTTTGTCACGGCAGATGTCCTAGCAAAAGGACAGTCGTGAAGCCATCGCTGCAGGTTAGCTTAAAGGGGTTAAAGCGGACAAAGGACACAGGGATTTTATACTAGTTCGGCCCCTTCGATGAAGGTAAAAGCCTACGTCTAGTTTGGTGTGTATTGCTAGGGTTTCGATGACCAGGGAGCGAATCCGCTTTGCCTGTGTCTCGAGCTGTAGTTCCATGCCCTTGAAACGTCGCCGGGTCGTCCCTTTATATAAGAGACGACGCCCGGTCCGGTTTACAGAGTCCCGAGGTCGGCTCATAAACGTGTCCGCATCGGTCTCTACTCTTTCTATCTTACATCCCAAGTTACATAGTATGACGGTTTACAAATCATGGGCCCTAACACTTGGGCTTTAAATCTCTTGGGCTGAAATCTCCTACTTCATGTTCCGCTGGGCTTCAAGGTAACCTTGATAACATAAACCGGCCCCTCCCGGGAGGTTTATTCCTGGTAGTAATATCCCTGTCACCTTTCCTCTTCGAGGGAATACAACGCAAGCTCGAGAAGTAGGAGCGGGTTGTTGCGGATGTACGGCGGCTTGCCGAACGCCCAGCCTAAATTGGACATCTTGCAATTGGAGATTTAGTTCCCCCAGATTGGCCACCTCCGCGTACGGCATCCGCTTGGTGCAGGTCCGGCTCGGGTCCCGGGGCCCGCTCATGTCGCAAATCAGATGTGGGCGGGACTGCAGCGGCAGCACTCGGCACTCTGCAAAGGAGGCCAGGAAGTCCGAGAACACCAGGCCATCCATTTCCTTCATCTCCCGAAGGCGGTTCACGATGATGGAGGCCCCATGCGTGAGGGAGACAGGCCGGAACTTCCAGGAGGCGCGGGGCTCGGCAGGCGGACCAGCGGCGTAGTCCGACAGATTGATGAAGTCGTGCTCCGGGTCGATGTTGGAGACGTAGAAGTACGTCTTCTGCCACTGCTTCACCGAATGCACAAGAGCAAGCTTCGGGAAGTAGTTCCTAGCTCCGGTGCGCCGCACAGCGACACACCCGCCGCACTGGGCAGCTTCGCCCCGGAGTGCGGTGCCGAGCTTCAAATAGAAGAACTCGCTCCACAGCTCGAGCGCGGGGAGCACCCCGAGGTACCCCTCGGAGAGGACGACAAAGGCAGAGAGCGTCACCACCGTGTTCGGCGTGAGATGGTGAGGCTACGCCGTTGAAGTCGAGGAAGGAGCGGAAGAACCCGCACGTGGGAAGCCCGAATCCACGGAGGAAATAAGAACGGAAGACGATGTGCTCGCCCAGCCGCGGCGCCAGCCTAAGTTTGTTTGACGGGGCGAGGCGCACGGCGACCTTCTCGGCGGGGGGCAACCACCGCGACCGGCGGAGAAAGTGCACATGCTCCTCGATGATGTCGCTGTCGTCCCACTCGCCAGAGCAGTGGACCTGCGCTTCCGCGGCCATGGCTCGGGGGGGTGCGAACTCCGGAGGAGCAGTGCGTGCGACGGTGGCAAGGTGCACATGAAGACGAGAGGAAGAAGAAGATGGAGTGGGGGTGTGCACATGAGTTGTGCTCGTCCCCTCTCACGCCTACTTATAGGCCCGAGGCGACGAAGCCGCGGGGGCGGGGGCGTGGGATTAACTGTGCCACGTCCCGCACGACCCGCGCCTTTTTCGCACCTAATCCACGCGCATTTAATGCGCGTGGGAAGGGCAATCGATTGCCTCTGCCACAACAGATTCGCGCGCACGCCGGGGCCCTGTAGTGGTGGGGCCCAGGACTATTGTTGCGTCCCATCGCGCGCGTGGGCTGGCAGGACGGCTCGGCATGATGATGATGCGTGGCACACCGCCTACGGGCGACAAAACCGCACCGCGGACCGCCATCCGCGCTCTGCCTTCTCCTCGAAAATTCAATGATAAATGCCCGGCTGCCAGAAGCCGGCTTTTCCAGAAGACGGGTCAGACAAACTACCAATCCACACTTAGAGAGGGAAGCTGTTGGAACCCCGCAGTCCCACTCACGACCGCCGAGCTCCACCAGCTTCGGGGACTACTGTCGGAGATATTGATCACGGGTCTCTTCATCGACCACCCATGGCGTTTCAAGACAAATAAGGGCCGCCTGTCATCCTCTGGTTGCCTGTGCATCGGGTCGCCTCCTAGGGCCGCAACGCCTAGGAGCTGGCTGCCAACAGGCGGCGGAGCCCTAACAAGCGGCAGCCTAGCGGCAAGCATCTGGAAGACGGCCCCATACCTTCCCCTCGGGGTGTGCGCTAGAGATCCGCTACGATACTAAGGCATGGCTACAGTTAAGCATGTCCCTAAAGAATCCACAGAAGCATGCCTACAGTGAGAGTGTATCCTGCGGACAGTCCCTAATCGACGTATCACTATAGCCATGTTATCGATGACCTAGCCTTGGTCAGAGGAAGCCATGACCCCACTACCCGCTGGCGGAGCGGCCAGCAGGCGGCAGGCCCCACCCGCCAGAGACCCACCCAGAAGCGACCGGCCTTTGGCAGACGGCCCGGGGTACGGGCCGCCGTGTAGCAGGCGGCTAACCGTGCCCTGGGTGTCTGAACCCCATCAAGATGACAAGACGGAACGTGGTGGTAGTGTACGACCAAGAGACGGCGGCACTGTAGCCACTCCCCTCCTGACGATGCTTCCGTCAGTAGTAGGACGCCAACAGTGAAAGACAATCACGCGGGCCCACAGAGGGCGGGGCCCAGCAGCCGGCGAAGAAGCTGGCGCCCAGAGACACTGACGGCCGGGGTCCACCCCGCCCAGATTACCATTGTACCCCTGGGGGGTAGTCCTATATAAACCCCCCAGGGTCCTCCATGCAGAGGGGTTAGAGCTGGAGAGAAACACATAGAGAGAGAGACACCGATAGGGAGAAACCCTAGCGACCGCTCCCGTTCCCTAGAGAGAAGGAAGAGAGCTAGCCTTGTCCTTCTTCCTCCTCTAGACGACACAACTCAAGGAGCAACCTTGTAGCTACTATATTGACATTAGTCATGACGCGGAGCCCCCGCGGAGCAGGACTAGGGGTGTTATCTCCACGGAGAGCCCCAAACTTGGGTAAGATTCGTAGGCGTCCTAAGTATCGCCTCATCCCGCTTCCAGGGCCCGGCGATGTACTCTTGTCCTCATGCATGATAAGCCATCCTTTGGCATATGTCGCACCAAAACCCCGACACTATCTCTCTCCCTAGGGTTGGTTGAGAAGGCATCGATCTACACTTCCACAAAGAGAAATTTTATTCCCCCACTAGTCCCTTGCGGATCTTGTTACTCTTGGGTGTTTGAGCACCCTAGACGGTTGAGGTCACCGCAGAGCCATAGTCCATTGTGGTGAAGCTTCGTGGTGTCGTTGGGAGCCTCCAATTCGGTTGTGGAGATAGCCCCGACCTTGTTTGTAAAGGTTCGGTTGCCACCTTCAATGGCACCACTAGTGGAATCACGGCACCTTGCATTGTGTGAGGGCGTGAGGAGAATACGGTGGCCCTAGTGGCTTCTTGGGGAGCATTGTGCCTCCACACCGCTCCAATGGAGACATACTTCCTCTCAAAGGGAAGGAACTTCGGTAACACATCCTCGTCTTCACCGGCTCCACTTGTGGTTATTTCTAACCTTTACTTGTGCAAGCTCTCGTTGTGTATCATAGCTTGCTTGCTTCTGTGCTGACACGTCTCCAATGTATCTACTTTTCCAAATACTGTTGCCCTTGTTTTGGACTCTAACTTGCATGATTTGAATGGAACTAACCCGGACTGACGTTGTTTTCAGCAGAATTGCCATGGTGTTGTTTTTGTGCAGTAATAAAAATTTATCAGAATGACCTGAAAATTTACGGAGAATTATTTTGGAAAATATAAAAAATACCTGCAAGAAGATCCAGACCAGGGGGGCCACACCCTGTCCACGAGGGTGGGAGCGCGCCCCCCTGCCTCGTGGGCCCCTGGTGCTCCATCGACGTATCCCCAGATCCTATATAATCACTTTCGGGGAGAGAGAAAATCAAGGAGAAAGAATTATCGCGTTTTACGATACGGAGCCGCCACCAAGCCCTAATATCTCTCGGGAGGGCTGATCTGGAGTACGTTCGGGGCTCCGCAGAGTGGAGATCGTCGCCATCGTCATCATCAACCTTCCTCCATCACCAATTCCATGATGCTCATCGCCGTGTGTGAGTAATTCCATCGTAGGCTTGCTGCATGGTGATGGATTGGATGGGATCTATCATGTAATCGAGTTAGTTTTGTTAGGGTTTGATCCCTAGTATCCACTATGTTCTGAGATTGATGTTGCTATGACTTTGCTATGCTTAATGCTTGTCACTAGGGCCCGAGTGCCATGATTTTAGATCTGAACCTATTATGTTTTCATGAATATATGTGTGTTCTTGATCCTATCTTGCAAGCTTATAGTCACCTACTATGTGCTATGATCCGGCAACCCCGAAGTGACAATAATCGGGACCACTCCCGGTGATGACTTTAGTTTGAGGAGTTCATGTATTCACTATGTGTTAATGCTTTGGTCCGGTACTCTATTAACTGGATGCCTTAATATCCCTTAGTTTCCAATAGGACCCCGCTGCCACGGGAGGGTAGGACAAAACATGTAATGCAAGTTATTTTCCATAAGCACGTATGACTATATTCGGAATACATGCCTACATTGCATTGATGAACTGGAGCTAGTTCTGTGTCACCCTAGGTTATAACTTCTACATGATGAATTGCATCCGGCGTAACTTCCCATCACCGGTCCAATGCCTATGAGCTTTTCACGTGTTGCTTGTTGCTTATTTACTTTTCCGTTGCTACTATTACAAAAACTACAAAAACACTAACGTTACTTTTATTGCTGCTACCGCCACTATCATATTACCTTGCTACTAAACTATCTTGTTGCAGATATTAAGTTTCCAGGTGTGGTTGAATTGACAACTCAGCTGCTAATACTTAAGAGTATTCTTTGGCTCCCCTTGTGTCGAATCAACAAATTTCGATTGAATACTTTACCCTCGAAAACGGTTGCGATCCCCTACACTTGTGGGTTATCAAGACTATTTTCTGGCGCCGTTGCCGGGGAGCATAGCTCTATTCCTTAAGTCACTTGCAATTTATATCTGTTGATCACTATAAAGAATTTCAAGGACTCAAAAACCAAGATCTTACCATCAACTACGAAGGGAGGTAAGAAACTGCCATCTAGCTCTGCATTTGATTCACCATCTGTTATGGGTAAATTTGCGACACCAAATCCTGCTATTGAATCTAATATGTCGTATGTTCTTGATGATGCCACTTCTGCTATGTATGATGAAACTACCTCTATGCTTGATAATATTGTGCCACTAGGTTAATTTCTAGATGAAAAAATTGCAAAGTTTAGGGAGAATGCAAATATTGAAACTGATGATATTTATGAAAGTGATGATGAAGCTTCTCCCAATAGATATGAATTGCCTGTTGTTCCTGAGGGTTATGTTATGGATGAAGAAACTGCTAGAGACTTTCTTGCTTGCAATGATAGATATGATCTTGAGAAATTACTAGCTAAGTTGAAAGAAAAGTCCTTGAATGCTAGAATGAAACATGACCCTACTTTTGCTACTTCATCTATCTGTGTTACTGATAAGGATTATAAATTCTCTGTTGATCCTGAGTTAATTACTTTGGTTGAATCGGATTCCTTCCATGGCTATGAATCCGAAACTGTTGTGGCACATCTTACTAAGTTGAATGATATAGCCACCCTGTTTACCAACGATGAAAAGATACGTTACTACTATATCCTTAAGTTGTTTTTGTTCTCGTTAAAGGGTGATGCTAAGACATGGTTTAATTCTCTTGATCCTGGTTGTGTGCGTAGTCCCCAGGATATGATGTATTACTTCTCTGCTAAATATTTTCCTGCTCATAAGAAACAAGTTGCCTTACGAGAAATATATAACTTTGTGCAAATTGAAGAAGAGAGTCTCCCACAAGCTTGGGGGAGGCTTCTCCAATTACTTAATGCTTTGCCTGATCATCCTCTTGAGAGGAACGATATACTTGATGTCTTTTATAATGGACTAACCGATGCTTCCAGAGACCACCTTGATAGTTGTGCTGGTTGTGTTTTCAGGGAAAGAACAGTTGATCAAGCTGAATTACTATTGAATAATATGCTGGCCAATGAAAATAATTGGACACTTCCTGAACCAGCCCCTAAGCCAACTCCGGAGAAAAGAGGTGTTCTATTTCTCAGTCCCGAAGATATGCAAGAAGCAAAGAAATCTATGAAAGAAAAAGGTATTAAAGCTAAAGATTTTAAGAATTTACCACCTATTGAAGAAATACATGGTCTTTATAACCCAACATAGGTAGTATAGGTAAATTCTCTTTATAGATTTGATGAAGGTGATATTCCTCGTTATAAGTCTGCTAGACAATGCTTAGATGAGTTTGACAATTTTATTGTGAAACAAGAAAACTTCAACGCTTATGTTGGCAGACAATTGCAACACAATGCTTATATGATTGAACGCTTGAGTGATTATCTGTCTAGAGTTAAAGGTGAACTAAAAATTATTAGTATACATGCTTCCATGGTTACCACTCAAGTAAAACAAGTACATAAAGCTCAGAATGATTTGCTTAATGAATTAAATAGTAAGAATAATGATAATGCCATTAGAGTAGTGACTAGAGGTGGCAGAATGACTCAGGAACCTCTGTATCCTGAAGGCCACCCTACGAGAATTGAGCAAGATTCTCAGAGAGCTAATTTAGATGCACCTAGTTCTTCTGAGAAGAAGAAAAATGTATTCAATGAAGTGAAAGCATGAAGACTAATAGCAACTAGGCAGTAGTGATCACAAAGGAAGAAGGAATGAAGCCAATCACAACATGTAGATACTAAGTGAAGACAATCAGATGAAGCAAACATGCAATGTCTTCACAACATAGAGCAGTAAGTAAAGGGAAGGAAAGGATAGAACCAGTAGCTCGGGGAAGACAGTGATTTGTTAGACCAGTTCCAGTTGCTGTGACAACTGTACGTCTGGTTAGGGAGGCTGAGATTTAACTCAGAAGACCGCGTCTTCACCTTGTTCCCCTTGAGCTAAGAACACCTAGTCCTTGCCCAATCACTCTGGTAAGTCTTCAAGGTAGACTTCCAAACCTTCACAGACTTCGTTCACCGGCAATCCACAATTACTCTTGGATGCTCAGAACGCGACACCTAACCGGCTGGAGGAAACACAGTCCTCATGTGTAATAAGTCTTCAGGTCACACAGATAGAAAGACTTCAGTGATGCCTAACACTCTTTGGCTCTGGGTGTTTGGGCTTTGTCCTCGCAAGAATTTCTCTCTCAAATGCTTCGGAGGTGGGTTGCTCTCAAACGATAAAAGCCGTGCAATAACTCTGAGCAGCCACCAATTTATGGTGTAGGGGGTGGGCTATTTATAGACACTAGGCAACCCAACCTGATTTGTCCGAAGTGACCCTCGGTCACTAAGGAACTGACACGTGTTCAAACGGTCAGATTTCAAACACACACGGCAACTTTACTTGAGCTCCAAGTAAAGCTGACTCATCCGCCTCTGGATAAGATTTGCTCTCATTGTCTTCGCTCAAAGACATAGGATTTGTTTGAGCATCACATCAGTCACTCTGACTTAGTTCACTTGGATCCCACTTAACAGTGCGGTGGTTCCTATGACTCAACAAAGAAGAAAAGGAAACAGCGACAACTCTACGTCTTCGCTTTCCATAGTCTTCACACAATGTCTTCTAATGTCATAGTCTTCAATATGATTATCTTCATATACCACCACAGTTATCAATGTCTTCATACATTTTTAGGGGTCATCTCCGGTAGGTTAACCGAATCAATGAGGGACTACTACCTGTGTTATCTTGCAATTCTCACAAACACATTAGTCCCTGAACCAGATTTGTCGTCAATACTCCAAAACCACTAGGGGTGGCACTAGATGCACTTACAATCTCCCCCTTTTTGGTGATTGATGACAAACTGGTTGAAGTTTTCAACGGGGATAAAGATATGTGAAATTCTAAAGGATAAGGTATTGTCTTCGTAAGTATCAAAAGGCTCCCCCTGAAGATGTGCATATAGTTGATTTTCCTTTGAATGCAAATGCACATGGCAGGTTGTACTTGTGGAGGTCCTCTTCAACTTATGAAGACAATTCATCATGCATAATTGATATATCGAAGATAATGACATGCATAATGAAAAATGGACGTCTACAATAATGACTAAGTGCGGGATATAAGATAGCAGATGCGGAATTTATCATCGCATTATAGAGTAGCATGAAAAAGTAGCTGACGGCCATCAGTTTAAGTGTTACAACTCAAGGAACCAAATGTAGCAAAATGAGAGTTGTAAACACTAGGCAAATTATAAACCACCCGCCCATATGGACCCTCTTGAAGACTATCAACTCATATGCTTCTCCCCCTTTTGTCAGTAAGGACCAAAAAGGTTTGAAGACATAGAGCCTCTACTCGTTCCCAGGTGGAGCAGAAGAGGATGCAGGGTCGGTGTTGTCGTTTGGCGGTGCAGAGGTGGTTGGTGCAGTGTCGATACGCGCTGAAGTAGGAGGCGGTGAAGTAGCATCATCCTGATCATCGATCACCCTGGCGTCAATTGTTGCAGTGGAGGAAGAGTATTCAGAGTCTTCAAGAGATGGAGTTCGACGCATAACAACAGTCCTTGGGGGAGTGTTGTCAAACTTGAATCTCTTAGTGAAGCCATCGTCTTGAAAATCCGCTTCAGCACTCAGTAAAGTCAAACTCTTCCAAGACCGCCTGCATGTTTCATGAGCAACAAAAGCATTCTTGGTGGCAAGATTGCGAATGCGATTGACATCCACCAAGAGGCTCTGCATCTGACGCTTTAACCAGAGGTGATGCTTGTCCTGTTTCTGATGAAGAGCTACAAGAAGCTCTCGGTTGTTTAGGACACGAGATCGCTTCTGAGGCCTTTGAGCAATGGTGCTTTCAGTGGCTTCGGTTTCAGCGTGTCGAGGTAGACGAGTACGGCCAGCCAGAGGATAGACGTGTGAGACTGCTGGGACCCCTTCAATCTGCTGAGTGAAGCTTTGATGATCAGCGTTGTGAAGACTAACTGGCTCCTTAGCAGGCTCTTGGTAAATGGCTTCAGCTGACAGATCAACCTCAGGCAAGAAGATCTGATGGTTGTGAGCAGAGGGTTGATAAGTGACATCTGAGTGCAACTTGATGAGGCGCATTATCCTAGGGGCATAAAATTTCAGTCCAAATAGATCAGCTCCAGACGTAGCCATTTTCCTGATGAAGAAATCTTGAGCATTGAAGCTGATGCCATTGAAGATATGGAAGACCAAAGTCTTCATAGTGCCTTCAAGCTTGGCAGATGAAGAATGTCCTTTGACGGGCCATAGAGTACGCCTTATGATGTGATATATGGTGCGCGGCAGGTACTCAAGGTCTTCAACAAAGAATTCCTTAGGATATTCAGCATCACTTGGCAAAGGCTTCATCATGCTGAGCATTTGGCTCATGTTGGGCTGACGCTTCCGAAAGATGCTCTCCAAGGCTTCAGTGTGCAGTTGACAGCCAGGTTCATAGATATCTCCTGGAGTGGGCAGGCATGTAAGCTCAATGAGATCAAAGGCTTTAGCTTCATGATGCACATTGCATGTCATCCACTCAAGGACCCATGTCTTCGAATCCTTGCTGAAGCCTCGTATGTGGAGTGTTGCATATAATTGCAGAAGCAGCTCTTCATTCCAATGCTCTTTATCCAGGACAAAATTGAGGAGGCCAGCATCACGGAAGCAGTCAAGAGCTTCCTCCAAGCAGGGCAGACCAGCAATAGCTTCAGTGTCAAGACACATGAGGGAAAATGTGGCCTTGATTATATAGTACCCTTGAGTAGTAGCTGCGCTGTTGATGGCTCCAGAACCTATCTGATGATATTCTTGGCTTAGAATATGGGTTCTTGGTGCTGTCAAAGAAGATGTTGTGCGCAGTGAAGCTATTGGCATTGAATGACCCGGAAGATGTTGCAATACCTGGAAGCCTTGGCAGTCTTGGCTTAGGCTTCTGAACTTGGGGCCTGTGCGCAATATGGTGATCAAACTGAGGACCAGCAACACGTGGTTCAGTTGTAGGTGGTGGAATCAGAATTGGCCACCGGACAGTAACAAGTTGATCATCCTTGTTGTATGCTTGCTCAATTGTGTGAGGCCGTGGAGGTGGAACAGGAGCAGGGGCATTGTCTTCAAGCTGCAGATTGGCGTCAGGTGCAGCATTAGCTTCAGGCACAATACTGGCTTCAGGCACAGCACTAGCTTCAGGAGCAGTAACTTCAGGCGCAGGTTCTTCAGGCGCCACAGTATCTTCAGGTGCCACATAAGCTTCAGCCATGACCACGTCATTGGCTTCAGTGTTGGTGGTGGCAGCCTCTGAATTTGTTACCTCCACTTCAGGAGCTGGAGGGTCGGACACGTTCTCCTCGAGAACAGGTGGTGCGGCAGTACTTTCTTCAGCAACTTGGGGTTGTTCTTCTTCTTGTTGGGGTGGTTCTTCTTCGGCTGATGCAGCCGAAATATCTTCAGCCACTTTGGCTTCAGATTCTGAGTGGCTTCCAGTAGGAGCAGCATCAGGTGCAGATGGTTGCTCTACTCCTTCTGGAGCACTTGAGGCAGTGACTTGAGGCCTTGGTCCTTTGCGAAGCCTGCGAAAAGCTGGCGACGCCTGAGGAGATGGAGGTTGTTGGGCCTCAAAGTCTTCGTCTTCAAGCACCATACTGGTGTCTTGACTTTGCTGGGGAGTGTCTTGGGTTTCCTGTGGGTGATCAGCCCACGAATCATCCTGAGCAATTGGCGTCAATGGACGACCAATGCTGATGCGTTCGCTGTTCGTGAGAATAGGCGAAGAGTCGATGTTGTACTCAATCTGAGGAAGGACGGTATCATCTTCAACATTGTCTTGAGGACCAATGTCTTCAGCTGCGGTGGGGTCGACAGCTGGAATGTCTTCAGCCTCTGTGGGAGCAGGCTCATGAACAGTCAGTCTTCTTTCTCTCTGGGCAGATGCTGGGCGAGCAACTGAGATTGGCTCGACAAAGATAGGCTCTTTGGAAGCAGCCATATCCTTCTTGGTCTTTCGCTTCTTGGTGGGGGGAGCTTCATCAATAGATTGCTTGCGCTTGCGAGCATCAGCTTCAGCCACCTTAGTCTTCCTGAGCGTTGAAGCGGTTGGAGTTGCCTTAGGCTTCGTGCCAGTCATGCTAGCAGGGAAGACTATGCGAGGCGTTTCTTGCCCAGATGCTTCAGCTTCGGGCACAGACTGCTTCTTCTTCTTCTTGGCAGCCATTCTTGGATCAATGCCAGGACGCCCAAGTGCCTTGCGCTTTTCAGCTTCATTGAATGCTTGAACGCATTTTGCAGCCAAGTCCTTGATACGCTCACGTGAACCTTTAGCTTCTTCACGCCGCTGGCGAAAGGCTTCCTTGAGCTCTTGCATCATAACTTTGAAGTTTTGAACTTCTTGCACGCTGAGCTTGTTCATATGCTTCTTGAACTGAGCTTTTTCATAGTCTATCTTTTGCTTCAGCTCAACGATTCTTTGAGCCAGAGCCAGCTCAGAAGCAATGGCGCCATGGAAGGAGACGTTGAGGCCAACTACAAGTTGAAGATCGTCGAAGCTCAGGTTGTGAGTGTCAAACCATTCATCAATGAAGTTATTGAGCACTTCAACGTCAAAGAGCGGCAAATCATTGAAGATTTGAGCATCCTGCTTGCTCTTGATCAATAGCTCCAAAGCATCATCTCCAAGATCTTTATCACTTGAGAGATCAAGGGCATCATTGGCAGTCTTCAGTACTGCATTTGGAGTGAGAGCTGGACTGGGGTTGCGTGTTGACTTCTTCTTCAGCTGTCTGCTCTTGGAAATTCTAGAGTGTTCCTCAGATTGCACACTTGGTGCAGGTGGAGCAGTGGCCAAAGGCTTCACTCTTGAAGCTCTTGGTGGAGTAGCCTTTGATTTCTTCTTCTGGGCAGGCTGATCTACATCTGCCCCTTGAACCCTTATGTGACTGATGAGGCCCTCCAGGTTGTAGAAGGGCCCAACCAGATTTGGTTCAGCTTCACGCGAGCCATCAGCGCGGGGTGCAGAGGGGCCAGGATTGAAGTCTAATCCCCACAGCTTCTTGTTTTCCTTGGCCGAGTTCTTGGCAAATTGAAGATTTCGCTTGAACAGATTGTCGTCGCGACACCAGAGCAGAGTGCTTGGATCAGCATCAGCAAGATGTGGCCCTCTAACCATGCAAGGATAGAAGCCTTCAGCAATGGCTTCAGCACGAGTCATGGGGGGAGATTCTTATAAGTGATATCTCCCCATAGATGCTTGATGGCGTTTTTCTCGGCATACTCTGGGGTCACGAACCTATATTTGAACCATTGTAATCCTCCTCTGAATCAGTCTTGTATATTTCACTGAGATCAGGAGGCAAATCACGGGAGGTGTTGCCACGGTGCTGTCTGCCACCCTTTCTTACTGTCTTGTCAGTTGTCATTTGCTTCAACCTGAATGGCTTCAAATTGAATGGCTTCAAAACTGGCAAATGCTTTGGTTTGCTGGTTAGACAGGAACTAGCTTCAGGGGAATGAATGTGACGCTGCAAAAACTCTGCAAATGAATGCAGACTATGAGAACCAAGGGATTCTCCCACGGACATGTACCTGTGACAGCATTAGAGATGCGAGGGAAGGGGAAGAGGTCATATGCATTCTCAGAAGTTTTGAAGGTTAAAGCAGTTTTGAAGACTTTGACCTCATAGTGCGAAGACATTCACTCATGTGAGTTGGTTCCATATTTGTACGAATCCACGAATAAGTACAAGTGAGGAATCTAACTATAGTTGAAGCATATGTGAATGTACTAGGCAAGATATGAGATGCAGACAGGATAGATCTGTATATCTAAGTATGCAGAAACCTCTTGTGGTAAAGTAGATGAATCTTTGTGGATCTAGAAGATGGTAAAAAGCAAGTTTATTTACCACAGATGAATTGCTTAGATGGAGTAGGAGTTGGATGCCCAGCAGTTTGGTCGTCCGTGCCCTAACTTGGTGACGGAGGACAGCTACAGCGACGGCGGAGAGGAAGATGTCCGCGGCCGGCGTGAGGACGGCGACGACAAAGTTGCGGCAGCGAAGCGCTTCGTCGTCGGCGTCGTCGAAAGCTAGCGGAGGCGCTAAGGTTGTTCGAGGTGGAGAGGTGGTGGAAGAAACTTTTGACCGTGATGGGACGTGCATTTATAGGCATGGGAGACGGCACAGCATAATTACTCAGGTGCCCCTGACGGTTCACGTACGAGTGACACATGGCGGTCATGTAACGCATTGGGAGTTGTCCCACGATCCCACGTACACCACGACTGTCGGAGTAGTTGTTCCAGCTTCTCCGGGTTTCAGGCATAACGGATGGAGCATTAAAATCAGATTTAAAGTTTGTCTCCGTATCTTCTGCTGACAAGGATGCAGAGAAGATATTCGACTGTTTCAACAGAATGCATATGATTTGGACAGATAGAGTGTGAGATGAGAAAGTATAGAGAGGTTAGGGTCCGATCACATTCACTTAGTCCAAAAGATTCAAATATGAAGACATAGCTATAAGTGAATGATGTTGAGGACAGAACACAACTCTAGATATATATATATATATATATATATATATATATAT
>LR738709.1:106499313-106531981 GCA_902687465.1 Secale cereale
ATATATATATATATATATATATATATCCTATGTGAAGACAAACCAAGTGCGAAGACTTTGCAAATGTAACGCCACAAGAAACGCTTCAAACAAGAATTTGGTGGTGGCTTTACCCACCGTATAGGAAGTATTAGACCCAGACACGATGCACAATTATCGTGGCGCTCCGAAGTCACATTCCATGTTAATGTATTCACACTTAGGATGTAAGTCTTCATTGATTGAAGATATACTTTACTTCGTGTGTTGCACATCTAAGTCATCAATATGCATAAGTGTTAGGATGTGTGCCTGATTATAGGACATTTGAGGATTCTAAGATATTTAGCTCACACCGCAACTTGCAAAACCTTTTCTCATCCAAGGGCTTTGTGAAGATATCTGCCAGTTGCTCTTCAGTGTTGACGTGTATGATATCAATATCTTCCTTCATAACATGATCTCTGAGAAAGTGATGACGAATTTCAATGTGCTTTGTCTTCGAGTGCTGAACTAGGTTGTTGGCAATCTTGATGGCGCTTTCATTATCACAGTAGAGTGGCACATGCTTCAGATGGACTCCATAGTCCTTGAGAGTTTGCTTCATCCATAGAAGCTGAGCGCAGCAAGATCCAACAGCAATGTATTCAGATTCAGCAATGGAGAGTGATACACAGTTCTGCTTCTTTGAAGACCAACAGACAAGTGATCGTCCTAGAAAGTGAGATGTGCCAGATGTGGACTTACGATCAACTTTGTCACCAGCATAATCAGCATCTGAAAATCCTACTAGATCAAACTCTGAGCCCTTTGGATACCAAAATCCTAGAGATGGGGTGTAAGCCAAATATCGAAGTATTCGCTTCACAGCTAAGTGATGCGACTCCTTTGGTGCCGCTTGATATCGAGCACACATGCAAACACTAAGCATAATATCTGGCCTAGATGCACATAAATAAAGTAAAGAACCAATCATGGAGCGGTATACCTGTTGATCAAACTCTTTACCATTGGCGTCGGGACCCAGATGATGTTTAGCAGGCATTGGCGTCGAGTACCCTTTGCAGTCTTGCATTCCAAACTTCTTCAGGCAGTCTTTGAGGTATTTCTCTTGAGATATGAAGATGACGTTTCTTTGCTGACAAATTTGAAGACCAAGGAAGAACTTCAGCTCACCCATCATAGGCATTTGATATTGTTCTTGCATCATGTGACCAAACTCATCACTGTATTTCTTGTTCGTGCAGCCGAAGATAATGTCATCCACATAGATTTGGCAGACAAATAGCTCATCATCATATGTCTTCGTGAAGAGTGTGGGATCTAGGGATCCAGGTTTGAAGCCTTTGCTCTTCAAGAAGTCTTTGAGGGTGTCATACCAAGCACGAGGCGCTTGTTTGAGGCCATATAGTGCCTTGTTGAGCTTGTAAACCATATCAGGACGTTTTGGGTCTTCAAAGCCAGGTGGTTGTGCAACATACACTTCTTCTTCAATTCTTCCATTGAGAAAGGCACTCTTTACATCCATTTGATATAGAAGTATGTTGTGATGATTTGCATAGGCTAGCAGTATGCGAATAGCTTCAAGTCTAGCCACATGAGCAAATGTTTCATCGAAGTCAATCCCTTCAACTTGAGTGTATCCTTGAGCAACGAGACGAGCTTTGTTTCTTACTACTTGACCATGCTCATATTGCTTGTTGTGATAGATCCATTTTGTGCCTATTATGTTGTGCTTTTGAGGATCAGGACGCTTGACAAGTTCCCACACATTGTTCAGCTCAAACTGTTGAAGCTCTTCTTGCATTGCTTGAATCCATTCAGGCTCCATAAAAGCTTCAGCAACTTTCTTGGGTTCAGATATTGAGACAAAAGCAAAGTGCCCACAGAAATTTGCAAGCTGTGTTGCTCTAGAGCGAGTGAGTGGACCACGACCATTTATGCTATCAATTATCTTCTCAACTTGTACTTCATTTGCAACACGAGGATGAGCTGGACGAATATTTTGCTCTTGTTGTGCATTGTCTTCATCAGGGGTATTGTCTTCAGGCTGAGCATTGTCGTCAGGTTGATTTGGAGCAGAGATGATGAGTTCCTCGTCAGGTTGTGCTTCAGTAGGCATGATCTCACCAGTTCCCATAAGCTTGATAGATTTGGTGAAGCTTCATCTAGCACATTTGGTAGGGATTCTCTTTGTGATCCATTTGTCTCATCAAACCTCACATCCACAGTTTCAATAGTTTTATAGAGAAAAATGTTGAAGACTCTGTAGGAGTGTGAGTCCTTTCCATATCCGAGCATGAAGCCTTCATGAGCTTTGGGTGCAAATTTTGACTTGTGATGAGGATCCTTGATCCAGCACTTAGCTCCAAATACTCTGAAGTAGCTTACATTTGGCTTCTTTCCGGTGAGGAGCTCATAGGATGTTTTCTTTAGAAGCTTATGAAGATAAAAATGGTTGATGATATGGCATGCAGTATCAATAGCTTCGGGCCAGAATCTTCTTGGGGTTTTGTACTCATCGAGCATCGTTCGAGCCATCTCAATTAGAGTTCTGTTCTTGCGCTCAACGATCCCATTTTGCTGAGGTGTATATGGGGCTGAGAATTCATGAGTGATTCCCATCTCATCTAGTTAAAGATCGAGGGCAGTGTTCTTGAATTCAGTGTCATTGTCACTTCTGATATGTTTGATCTTGATGCCATAATTGTGCATGGCACGGTTGGCGAAGCGTCTGAAGACATCTTGCACTTCAGTCTTGTAGAGTATTATGTGTACCCATGTGTATCTTGAGTAATCATCAACAATGACGAAGCCATAGAGACGGGCTGTGGTAGAGAATGTGGAGTAGTGAGTAGGGCCAAATAAGTCCATGTGAAGCAGCTCGAAGGGTTTGGATGTCGTCATGATTGTCTTCGAGGGGTGCTTGGCTCTAGTCATCTTCCCAGCTTCACACGCACCACATAGATGATCTTTCTTGAACTTGACTTCCTCGATGCCTATGACATGCTTCTTCTTTGCGAGAGTGTGCAAGTTCCTCATGCCAGCATGTCCTAGCCTCCGATGCCAGAGCCAGCACTCTGAAGCTTTTGCTAGAAGACATACGGCCATTTGTGGTCCAGCTGAGAAATCTACCATATACAGATCACCTTTTCTGTATCCTTCAAATACTAAAGACTTGTCAGATTCCATTAGTACAATGCAACGAAATTTACCAAAGATCACAATCATGTTTAAGTCACAAAGCATTGAGACAGACATTAAGTTGAAACCAAGAGATTCAACAAGCATGGCTTTGTCCATGTGCTGATCTCTTGAGATTGCAACTCTACCTAGACCCAACACCTTGCTTTTACCAGTATCAGCAAATGTGATGTGACTCTTGTTGGATGGACGTAAAGTTGAGTCCATGAGAAGATTTCGATCACCAGTCATATGATTTGTGCACCCGCTATCCATAATCCATTCTGAAGACTTTGGTGTCACTCCCTACAATGCAGTTAGGAGGATAGGCTTCACCAAAACCCATTATGAAGCATAAACAATTGATGCATAAGTGGATTATGAACGCTTTAGATGTAAGTTAGGACTGATAAGATCTTCAGCAAGTGATTTATGGATAGTATGAGCAGTAAGTCATTTTGGGCATTTGATCTTGTGCCCTACAAGTGTTTTAGGTCCCCAGCAATAGCATCAGAAGCCTTTGATTACAGGCTGGAGACCTTTCCCTGCAAGAGAAAGTTAGTTCTTCTTAACCACCCACATCTTCAGGGGTGGCTTAGAAGCAATGAGTCTAAGAGCAGCATCTGAGAAATTTGGCTTTGGGGCCCTAGCAAATAGTCTTGCAGGAGGAGAATAATACTCATAAGAATAGGCAGAAAAGTTCTTTGATTTATGAACATAGCGGTTTGAAGAAATACGCTCATACTCATTGGTCTGAGTATGATTTCCCTGCAAAACATCTGTGTTAGGGTGACTCAGGTGAGTCCTTTGTCTGTATGAAGCCGTAGGACCATATGAAGCCTTTGGTCTGGGGTTTGTCTTCATCCCAGGAGGTGTCATGATAGTATTTGCTGGAAGCTTCTCAAGACAACCTTTGGGTACCCAGATCTTCTTCATAGGTGGTCCATTCCTGCAGTTAGTACCAATATACCTGGCAAACACTTCACCATTTTGATTCCTAAAGAGTTTGTAGTTTGCATCAAAGGATTCATCAATGATAACAGGATTAGCACAAGTGAAGCCAGATAAGGTAGATAGATCCACCGAAGGTTCCTTTGCAGCAACCCATGTGGTTTTGGGATACTGCTCAGGCTTCCAGTACGAACCATCAACATTCATTTTCCTGTCGAACCCAACACCCTCTTTCCTAGAGTTTCGGTTCAGTATCTGCTTTTTGAGGACATCACATAGAGTCTGATGCCCTTTGAGGCTTTTGTACATCCCTGTTTCAAGGAAAGTCTTCAACCTAGCATTTTCATCAGCAATAGTAGTGGTTTCCTCAGCAGAGGGGTTAGTCACCACATCAATAGTTGAAGATATTGCAACAGTGGCAGCAGTAGAGCATTCAGCAACAGATGTAGCATTATCACGTTCAATGCATTTTAGAAATGGTGGTTCAAACTCTTCGTGAGTAGCACTGACATGTTGAGCAAGTAATGAATCATGCTCCTTCCGAAGATCTTCATAACATCCTCTTCACTTTTCATGATCGGACAAGAGAGTGTTATCCTCTTCGTGAGTAGCACCTGAAGCCTTTGAAGACTTTCAGCTAAGTTTTTTGACTGATCCATTTCCTCACCCAACATGTCATTGCTCTTTTTAAGCATTATTTGAGCCTTTTCCAGAGCAATTTGTTGTTTATTGGCAAGGGAAGCGAGCTTGACATAGCTGGGTCCAAACTCATCACCAGATTCATCATCAGTTCATCACTAGATTCAGATGAATAGCATTCGGTTACCTTGGCACCTTTTGCCATAAGACATGGTGCAGAAGATGATGGTTCTTGATCGAAAGTCATCGTCTTGAGGGATTCCTTGAATTTCTCAAACCCAAAATCATCACGAATTCGATGACCTTCATAGACTTCAGAGAGACGGTCCCAGATAAGCTTCGCATGATCGAGATGCATGATGTTTCTGAACTGATTTTGAGATAGACAGGAGCAGATGACGTCCTTCGCTGTGAGATTGAGAAGGGTGAACTTGCGAATATCATCAGCTTCTGCCCTCTTGCATAGATCGGTAAGACCAATCTTAGTGACGGTCCACAGCTCACTGTTAATCGCCATGAGACGTTTCTTCATCATGGCCTTCCACTTGGGATACTCTTGACCGTCAAACATGGGGCAGGACACAGTCTTAATTCCTGTGGTCGACATAGCTAAAACTCCAGGTGGTTAAACCGAATCACACAGAACAAGGGAGTACCTCGCTCTGATACCAATTGAAAGTGCAGTATATCGACTAGAGGGGGGGTGAATAGGCGATTTTTATGAAATGCTTCAAAACATGGTAGTTTTGAAGACAAACGATAAGCTTAAGCCTATTTGTATGCAGCGGAAAGTAGACTACACTAGATAAGACATAGTCATGTATTCAATGAAGTGAAAGCATGAAGACTAATAGCAACTAGGCAGTAGTGATCACAAAGGAAGAAGGAATGAAGCCAATCACAACATGTAGATACTCAGTGAAGACAATTAGATAAAATAAACATGCAATGTCTTCACAACATACAGCAGTAAGTAAAGGGAAGGAAAGGATAGAACCAGTAGCTCGGGGAAGACAGTGATTTATTAGACCAGTTCCAGTTGCTGTGACAACTGTACTTCTGGTTAGGGAGGCTGAGATTTAACTCAGAAGATCGCGTCTTCACCTTGTTCCCCTTGAGCTAAGAACACCTAGTCCTCGCCCAATCACTCTGGTAAGTCTTCAAGGTAGACTTCCAAACCTTCAGAGACTTCATTCACGGGCAATCCACAATTACTCTTGGATGCTCAGAACGCGACGCCTAACCGGCTGGAGGAAACACAGTCCTCAAGTGTAATAAGTCTTTAGGTCACACAGACAGAAAGACTTCAGTGATGCCTAACACTCTTTGGCTCTGGGTGTTTGGGCTTTGTCCTCGCAAGGATTTCTCTCTCAAATGCTTCGGAGGTGGGTTGCTCTCAAATGACAAAAGTCGTGCAATAACTCTGAGCAGCCACCAATTTATGGTGTAGGGGGTGGGCTATTTATAGCCACTAGGCAACCCGACCTGATTTGTCTGAAGTGACCCTGGGTCACTAAGGAACTGACACGTGTTCCAATGGTCAGATTTCAAACACACACGGCAACTTTACTTGAGCTCCAAATAAAGCTGACTCATCCTCCTCTGGATAAGATTTGCTCTCATTGTCTTCGCTCGAAGACATAGGATTTGGTTGAGCATCACGTCAGTCACTCTGACTTAGTTCACTTGGACCCCACTTAACAGTGCGGTGGTTCCTATGACTCAACAAAGAAGAAAAGGAAACAACGACAACTCTACGTCTTCGCTTTCCATAGTCTTCACACAATGTCTTCTCATGTCATAGTCTTCAATATGATTATCTTCATATACCACCACAGTTATCAATGTCTTCATACATTTTTAGGGGTCATCTCCGGTAGGTTAACCGAATCAATGAGGGACTACTACCTGTGTTATCCTGCAATTCTCACAAACACATTAGTCCCTCAACCAGATTTGTCGTCAATACTCCAAAACCACTAGGGGTGGCACTAGATGCACTTAAAACTTTGCATGCTCCTAGTGAACCTGTAACTGACACACCTGAGAATCCCAATGATATCTCTGTTTCTGATGCTGAGACACAATCTGGTAATGAACATGAACCTAGTGATAATATTAATGATGATGTTCATAATGATGCTCAACCTAGCAATGATAATGATGTAGAGATTGAACCTGCTGTTGATCTTGATAACCCACAATCAAAGAATCAACGTTCTGATAAGAGAGACTTTGTTGCTAGGAAGCATGGTAGAGAAAGAGAACCATGGGTTCAGAAACCCGTGCCTTTTCCTCCTAAACCATCCAAGAAAAAGGATGATGAGGATTTTGAGCGCTTTGCTGAAATGATTAGACCTATCTTTTTGCGTATGCGATTGACTGATGTGCTTAAAACAAATCCTTATGCTAAATATATGAAAGATATTATTACCAATAAAAGAAAGATACCTGAAGTAGAAATTTCCACCATGCTTACCAATTACACTTTTAAAGGTGGAATACCTAAGAAACTAGGAGATCTAGGAGTACCCACTATACCTTGCTCCATTAAACGAAACTATGTTAAAACTGCTTTATGTGATCTTGGAGCCGGTATCAGTGTTATGCCTATCTATTTATATTGCAGACTTGACTTGAGTAAGTTGACACCTACTGAAATATCTTTGCAAATGGTTGATAAATCAACTGCTATACCTGTCGGTATTTGTGAGGATGTGCCTGTTCTGGTTGCAAATGTTACTATTCTAACGGACTTCGTTATCCTTGATATTCCCGAGGACGATAGTATGTCTAGTATCCTTGGTAGACCCTTTTTGAATACTGCAGGGGCTGTTATTGATTGCAACAAAGGCAATGTCACTTTTCCTGTCAACGGTAATGAGCATACGGTACACTTTCCGAGGAAACAACCTTAGTTCCACAGTATCAATTATATTGGAAAAATTTCAACTATTACTATTGGAGGTTTTGAATTTCCTCTTCCTACTGTCAAGAAGGCATATGACATTCTTATTGTTGGGGACATACATATCCCCATTGAGGTAACCTAGTGTTATTCGAAAATTCTTCAGTTTCATGTTATTCGGAAAGAGTTTATTAACAAGACCTGATCAACCTTGTTAATGGATTCCTTTTGATGAGCATGAGATAGGTGAATCTAGATAGAACAACCTTCTATACCCTCCTTTTACTTTCTGTTAATTAGAATAAATAAAGCAAAAATGGTTTTTTCTGTCTGTTTCTAGACTTATCCATGCAATAAAAAAATACCCCGAAAATAAAAGTTCTCCAAATGCCCTAAAATTTTAATATGATTTTTTCTGGAATATTTGAGAATATATGGCATAGAACACACAGCGAAGGGAGCCAGCACCTGGCCACGAGGGTCCAGGGCGTGCCCCCTGCCTCGTGGGCCCCACGTGGCCCCCCTCCACTTATTTGTGTACCCACACTCTTCTTCTTCCTCCCAAAAAAATCACCAACCAGCTCAAACTCGAGTTCTAGCTCATCTTGCTGCCATTTTCGATCTCCTTGCTCAAATCACCATTCACCAAACTGTTTGGGGAGATTGTTCCTTGAAAAATGCATAGGAAAATCTTCCAAGGTGGTTCTTCAAGGAAGCAAGAACCAAGGCTCGCGTTTCATGAGCCGGACGATGAACTACCGAGGGATGCTGATGTGCGGCCTTGTGAATGGCCGTCAGATGATTTTATGGATCAGGTTGGCATCAAGGATGAATTTTACGCATTTGTGCGCAACGCTGACCTCGAGGGCTTCATACAAAATAAGTGCCCTCAATACTGTGGCTTAACTGATACCTTTGTGAGAAGGTTTAAATTTTCATCTTCACGTAATTCTCACACCGTCCTGTTTGACCTGTATGATAAATCTTATACCATGGACTTAGAGGATTTTAATGATGCTTGTAAGCTCCCACAGTGGGGCAGTATGGGTGATCCTCGCAAATCTGAATTTAGAGAGTTTCTTGCTAGTATCACTGTGGGGGAATCTAGAGAGATCACATAAGCTACCATAGGGAGCATTCATTTTCTTGCTATTCATTACTTTGCTCTCTTTATCGGTAGATGCATAAATGGTAAAGATGAGGCTTGTCACATGTGTGTTCCAAATCTTAGTGTTCTCAAGAGTGCTGTGCTAGGTGATAGACAATATAACTTGGGAGCTATTGTTGCACGTAGGCTACACCATAATGGTTTGCATGGAGATTTATTTGGTGGGATCTATGCCACTCGCATAGCTCGCCGTCTTGGTGTGCCTGTGCATGAGAATGATGAACCTTTACCGCCTGCTCATTTGGATTGCCATGCTATGGCTATTCACCGGTTTATAGAGAGGGATGATCAATCCCTCAAATATCGACTAATATTTAACAGGCGTCATGCCATCCCTATTGTTCTTCATGCCCCTACTTTGTTTGACTTTCAGGCAAAAGGGAGATACACTATAACTATGGAGGAGGCAAATGCGTATCATAATATGACGGAAGCAGCCCGCCTTCGAGCTGCAGCTTAGCAGGCAGTAGCTGTTGCAACCCAGTACAACCCCAACGACGACTTTGGATATCCGTCAGGCCAATACTGGCCATAGACCAACTTAGGCCAAAAGCCTAAGCTTGGGGGAGTACGTGTTTCTCACCGACTTTACATTCATGTTCACACACTTATTCGAGTTGACGGTGCTCACACTCTTTCATTGCACCATCCATGTTTACTTTCAATTTCTTTTTCTTAGTCTTTTTTCTTGCGTGCTAGAAAAAACCTTAAGAAAAACAAAAAAATAATAGTTGTAGAGTTTATTTTCCTTGTAGTAGTAGTAATTAAAAAGAAAATCCAGAAAGATTTCCCGTTCTTCTTTTGCTTGTTGGGAGCTTTCCCGTGTAAATGGTTTCTTTTCTTTTCTTTGGGGGTTAAGAGTAGAAGACCATGATCAAAATGCTTAGTGACTCTCATATGCTTTATTGATTGATTTAACCTTGAGCCATATTACCTTGTCTTCTCTCTTGTATTAAATGCTTGCAGATTCCAGCTTAGTCCAATGCACGTGCACTATTATTATTATCCACACCGTTCGGTCGTGCGAGTGAAAGGCAATAAGGATGATATATAATGAACTAATTGAGATGGGAAAAGCTGGTATGAAATCGACCTCTCTTGTTTTTGTAAATATGATAGTTCATCGTTCCTGATTCATCTTGTTATGAATGAAACATGCTTGCAATGACAATTAGAGATCATAGCTGCTTATGCCATGCTTAATTAGCTTAGAGTTTGTAATGGTCTATCTTGCATGCCAACATCATATTAAAATGGTTGTGATGTGGTATGATGGGGTGGTATCCTCCTTTGAACGATTTAAGTGATCTGACTTGGCACATGTTCACGCATGTAGTTGAAACAAATCAACCTAGCATCCACGATATTTACGTTCATGGTGATTTATATCTTGCTCATGCTTGCATTCATTGTTGATTAATTTTAATGCATGTTCATGACCGTTTTCGCTCTCTAGCTTATCGCTTCCCAGTCTCTTTCTAGCCTTCACCTGTACTAAGCAGGAATACTGCTTGTGCATCCACTTCCATAAACCTCAAAGTTATTCCACATGAGTCCACTATACCTTCCTATATGCGGTATTTACCTGCCGTTCCAAGTAAATTTGTATGTGCCAAACTCTAAACCTTCAAATGAAATTCTATTTTTTATGCTCAAACAGCTCATGTATCAACTAGGTGTCGGTGTATTGGGAACGACACCTATGGGATCACAAGAATCCCTACTACGGTTGTGGGGCACGGGGTCGAGAGAAGAGCGGATCAAACAGATAGCACACGGTTCGTTTATCCAGGTTCGGGCCGCGAGGATGCTTAAAACCCTACTCCTGCTTTGGTGGATTGTATGTTTGTGTTCTTCAGCTAGCTATGGGGCGTGAGGAGCTCCAAAAAGCCGAATCCTCCTCCTGGTCGCCTCGGGCCTCCTTTTATAGAAAAAAGGGGTAGCCACAGTGGCACACAGGAGGTGGAAATGGTACAGTGATGCGAGTTTATCCCCCGCATTACATGACAAGGCGCATTTAATGCGGCTTGCTTAGGTGTCCTTGCTTTATCGGGGACGGGGGAGATATCCGTCTTGTCCGTCGCCGTTCCTTCTTGTGTCGACACGCGCCCTGGCCAGCGATGCCTGAGATGCCATGTAGGCAGGCAGGCAGCTGAGGTGGCGCAATGGCGGGTCTTCACGAAGATCTGCATGCCGCCACGGAGGTGCCTGCCCAGCTAGTTGGGTCGGCAGCTGCATAAGGCGGTGGAGGTTTAGTCGGCGTGGGCCTGATGGTGGCCCCGCGGATGTCCTCGGCAAGGGCCTTGCCGGGGCCCCGGCAAGGGTCTTGCCGCGGCGCCTGCTGCCATCCCCGGCAAGGTGCTTGCCGGAGGTCTTGTGGTCTTCCTTGGCTGGGATCCCGCCAAGGGTCGTCGTCTTCTTAGTGCGTACCTGATCTTGAATGTCTTCACAAAGATCTGCATGCCACCACGGGGATGTCTCCCGAATCCTTGCCCCATGGGGGCAGTGGACTCAAAGGTGATCCGCTCCGTAGGCGTGGGGCGAGTTGCCGCGGCAAGGGTCTTGCCGGGGAGTTGCCGCGGCAAGGGTCTTGCCGGGGAGTTGCCGCGGCAAGGGTCTTGCCGGGGCTACTGAGACTGGCTCCCGGCAAGGATCTTGCCGGGGGAACATGCTTCGTCCCTTTGCTCTTTGTGGTCTTGGCTTTGAGCTTCAGTCTTACCCCGGCTTACCTTCCTGGCCTTGCTTGGTGCGGCGGTGCCCGTGGCTCAGACTGCCCGTGCATAGTCATAGGGGTGCAAAAAGTGTACCCCCTTTTTGTACACCGACAGGAGCCCCCGGGCCTAGGCCACACATAAGCGCGACGCATTGTTGGGCTAGGCCCAGAACGGTGCGCGGGCAGGCGGGACGGTTTTTAACGTGGTAAGATTTGCCGCGCGCTGCGCCTCCCACGATCCGCGCGTGTTGCGCGGTGTGGAGGGGTGTGCGTGACGTGGGCGGCATGCGCGGGGCGGTTCTCGCAGGCATGCGTCACGTCGCAGTTAATGTGAAAGGAGGCGGCCCGCGTTTTCCCCCATAAGAAGGAATAACCGCGGGTGCGCTGCTCACTTTCTCCTCTTTCCTCGCGCCTCTTCCAATCTCAGAGCCGCCGTTTCCTCTCTTCCTTCCTTCCCAAGCTTCCGCCGTCGCCTGCCATCGTCGCTTCTCCATCCCCCTCCCTCAGTCCTCTAACTTTCTTAGCCGCCATGGCGTCCAAATCCGTCAAGGGCAAGGGGGTGGCCAAGGGCGCCGGGACTGTGGAGCCGCCGGAGAATGCGCTGTTGGGGGGACCGGACGAAATCCGCCTTCTTCTTCCCCTCGACGGTTGACGTCCACGAGCTCCGGGCCTCCTTCAAGCCTCTTTGGGGGTGAAGACAGGGGGAGAGAATTTGGGACATCCGGCGACGCGCGTCATTCCGGCCGCTTGCGCCGAACCTGGCCCAAATCGGTATCCCTTTTCGTCGACTATTTCTCTTACGGGTTATGTCCCCCTTTCTCCGATTTCTTCTGCGACATCATGGATACCTTCATCTTCTGCCTCTTGGATTTTACTCCGAATGCGGTGGCGTGCATGGCTTTCTTTGCGCACCTTTGCAAAGGCTTCGTCGGGGTGCAGCCCAACACGGCGCTCTTCCGCCATTATTTCTCCCCTCGGATCCAGCCGGGAGGTGCCGTCTCTGGATGCATCACCTGGATCCCAAGATCCAAGGGGGCATACCCGGACAGTGCCGTGAAGGAGAGGTGGGATGAATGGCGTGGCCGGTGGTGATGGATTGAAGACGAAGACCCGCCAAAGTTCTGCAAGGTCCGCCGAGTGCCGCCGGTCCATGGCAGTGATTGGAGCGATGTCAATGTCGCCGACGGGAGGCTTACTGTCGCCACCACTAGGATTCTCCGGCTCACCCAGGCTGGACTCACCCTTGAGATGATCCGGGCGGACTTTATTCGCCGCCGGATCGCCCCGTTGCACAACAAGGGGAAGCTAGCCTGGCTCTTTATGAATCCGGCTGACGTTATGCGACTCCGCCCTGGCCTCGACCACAATTTCACGATGATGGCACATGCCCATTTCTGCCAGCGGCTTTTCCAGCTTTATGTGGATCGTGACGGCGAGGTCGAACGGACCGGCAAGGCCGCGAGGGCTGCCATAAAGGCCGACAAGGCCATCAAGGGGCCGTTTTTCAAGTTGCCAGCAGGGGTGGTCCCGTTGTGCAACAATTCGCGTCGGTCCGAGATCATCACTATGATGCCGGACTGCAACACGCACGGCCTTGTCCCGAGCTGGAAGGAGCCGGCGGACGCGGATGTGCAGCAATTCTTTGACTTTCTGGTTGAGGTGTATGTCAATGCTGACGCCGAGCGGTGGCTTGTCATGGACACCACCCAGGCAGAGCTGGACTACATCGCCACTAGGGCGAGGGAGGCGCAGCTTGCCATGGAGGCCGGCAGTGCCGGGGGTGTGGAGGACAAGGCCGCAACGGCGGCGGAGGAGGAGGAGCTCACCCGGTGGGCGGCGTCCGCCGGGGAGGCTAGCAGCACCGGCACCGGAGCTCCGCTGGTCGAACGACGCGGCCGACAAGTCGTCGAAGGAGGAGGACGTGGCGGCGGGCTCGACGCCTGCCAGGGGAAGAGGGCGAGTCCTGCGGCGGGCTAGTTCTAGCGAGCCGGTCCGGCCCGGCAAGGCTACGCGGCCTCAATTGACCCTGGAGGGGTCCAGCCGCCACACGAGGGCCACGACAGCGAGGAGGCTGACGAAGACCACTGAGAAGAAGAAGGCAACAGCCCCTTCTCCATCTGGGCGCACACAAACTCCGCCTTATTCGCCTCCCCCGGCAGACGTCGACTCGGATGTCGACGCGGAGCTCCCTTTTGATCTTGGGCCTCTCAGCCCGAAGAGGAAAAGGAAAGCGGTGGAGGAGGAGGAGATGGACGACGAGTAAGTACTCCGTTCCTTACTGCCATTTCCATTCCCCCGAACTAAGCCACTCATCTTGATCCGTTTTTGCTTCTGCAGGGTTGCAGAGACGTTGGCCCACAGGATGAAGAGGACGAAGGCCTCGGCGAGCAGCCAGCCCTTGGCTGGGGCTTCAGAGACGCCACTGGTGGTGTTGAGCAGCCCGGACAGCAGCCCCCGGCACAGCCCCCAGCGTAAGTTCGTCACCCTCCTCTTGCTCGACATGTGGTAGGTGTTCGATGCTATGGTGCTGACCTTGTCGATTTTGTAGGACGGGAGCGGCAGCAGGAGGAGCCGCAGGGGGCTACCCCCAACACACCACCCGCCATCGACTACGCCGCCGCAAGGGGTGTCCCCGGCAAAGGCACCAAGCATGGAGCCCACACCCATGCAGGAAGAGGGGAACTTGGGCACTAGTGGCTCTGCCACGGCGCCAAATAATGGCGGGGAGGGGACTTCTGCTTCACAACCTGGAACTGGGGAGTCGCCTGTCCTCTGTCTCTGCTTTTCCCTTATTCTTTTTCTTGGCTTCATTGGTCCCATTACTGCCCAGGCCCTCCTTCAGATATGGAGGACGTGGACGCCGTTGTCGGGAATATTGATGAGCAAGCCGCGGCGGAGGCCGACAGGATTGCCGCCGAGGAGGCCGCCAAGGATGCTGACGAGGCCGCCGACGACGAGGCCGCCAAGGATGCTGCCGAGGGTGCCAGCAGTGGGCCTGTCGGGGAGGCCGGCAAGGCCACAGCCAAGGAAGGGGTGGTTGATGATCAGCCTTCTTCCTCCACAACCTCGGGCCCCGGCAGATACCTGAAGGTGGGCGACGATCTTTTCGTCCATCTTCCAGGGGCGTCAAGTTCTCGAGCGCCCACCGGAGGGGAAGTCTTCGACGGCGAGGTGCTCGCTGCCACCGGGCTCGAGGTGGTCGATGAACCGGGTGTTGGTGGCGATGGTTCTTCAGAGGGGCAGCTTTTTCGCGCTATGGGGGCCAATTTCCGAAAGCTCCAAGCGCTCTACCGTGCCCGTCTGGACAAGGTTAAGTCCAGGACGGCAGCGGTGGACAAGGCGAAGGTGGACTTCAAGGCGTGCGTTGCTGAGACGCAGACTTGGTTTCACCAGGCTCGCGAGGAGCAGAGAGCCTTTCAGGAGGAATTGGCCAAGCGCGAAGCAGAGCTCACCATGAAGATGGCTGACATCGAGAAGGCCCAGGAAGAGGCAGCGAACTTGGCTGCCGCGACCGAGGCCGCCCGGAACCAGCATCAAGTCGCCTTGGATTCCCAGGAAGAAGACCTCTCCGCGCGTGAGGCGAAGCTTGCCGCAACGCTCCGCGGCAAGGATGAGGAGCTCGAGGTCCTTGTCGAGCGGTGGACTCGTGAGCTGGAGCAGAGGCACAAAGAGGCACTTGATGCCCAGGCTCTCGTCCATACCGGCAAAGTGAAGGAGCTGGAGGTAGAGCGGGACGAGCTGAAGGAACAGGCCCTCAAGCTATCCGACGAGAAGAACACGCTCAACTGCGCCTTGGTAGAGGCGCAAGGAGCGGTCATCAGCAGAGCTGGGGAGCTCTCCGAAGCGCAAAACTCCATCAGAGATCTCAAGCTGAAGCTAGAGAATCTCGAGAAGATGTTGTCGGAGAGCTCGGCTCGGGAGGAGACCTTGACCAGGAGCCTGGAGGAGGAGAAGCAGTTGCGGGCGGACGAGGCCGCCTCCCACCAGGAATATGTGGCAGGCGAGAACAGATGGATCAGAGGGCTAGAGGACGTCGCCGGCAGGGTCACCTCGCAGTTGGCCCTCATGGGGATGCCAAACATGAGGTATGCCCCTGAGTGGAGCGGGACCGTCAACGCCAAGCTGACCCAGTTCTTCGAGGGCATCCTTGAAGCCTTGGCTGATCTTCACTCCAACAGAGCGGCCACGTTGGCCGAGGAGGCCCGGCGACTCTGCCGGGGGGGTCATGACCAAGGTCCTCACCAAGATGGTGTACTGGAATCCCGATCTTGACTCCGAAGCCGCGATGGATAGCTTGCCGGAGGGTACTGACCTCACGGTGCTCAACGAGCGCATCAAGCCCGTCACCAGCTGCATCGACGAAATCAAGAGGGTGAAGGCCAGAGGCATCCCGTTCTTCTTCGCCACTGTGGGTTCATGACCAAGACAAGTTTTATCTTTAGTTAGAACCGCAGCAATGATGTGATGTAATATAACTTTGAAATATTTTTTGGATTATGCATGCTATTTCCCTGTTTGTTGCCTCTTTGTATGCCCACCCTACGCTCGCTGGGTAGGCTTGTCGGCACGGAAACCCAAGGCGGCGTCTTGGGGACGGGTCCCCATTGGCCTGCCGGGTGAGCGTGCTACCGGGTGAGCCACCTTACCGCCTTTAACGCAGCCGCTCGAACTGTCGAGTTTGACTCGAGTCAGAGTCGAGAGCCTTGCCAATTGCGGAAGGCTACCCTACCGTTTCCAACGCAGCCGTTTGAACTGTTGAGCGGACTCGAACCAGAGCAAAGGCATTGCCGATCGGGAAGGTCCCCATTTGCGTACAGGTTTCTTTTTGTACAAAGAATGACAACTCCGAGGATAATAACTTTATATAATAGAATGGAAATATCCGGGGTTCAATGTAACTTAGCTTCTGTTTGTAGCCGTTCGAGTACTGATCTTCTGGCCTCCTTCCTTCTCAAAGGGCCACGAAGACGAAGGAGTGCTGGGCCAACTGCTAGAGCCGATTTTCACAACTGCTCGATCCCCTACCTGGCGCGCCAAAGATGTCGGTGTATTGGGAATGACACCTATGGGATCACAAGAATCCCTACAACGGTTGCGGGGCGCGGCGTCGAGAGAAGAGCGGATCAAACAGATAGCACACGGTTTGTTTATCCACGTTCGGGCCGCGAGGATGCGTAAAACCCTACTCCTGCTTTGGTGGATTGTATGTTTGTGTTCTTCAGCTAGCTATGGGGCGTGAGGAGCTCCAAAAAGCCGAATCCTCCTCCTGGTCGCCTCGGGCCTCCTTTTATAGAAAAAAGGGGTCGCCACAGTGGCACACAGGAGGTGGAAAGGGTACAGTGATGCGAGTTTATCCCCCGCATTACATGACAAGGCGCATTTAATGCGTCTTGCTTAGGTGTCCTAGCTTTATCGGGGACGGGGGAGATATCCGTCTTGTCCGTCGTCATTCCTTCTTGTGTCGACATGCGCCCAGGCCAGCGATGCCTGAGATGCCATGTAGGCAGGCAGGCAAGTGAGGTGGCGCAATGGCGGGTCTTCACGAAGATCTGCATGCCGCCACGCAGGTGCCTGCCTATCTAGTTGGGTCGGCAGCTGCATAAGGCGGTGGAGGTTTAGTCGGCGTGGGCCTGATGGTGGCCCCGCGGATGTCCTCGGCAAGGGCCTTGCCGGGGCCCCGGCAAGGGTCTTGCCGCGGCGCCTGCTGCCATCCCCGGCAAGGTGCTTGCCCGAGGTCTTGTGGTCTTCCTTGGCTGGGATCCCGCCAAGGGTCGTCGTCTTCTTAGTGCGTACCTGATCTTGAATGTCTTCACAAAGATCTGCATGCCACCACGGGGATGTCTCCCGAATCCTTGCCCCATGGGGGCAGTGGACTCAAGGGTGATCCGCTCCGTAGGCGTGGGGCGAGTTGCCGCGACAAGGGTCTTGTCGGGGAGTCGCCGTAGCAAGGGTCTTGCCGGGGCTACTGAGACTGGCTCCCGGGAAGGATCTTGCCGGGGGAACATGCTTCGTCCCTTTGGGGAACATGCTTCGTCCCTTTGCTCTTTGTGGTCTTGGCTTTGGGCTTCAGTCTTACCCCGGCTTACCTTCCTGGCCTTGCTTGGTGCTGTGCCCGTGGCTCAGACTGCCCGTGCACAGTCATAGGGGTACAAAAAGTGTACCCCCATTTTTGTACACCGACACTAGGGTTGTCTATATCTTCCATGCTAGGTGGGTTATTCTCACGATGAGTGGACTCCGCTCATCATTCATGCGAAAATGGATGGTAACCGGGATGCCCAGTCCCATGCTTAAAATCATAATAATTAAACAAAACTCCCCCAGGACTGTTATTGGTTTGGACGATACTCGTTGTTTCGGGCTAGCCGTGGAGTGTGCTTGTTGGTGGTTGGGGGAGTATAAACTTTACCATTCAGTTTGGTAACCACCTATAATGTGCGTAGCATGGGAGATATCGAGATTATTGGTTGTTATATTGACAATGAAAGTATACCGCTCAAAATGTTGTTCTTCTCTATTTAAAAATCGAGCTCTGGCACCTCTACAAATCCCTGCTTCCCTCTGCGAAGGGCCTATCTATTTACTTTTATGCAGAATCATCATCCTCTTATAAAAGAGCACCAGTAGGAGAGCACCTCTGTCATTTGCATGTATTACTATTAATTTGCAATGAGTATGATCATGACTAGATCTCTTTTACCATGAATTACAATATCTAGTTAGTCCTTGATCTTTAAAGGTGCTCTGCATTTATGTTTTGCGGTCTCACAAAGGGCTAGCGAGATACCATCTTGTTATATCATATCATGATTGTTATAAGAAAGTGTTGTCATCCGTGGTTTATTATTATTGCTCGCTAGTTGATTATGCCATTGATGTGAGTAGACTTGAGACCTGAAAGTTATTGTGAATGTGGTTAGTTCATGAGCATTGCTGAATACCTGAATGTTGGCTTACATATTTACAACAAGAGCAAACAGAGTTTGTCAAAGTTTTTCTTTATCACTTTCAGTTTATCAACTAAATTGCTTGAGGACAAGCAAAGGTTTAAGCTTGGGGGAGTTTATACGTCTCCAACATATCTACTTTTACAAACAGTTTTGCCCTTGTTTTGGACTCTAACTTGCATGATTTGAATGGAACTAACCCGGACTGACGATGTTTTCAGCAGAATTGCCATGGTGTTGTTTTTGTGCAGAAATAAAAAGTTCTCAGAATGACCTGAAAATTTACGGAGAATTATTTTGGAAAAAAATTGAAAAAACCTGCAAGAAGATCCAGACCAGGGGGCCCACACCCTATCCACGAGGGTGGGGGCGCCGCCCCCCCCCCCCTAGGGCGCGCCCCCTGTCTCGTGGACCCCCTGGTGCTCCACCAACGTATCCCCAGATCCTATATATTCACTTTCGGGGAAAACAAAATCGAGGAGAAAGAATTATCGTGTTTTACGATACGGAGCCGCCGCCAAGCCCTAATCTCTCTCAGGAGGGCTGATATGGAGTCCGTTCGGGGCTCCGGATAGTGGAGATCGTCGCCATCGTCATCATCAACCTTCCTCCATCACCAATTCCATGATGCTCACCGCCATGCGTGAGTAATTCCATCGTAGGCTTGCTGGACGGTGATAGGTTGGATGGGATCTATCATTTAATCGAGTTAGTTTGGTTAGGGTTTGATCCCTAGTATCCACTATGTTCTGAGATTGATGTTGCTATGACTTTGCTATGCTTAATGCTTGTCACTAGGGCCCGAGTGCCATGATTTCAGATCTGAACCTATTATGTTTTCATGAATATATGTGTGTTCTTGATCCTATCTTGCAACTCTACAGTCACCTACTATGTGTTCGGCAACCCCGAAGTGACAAGAATCGGGACCACTCCCAGTGATGACTTTAGTTTGAGGAGTTCACATATTCACTATGTGTTAATGCTTTGGTCTGGTACTCTATTAAAAGGAGGCCTTAATATCCCTTAGTTTCCAATAGGACCCCGCTGCCACGGGAGGGTAGGACAAAAGATGCCATGCAATTTCTTTTACATAAGCATGTATGACTATATTTGGAATACATGCCTACATTGCATTGATGAACTGGAGCTAGTTCTATGTCACCCTAGGTTATAACTTCTACATGATGAATTGCATCTGACATAATTTCCCATCACCGATCCAATGCCTATGAGCTTTTCACATATTGCTTGTTGCTTATTTACTTTTCTGTTGCTACTATTACAAAAACTACAAAAACACTACCGCCACTTTTATTGCTGCTACATCCACTATCATATTACCTTGCTACTAAACCATCTTGCTGCAGATATTAAGTTTCCAGGTGTGGTTGAATTGATAACTCAGCTGCTAATACTTAAGAGTATTCTTTGGCTCCCCTTGTGTCGAATCAACAAATTTGGGTTGAATACTTTACCCTCAAAAACTGTTGCGATCCCCTACACTTGTGGGTTATCATGTGCTTATTATTATTGCATCATATAGGTTGTCCATCTAGTTGCATATCTAGACAACCTACTTTGTTGCTCAGTTTACTTTGATTAAGAAAAGCTAAAAATTGTTAGGTGCCTATTCACCCCCCCCCCTAGTCAACCATATCGATCATTTCATCGTGTGTGTCAAGGAATCCAAGTTGGATGTGCTTCAAAGTCAAATTGATAAGTTCAAGATGAAGGATGGTGAAGGAGTCGTTGAAATGTACTCTAGGATTGCTCTCATCAAAAATGAGATTGCCGACTTAGGAAGCGAAGAGATGACCGACAAATTCATCATCAAGAAGATCCTAAGAGTCTTAGATGGAAAATATGATACCATGTGCACTTTGATACAACTGATTCCCAACTACAAAGATCTCAAGCCAATGGAAGTCATTGGTAGAATTGTTGCTCATGAGATGTCACTCAAGGATAAGGAAGAGCTTCACAACAAGTCTAGTGGTGCTTACAAAGCCTCATGTGATGCTCCTACCACATCAAGAGAAATAAGTCTTGAATGAAGAATTGAGCTTAATGGTGAAAAACTTCAACAAATTTGACAAGAATATAAGCAAAGAGAGAAGTTCCAAGTCAAGGTCCTACAATGACAAAAGATCTTCTAGTCGTGATCGCAATTGCTACAATTGTGGAAGACCTGGACACTACTCAAATGAGTGTATGACTCCATACAAGAGAAGAGAAGATTCTCCCAAAAGAATAAGTAAAAGAGCTGAATCACCACCAAGAGAGAGAAGGAGTAGAGATGATCGTTATGAAGGAAGACCCTCTCGTAGAAGCAAGGATTCGGAAAGGAAGGACAAATCATCAAGGAGCTACACAAGACGAAGACATCAAGCTCATGTTGGTGAATGGGTATCCAGTTCCGACTCCGATGACTACTCTGAGAGAAGCTATCACTCCGACTCCGAAGATACTCAAGATGAAGGCGTTGCCGTAATTGCTCTTGTGTCATCCAAATCCTACGATATATTTGACTAACCTAATGAAGGAATTGGAATATGCTTCATGGCTAAAGACCCTAAGGTATCACACCCGAATATCTTGATTTCAATAGTGATGAAGATGATTTGCTAGAAGATGATGATTTACTTGTTGGTAGCACTAGTGATGAAAACTATGATGAAATTGCTATTAATCAAGCTAATCAAGATGAAACGAATGATAATGATAAGAAGGATATTGTGAAGCAAATATGCCCTAGAGGCAATAATAACGTTAATATTTATTTCCTTATATCATGATAAATGTTTACTATTCATGCTAGAATTGTATTAACTGGAAACTTAGTACATGTGTGAATACATAGACAAACACAGTGTCACTAGTATGCCTCTACTTGACTAGCTCGTTAATCAAAGATGGTTAAGTTTCCTAGCCATAGACATGAGTTGTCATTTGATGAATGGGATCACAGCATTAGAGAATGATGTGATTGACTTGACCCATTCCGTTAGCTTAGCACTTGATCTTTTAGTATGTTGCTATTGCTTTCTTCATGACTTATACATGTTCCTATGACTATGAGATTATGCAACTCCCGAATACCAGAGGAACACTTTGTGTACTATCAAACGTCACAACGTAACTGGGTGATTATAAAGATGCTCTACGGGTGTCTCCGATGGTGTTTGTTGAGTTGGCATAGATCGAGATCAGGATTTGTCACTCCGATTGTCGGAGAGGTATCTCTGGGCCCTCTCGGTAATGCACATCACTATAAGCCTTGCAAGCAATGTGACTAATGAGTTAGTTGCAGGATGATGCATTACGGAACGAGTAAAGAGACTTGCCGATAACGAGATTGAACTAGGTATGATGATACCGACGATCGAATCTCGGGCAAGTAACATACCGATAACAAAGGGAACAACGTATGTTGTTATGCGGTTTGACCGATAAAGATCTTCGTAGATTATGTAGGAACCAATATGAGCATCCAGGTTTCGCTATTGGTTATTGACCGGAGATGAGTCTCGGTCATGTCTACATAGTTCTCGAACCTGTAGGGTCTGCATGCTTAACGTTCAATGACGGTATTATGAGTTTATATGTTTTGATGTACCGAAGATAGTTCTGAGTCTCGGATGTGATCACGGACATGACGAGGAGTCTCAGAATGTCCGAGACATAAAGATTAATATATTGGATGACTATATTCAAACACCGGATGAGTTCCGGGGGTCACCGAATAATTATCAGAGTGCCGGGGGGTTATCGGAACCCCGGGGGAACTATTGGGCCTACAAGGGCCATAGGGAAGAGGGGAGGCAGCCCACAAGGGGCAGCCGCGCCCCCTCCCTACTGGGAGTCCGAATTGGACTAGGGAGGGGGCGCACCCCCCTTTCCTTCTCCTCTCCCTCTCCTTCCTCCCCCCTTCCTCCTCCGAGTTGGACTAGGAATGGAGGAGTCCTACTCCTACTAGGAGGAGGACTCCTCCCTCTCCTTGGTGTGCCCCAAGGTCGGCCGGCCTCCCCCTTGCTTCTTTTATATACGGGGGCAGGGGCACCCTAGAACACACAATTGATCATCAGTTTTAGCCGTGTGCGGTGCCCCCTTCCACAGATACACACCTTAGTCATATCGTTGCGGTGCTTAGGCGAAGCCCTGCGCCAGTAGCTTCATCATCACCGTCACCACGCCGTCGTGCTGACGAAACTCTCTCGTGACGCTCAACTGGATCAAGAGCTCGTGGGACGTCATCGAGCTGAACGTGTGCTGAACGTGGAGGTGTCGTACGATCGGTGCTTGGATCGGTTGGATCGCGAAGACGTTCGACTACATCAACTGCGTCACTAGACGCTTCTGCTTTCGGTCTACGAGTGTACATAGACACACTCTCCCCTCTCGTTGCAATGCTTCTAGTATATAGATCTTGCATGATCGTAGGAAATTTTTTGAAATACTACGTTCCCCAACAGATTGAGCGTCTAACTAAAGAACTGAACACTCTTAAGTTAGCTCATGAAACTACGTTAGAGGATCACTAAGAACTTTTGAAAACTCATGGGAAGCTATGTGTCAGTGTACAAAAAGAGGGGTATACTTTTTGTACCCCTATGACTGTGCACGGGCAGTTTGAGCCACGGGCACTACCACACCAAGCATGGAAGGGGAGGTGAGCCAAGGTAAGACCGAAGCTCGATGGAACTGAAGCCCAAAGCCAAGACCACAAAGAGCAAGGGGACGAAGCAGATTCCCCGCGGCAAGACCCTTGCCGGGAGCCAATTTTAGCAGCCCCGGCAAGATCCTTGCCGGGGCCGGCTCTAGCAGCCCGGCAAGACTCTCTCCGCGGCAACTCGCCCCATGCTTGCGGAGCGGATCACCCTTGAGTCCACCGACCCCATGGGGCAAGGATTCGGGAGATATCCCCACAGTGGCATGCAGATCTTTGTGAAGACATTCAAGATCAGATACACACTAAGAAGACGACGACCCTTGGCGAGATCCCAGCCAAGGAGGACCACAAGACCTCCGGCAAGCACCTTGCCGGGGATGACAACAGGCGCCGCGGCAAGACCCTTTCCGGGGCCCCGTAAAGGCACTTGCCGAGGACATCTGCAGGGCCACCATCAGGCCTGCGCCAACTAAGCTTCCACCGCCCTATGCAGCTGCCGACCCAACCAGCTGGGCAGGCACCTGCGTGGCAACATGCAGATCTTCGTGGAGACCCACCATTGCGCCAACTCAGTTGCCTGCCTACCTACATGGCGTCTCAGGCACCGCTGGCCAGGGCGCGTGTCGACACGAGAAGGAGCGGCGACGGACAAGATGGATGTCTCCCCCCGTCCCCGATAAAGTAAGGACACCTAAGCAAGACGCATTAAATGTGCCTTGTCATGTAATGCGAGGGATAACCTCGCATCACTGTACCCTTTCCACCTCTTGTGTGCCACTGTGGCAACACATTTTCCCTATAAAAGGAGGCCCGAGGCGACCAGGAGGAGGATTCGGCTTTTTGGAGCTCCTCACGCCCCATAGCTAGCGGAAGAACATAGATATACAATCCACCAAAGCAGTAGTAGGGTTTTACGCATCCTTGCGGCCCGAACCTGGGTAAAGGAACCGTGTGCTGTCTGTTAGATCCGCTCTTCTCTCAACCCCGCGCCCCGCAACCGTAGTAGGGATTCTTGTGATCCCATAGGTGTCGATCCAATACCCCGACATCTTTGGCGCGCTAGGTAGGGGTGCAGTTGTGAGAATCGGCTTTAGCATTTAGTTCTACACTCCTTCGTCATCATGGCACCAAAGAAGAAGACGACGGTGGCGGTTGGCCAGCCGGAGACCGGACAGCCCGTCCCGACGCGGGCGAGCAGCGGACCGGTCGCAGAAAGGACCCTGGGCGCTTCTCGCGAACACCAACACCGTCCCAGCAGCCGGAGTTTGGGAGGTGGCGATGTTTGTGCGCCTGGTAACGGGCCGCACACCGCCACATCCAATGACAGAGCCAGGCCCTCCGCGGGTGGCACGGGGCCCTCCAAGATCGCTGCCATATCACCCGAAGGCGACGCAAGGGCCTCCAGGACTCCCATGCCGGCGCCAACAGCGCGCTCTTCCCAAGCAGCGCGCGACGAACGGCGTCTTCACGCCGAAGATCCCGGGCGGCGCCACGGGAAGAGCCCCGAGCGCCACTCCCGAGACGTAGAAGACCTGCCTGCCCGCCGAAGCGCTGGTGGAAATGGCATGCGACCACAGAATCGTGACGGAACTCCTCCTGACATAGTCAGGGGTCGAAGCTCGTCGCGGTCCGTGCAGGTCTCGCTGCCGCTAACCCCAGCCGAAGCCCTAGCGCGTGCAGTTGCTCCTCGACTTTCCTCCCGCTACGGGGAAACTCGACGAATGGAGAGCCACTATCCGAAGCCTTGTTGCAGTTGCCAACAAGGATGAACCGAGTCCAGCGGAGCTCCCAGGTCAGCGGCCCGATGGGGTCCCATGCATCGGTGGCGGGAGGACCGGCAGCACCGTGGTCATGGTGCATTCGCCTCCTCCTCGCCCGGTACCGCATGTGTCCACTCGTCAGGACGTCACGGGTGACGCCATCTCCATAGCGTCGTCCGACCCACGGACCCACGGCGACCAGCGTCAAGTTCTTCAGGAGTGAGCTCATGAAGACGCTCGGACCACCATCGAGCGCCGGCGCGGAGCGCGCCACCAGTCAGATAGGCGAGCAGGGCCTGCTGTGAACCGCCCAGCACCGGAGAGCCCTGGAGGCCTACCTTACGAGGTAGGTTGTCCGGCTTTTACCCGTGAGCTGCAGCAGTTCCAGTGGCCCACTCACCGCACCTTCAAGCCTGACGTTGGCGAGAAGTACAACGGCAAGACCCACCCGTCGGAGTTCATCAGCATCTACACCATCGTGATGCAAGCTGCCGGAGCCCGCGACGATAAGGTGCTTGCAAATTACTTTCCATTGGATCTTAAACCCAATGCCATGTCATGGTTGATGCACTTGCCGGTGGACTCTATTTCCTCCTGGTCGGATTTGTGCCATGAGTTTGTTGGCGCCTTTACTGGAGGTCACCAAGCCCATGGCCAAGCAAGTGACCTGCACGTCATTCCCCAGAAGGAAGGCGAGAGTTTGCGCAAGTATATACAGAGGTTCAGCCGGGTACAGTACAATATCCCTGATGTTCACCCTGCCGCCATCATCAGCGCATTCCATCAGAACGTGTGTAACCGCAAGATGCGTGAAGAACTGGCGATGACCAAGGTGAAAGATGTGGCGGAACTCTATGTTCTTGCTGACAGATGTGCCCGGGCTGAGGAGGGAAGGAAGTACCCCGGCGAAGACGCCGGCGCAGAAACCGACTCTTCAGATGAGGATACTGCCGTCCCGACGAAGAAAGGCCGGCACCACAACAGGAAGCGCAAGGGTAAAGCCGTACTTGCCATCGAGGGATCTGATGACGCCGGCTCCGCCAAGAAAACCAGGGCGGGTGACCCCGGCAAGGAGATTGCCGGGTGCGTCGCCTGCCGGGCCTTGGCGGCTGCCGAGAAGCTAGAAAACTCTGGAAAGCGATACTGCAAGATCCATCGCACCAAAGGCCATGATCTCCAGGACTGCCGACAGGTTGAGCTCCTTGCTGAGAAGCAGAGGGCTGAATATGACAGGCGGGACAAGGAGAAGGGCAGGACGGTGCTGAGGGGTCCGGCAAGAAGCGTGACGGCCAAGCAGGCCGTCGCAGCAAGGATAAACAGCAGGAGAGGCCCGCCCGGGGCCGTGACAGAAGACCCAAAGACGACGATCATGAAGAGGACGACGAGTCCGGCAACCAAGAATTTCAGAAAACTACGGAGGCCATGTGCGTCGATGGCGGCGCCTTGCTGCATACTTCTCACCACCAACTTAAACAGTGGGCGCGTAAGATTACAGCGGCGGAGCCATCGTCCGGTGCCCAAAAGCCGCTGAAATGGTCCAGCACGCCTATCATTTTTGACACTGAGGATCACCCTGATCGCACTACTGCGTTCGGGTGCTTGCCATTGTTGGTTTCACCGACAATACGCAACCTCAAGGTGACAAAGATGCTAGTCGATGGCGGGGCCGGTCTGAACCTACTCTCGCCCACCGTGATCGAGAAGCTGCAGATTCCTGACGGCGACCTCGAAGAGACGGGCATGTTTCAGGGGGTCAACCCGGGGAGAAGTCAACCAAGGGGAAAGGTCACGCTGCCCGTGACTTTTGGAAGTGATCTGAACTACAGGACGGAAAGGATCGTGTTCGATGTTGCCAAGATCCCCTTGCCATACAACGGGATCCTTGGCCGCCTAGCGCTGGCCAAGTTCATGGCAGCGTCACACTACGCCTACAACACCCTGAAGATGCCGGGACCTGTGACGATCATCACCATCCCCTGCGATAAGAAAGATGCGTTGATTTGCGCTGACCAACTATACCAGCAAGAAGTTGCAGCAGCTGCCGCCACGAGGGCACTTGCTCCTACCACTGGAGCCCCGGGAGGGAAGAAGAAGAAGACCGGTGTGACCTCGGACACCCACTCCGGCAAGCGCACCTCTTCGGAGTGTTGTGCTCCCATCAAGGACATGCTAGAGAGCTCCATCGGCAAGAAGAAGACCGTTGAGACCTCAGACACCCACTCCGACAAGCGCACCTCTTCGGAGTGTCGCGCTCCCGTCGAGGACGTGCCAGAGAGCTCCACCGGCAGAAACAAGAAGTCCAGGGCCACGCCGCCGGGGACCAAGAAGGTTTCCGTCAAGGAGGACGACACAGGAGGGGCTTTCACCATAAGCTCCACCCTTGACGACAAATAGGAAGACGCGCTCGTCACCTTCCTGCGGGCGAATGTCGACGTGTTTGCATGGCAAGCATCTGACATCCCCGGTGTTCCCAGGGAGGTGATTGAGCACCACCTTCCTGTCTGTCCTCATGCGCGGCCCGTCAAGCAGAAGGTCAGGAAGCAAGCTTTGGAACGACAAGAGTTCATCACAGAGGAGATCCGGAAATTGGAAGCTGCGGGTTTGGTAAGAGGAGTGCTCCATCCAACGTGGTTGGCCAATCCAGTGGTAGTGCGCAAGGCAAATGGGAAGTGGAGGCTGTGTATTGATTACACAGATATCAATAAGGCTTGTCCCAAGGACCCTTCCCATTGCCGCGCATCGACCAGATTGTTGACTCCACGGCTGGGTGTGACCTGTTGTCATTCCTCGATGCCTACTCCGGCTACCATCAGATCTTCATGGCAAGAGAAGACGAAGAGAAGACAGCATTCATCACCCCATGTGGTACGTACTGTTTCGTACGAATGCCTTTCGGGTTGAAGAGTGCTGGCTCGACATTTGCAAGGGCAGTCCAGATTGGTTTTGAACCCTAGCTCCATAGAAATATGGAGGCTTATATGCATGATATAGTGGTCAAAACTAAGAACAGGGCAACCCTTATATCGGATTTACAAGAAACATTTGTCAACCTACGCAAGATCAACCTCAAGCTGAACCCTGAGAAGTGCGTCTTCGGTGTCCCGTCCGGCAAGCTTCTCGGGTTCTTTGTGTCACAGCATGGGATAGAGGCCAATACGGACAAGATCAAAGCTATAGAACAGATTGAAGCACCCAGGCGAGTCAAGGATGTGTGTCGGCTTGCTGGCTGCGTTGCCGCCATGAGCAGATTCATTTCCAAGTCTGCCAAGCGCGCCCTTCCCTTTTTCAAGATTTTGAAAAAGGCAGGCCCGATGGAGTGGATGCCGGAAGCTAAAGCAGCATTACAAGATTTGAAGAGGTATCTTTCCTCCACGCCAGTACTAGTTGCGCCTAGGCCACAAGAACCGTTACTGCTATACCTAGCGGCAACGAACCAGGTGGTCAGTGCCGCACTAGTGGCGTAGAGAGAAATCGATGATGAGGTGATAGCAGCGACAGAGCCTGATGCCATTGGTGCAGAGACGACACGGCCGGTTGGAGTGCAGCCAAGGAAGAAAATGATGCAGCACCCGGTCTACTTTGTTAGCTCCCTCTTGCAGGGGGCTAGATCAAGGTACTCCGGTGTGCAGAAATTGCTCTTCGGCCTTCTTATGGCCTCGAGGAAGTTGCGTCACTACTTCCAGGCGCACGAGATCACTGTCGTCACTCGCCTCCCTCTGCAACGGATACTGCACAATCCAGATGCAACGGGAAGAATTGTAGAGTGGGCACTGGAGCTGTCCAGCTTTGGCCTCAAGTTTGAAAGTACCTCGACGATCCAAAGCCGAGTCCTGGCAGAGTTCGTTGCAGAATGGACTGCGACGCCTGATGAAGAAGTCCAGGAAACTGCTCTCCCCGGCAAAGAGGCGAGTTGCGACTGGATCATGTACTTTGATGGGGCTTTCTCCCTACAGAGCGCCGGGGCTGGCGTACTGCTGGTCCCGCCCACTGGAGAGCACCTCAAGTACGTGGTCCAGATGCACTTCCCCAGGGAGGTATCAACGAACAATACTGCTGAGTATGAGGGGCTGCTTGCTGGTCTTAGGATCACGGCAGACCTCGGAATCAAGAGACTTATTGTCAGGGGCGACTCACAGCTTGCCGTCAAACATGTCAACAAAGATTACCAAAGCCCGTTGATGAAGGCCTACGTCGATGAAGTGAGAAAGCTGGAAGAGCGTTTTGATGGTATACAGGCGGAGCATGTTCCCCGAGCGGAGAACGACATCGCCGATTACCTGTCAAAGCGCGCTGCCCTCAAGTTACCTGTGGAACCAGGTACCTTTGTGCTTCAACTTTCTCAGCCATCCATTGATCCATCAACAGAGCAAAACAAGAGGAGGAAATCAGGGCCCGCCAAGTACTTTCCCGCCGAGCTCCCCGGAGCCGCCGGCAAGGATTTTGCCGGGGACACTGAGCCCGCCACGGGACGGCTACCTCCGGCGGAGCGTCAAGCTCTTGCCATCGAGACAGCCACACCCATGGCGGAGGAAATGCCTTTAGTCCTCGCCGTCGAGCCCCAGGCTCCAGCGTGGGCACAGCATACCGTCTGATTCCTCCAAACTAGGGAACTTACCGAGGAGCAGGAAGAAGCAGAAAAAGTAGCCCGTCGGTCTGCTACGTACCAGTTCGTCGATGACGTCCTATACAGAAAGAGACCGAATGGCGTGAAATTGAAGTGTATCCCTCGAGAGGAAGGACTGGGGCTGTTGGCAGAGATACATGGAGGCATATGTGGATCCCACGTAGGGTCAAGAGCCCATGTCGGCAAAGCATTTTGGCAAGGCTTCTTCTGGCCCACTACCCTCCAGGATGCGACGACACTGGTCACCAAGTGTGAAGCGTGTTAGATCCATTCAAAGAAACTTCTTCAACCAGCTCAAGCCCTTCAAACCATTCCTCTCTCCTGGCCCTGCTCGGTCTGGGGGCTCGACATACTGGGCCCTTTCCCCCGCGCTATCGGGGGCTTTGAGTACTTGTACGTCGGAATCGACAAGTTCACAAAGTGGCCAGAGGTGGAGGCAGTGAGGAAGGTCACAGCTCAGTCAACCGTCAATTTCTTCAAGGGACTAGTGTGCCGCTTTGGTGTACCCAACAGGGTCATCACCGACAACGGCACACAGTTCATAAGCCGCACCTTCATGCAATATATCCAAGACCTCGGCAGCAAAGTCTGTTTCGCTTCTGTTGCTCACCCACGAAGAAATGGTCAAGCTGCGAGGGCAAACCCTAAAGTACTGCGAGGCTTAAGGACAAAGACCTTTGACAGGCTGCACAAGAGCGGAAGGCGTTGGATTGATGATGCCGACGGTTCTTTGGTCGATCAGAATGACGCCAAATCGAGCCACCGGCCAGACACCCTTTGCCCTGGTATACGGGGCAGAAGCAGTTCTCCCCACTGAACTCATATACGGGTCACCTCGAGTGCTCGCTTATGATGAGCTTGAGCAAGAGCAACTGCGGCAAGATGATGCAACGCTCCTTGAGGAAGATCGTCTTCGGGCGGCTATGAGAGCAGCACGCTACCAGCAAGCCTTGCGCCGCTACCATAGCCGCAAGGTCCGTGCCCGAAGATTTGAGGAAGGCGACCTTGTTCTTCGGCGCGTTCAATCGACCAAGAATACCAACAAGTTGACGCCAAAGTGGGAAGGCCATTATCGGGTAATACGAGTCACCAGGCCTGGCGCAGTCCGCCTGGAGACCGAAAATGCTGTTCCGGTGAGCAATTCCTGGAATATTGAGCATCTTCGCAAGTTTTACCCATAAGGCGCGGCTTGCCGGGCCCCCCGGCAAGCCACCTTTTCTACAAGCCTTGCCGGCAAGGCTTGTAACCCTTTGTACAAAGCCAGGCGCAGACCTTGAGCATAAATAAATGAAGCGTTGGCGCCCTAAGTTATAGCATGCATGCCGAGTCGAGTCTCGTCCTTGGTTAGGGTTGCTAGTGCTTAGCGGCGGCTAACCCCTAGCTTAGAGGTCGAGTTTGCATCCCTTTGTCTTCCTTTTATCCTCTTTGGTTCACAGGACACACAGAAATCCTGGCCGAAACCACTTGGGGAGAAGAAAAAGGAACAGACCAGCATCTAGGTCCCGGCAAGCCAGTATTACCGGGGGCTGCAAGAGCAAAGATTCACCCATGGCAAACCAGGGTTGCCGGGGGCTGCAGTTTCAAGATAAGTTCTGCATCCCTTATCATGCATTCCATTATGGACTGAGGTATGTGAAACCTCGTTCTCTTACTTAAACTATCGTGCTCCCATAACTCTGGGCCCTAGGGCTCGTTCCGGGGACCAAGTTTGGTCGTAGTCACGGCAGCGAAAGGATGAGACAAGGGGCCTAAACCTACTTCATCCCTGCCTCCGCCAAAGGCGTGAGAAAGGTCAAGCGAAGTAGGGAGACGGCAAGGCCTGTTGCCGGGCGAGAAAATGTTTATCTTAGAGATATCAAGGATTTATTCCTTGTCGTGGGTTTCACCCATAAACAAATGACCCGGCAAATATCCCTTTTTCATTAAAAACATTCCACTCAGGTACAGTCCATAGGGAATGAAAAACATGAACAAGGGGATTACAAGTCTTAAATTTAACAGATGCCCAAAGGCTTACAAACTAAAAAGAGATAAGATGCCCGTAATGCCTTTCTTGTCCCTCTCCTAAGGAGGTAGGTCAAGGAGGCGAGAAGGGAAAAAGGAGCGCCTAGGCGAGCTACGGGTGGCAGAAGACACCGAGAAAACATCTTAGTAGCCGCCCAAAGGCTGGATGGTGATGGCAGCACCGGAAGCAGAGCTCGAAGACGAGGCGGCAGGACGTCAGTACGCGTCGAAGGCGTCGGTGCCCGCGTACTCCGACATGACGACCTTGCCGCCAGCCCTCTTCCTCTTCCTCTTCGCAGCCTCCCTACGCTAGCCGCCAAGGGGACGGCCCCGAGAAGTTCAAGGAGCTGGCGACACGGATGATGGGGTCGCCGATGCCACCGGGAGTGGCGCCCGACACCTAGTCAGACCCGTCATCCTGCCGCCTACCGCCCTCGTCATCGCTGCCGCTTTCCTCCTCGTCACCCTCGCTTGAGGAGGAGTCTTCGTCATCAGAAGAGCTCTCCACGCAGCACCTTGCGCGAGTCCCGAAGTGCCCGAAGACCTTGACGGAAAGAAGGCCACCCTCCATCAACTTAAAATGGAGAGTGAGCTCATCCGTCAGGCTGTGGATACGAGCAAACGTCTTCCATCCCTGACGAAGATACATCACATGAGGAGCAGGGAAGTCGACGCGGACCCGCATGCCACTGATCCCGCAGCCCCTCATGTGCAGCCGCAACGACTCCGGCGGATCCAGCTCCATCTCCCGCGCAAATGGAGTCGAGAGACGAAGGCGACGGCGCAGCGGCCGCTGCAACCTGACGAAGAACTCGCAAGGGTCATCCCCAACATGGCCCTCCACGGGAGGAGCTGCTGGCGGGGGCGAGGCCGGCGGGCCGCCCCGTCCTCCTCTTCCCCGGGCGCCCCGGCCTCGCCCACGGCCTCGCCCCCTCCCCCTTCCCCTCGCGGTCGGCTCTACCACCGCAGGTGCAGGAGAAGGAGGGACGCGTTATCGAGCGACGACCCTCGCCGCCAACGTTGAAGGGCCGGGATTTCCTCTCTCCATGACGAACAGAAGAGAGGAGTAGAAGCTGAAGGAGGAAGAAGATGGAAGAGTGCGAGACACCGTCCCTCCCCC
>LR738709.1:106532070-106609331 GCA_902687465.1 Secale cereale
CTTTATAAAGGAACGGGGTTGGGGCTCGACCGCCCCGCTCGGCCAATCACGACGCGGGAGGCGAAGGGAACCAGGACCGATGCGTCGCCCCAACCGGCGACGGCCCGGTTTCCCGCCTCCACCATCTGCCACCCCAAGCGCATGGAGGGACGTGGCAGACGTGCAGAACCGAGGGGACGGGTGAGGCGACCTCTCCCCACCCCGTGATTGGGGGGAGTGGACGCCTTGAGGACCGCGCCTCGGCCCCATTCAGTAAATGGGCCGCGCCTCCACGCCTCCCCCCTTTATGGGGAAGGCACGAAGCCGCCTCTTTACTGCGACATGACGCATGCTTGCGGAAACCGCCCCGTGCATACCGCCCACGTCACGCACGCCCCTCCACCCCGCGCCATGCGCGCGGGTCGTGGGAGGTGTAGCGCGCGGAAAATCTAACCACGGTAAAAACCGTCTCGCCTGCCCGCACATCGTTCTGGGCCTAGCCCAACAATGCGTCGCGCTTATGTGTGGCCCAGGCCCGGGGGCTCCTGTCGGTGTACAAAAAGAGGGGTATACTTTTTGTACCCCTATGACTGTGCACGGGCAGTCTGAGCCACGGGCACTACCACACCAAGCATGGCAGGGAAGGTGAGCCAGGGTAAGACCGAAGCTCGATGGAACTGAAGCCCAAAGCCAAGACCACAAAGAGCAAGGGGACGAAGCAGATTCCCCCCGGCAAGACCCTTGCCGGGAGCCAGTTTTAGCAGCCTCGGCAAGATCCTTGCCGGGGCCGGCTCTAGCAGCCCCGGCAGGACTCTCGCCGCGGCAACTCGCCCCACGCCTGCGGAGCGGATCACCCTTGAGTCCACCGCCCCCATGGGGCAAGGATTCGGGAGATATCCCCGAAGTGGCATGCAGATCTTTGTGAAGACATTCAAGATCAGATACACACTAAGAAGACGACGGCCCTTGGCGGGATCCCAGCCAAGGAGGACCACAAGACCTCCGACAAGCACCGTGCCGGGGATGACAGCAGGCGCCGTGGCAAGACTCTTGTCGGGGCCCCGGGAAGGGCCCTTGCCGAGGACATCTGCAGGGCCACCATCAGGCCCGCGCCAACTAAGCTTCCACCGCCCTATGCAGCTGCCGACCCAACCAGCTGGGCAGGCACCTGCGTGGCGACATGCAGATCTTCGTGGAGACCCACCATTGCGCCACCTCAGCTGCCTGTCTGCCTACATGGCGTCTCAGGCACCGCTGGCCAGGGCGCGTGTCGACACGAGAAGGAGCGGCGACGGACAAGACGGATGTCTCCCCCTATCCCCGATAAAGTAAGGACACCTAAGCAAGACGCATTAAATGTGCCTTGTCATGTAATGCGAAGGATAACCTCGCATCACTATACCCTTTCCACCTCCTATGTGCCACTGTGGCAACCCCTTTTCCCTATAAAAGGAGGCCCGAGGAGATGAGTAGGAGTATTCGGCTTTTTGGAGCTCCTCACGCCCCATAGCTAGCTGAAGAACATAGATATACAATCCACCAAAGCAGGAGTAGGGTTTACGCATGTGCTGTCTGTTAGATCCACTCTTCTCTCAACCCCGCGCCCCGCAACCGTAGTAGGGATTCTTGTGATCCCATAGGTGTCGATCCAATACCCCGACACTATGCAATTGTTTGATAGATGCTAGAGTGCTTGTGCATGCTTTGCAACATGTTTTATTTGCCATCTTATTGTGTGAGGATGTTGGTTGCATATTTTCTCTATTCGAGGACATCCATTTGTTGCTTTGATTGTTTGCCTTTTTCTCTTGCCAAATGGATGGACAAGAATGCCTAAGTACTCCCTCTATCTATGTTTTTCTCATCTCAAACTCTATTCAAGCTACATCACAAAGTTTGAACAAGTCAAATTCGGCCCCACCGGGTGAGGACACTCGGTGTCATCGATCCTTCAAGGGCTTAAATTCCAAAACCTCTTAATGCCTCTCGGTCTAACTAATCCATCCCAATTGGTCTCACCGAATTCGTTAAGTTGATCTAGGTTTTCACCTCGGTGCAACCGATTAGAACAATTTGGTCACACCGAGTTGCAGTAATCGCTTGCGATTATGCATCTCGGTGCCACCGAGTAGTTCCACTCGGCCACACCGATAGTGACTGGGTATATTTATTCGCGGGTTTAATTTTGGAAATTCCTTCAAGCCCTCAACCGCGCCTACCCAACTCTGCTGCCCCCTTGGTCTCTCGATTGTCTCCGTCATCGCCAGCGTCCTCCTGCCGCTGGCCTCCGCCACCGTCAACGGGAATCTCCACCACCTTGTCGCCGTAGCGAGTTCGTCATGAAGTTAGGGTACGGACTCGATCTCTTTGTGCTTTCCTTAACTATGATTCTTGCACAAATATTAATGCCATATTTCTAGCCACAATTGAGATTATTATATCCACTCAAAACTTCCTTTAGAATAGATTCGATGCAAAAATTTAGGGTTAGGTTTCCGCAGAATTCATCTCGGACCGACCGATCTAAAGAAATTGGTCTCACCGGTTTGGCTCAGGCCATTGCACATGTACTACTCGGTCTGGCCGAAGTGTACAAATCAGTGCGACCGAATTCACTTTCTCTGTGAAGCCCTAGCATCTCGGAGTCATCGGACTTTATTTCGGTCTGACCAAAATTGGATGTTTAGACTCTTGCTTCTTCGGTGTCACCCTTAGTCATATTGGTAGCTCCGAAATGTTTTCTGTAAAAATCTAAAGTTAAGTTTTTGTGTCAACTTTTTGCCAAAATAGCTGTGCTTTGTGATGCTCATCTACTCTACCTATCTATTCACAGGGTCAGTTTCAGATATGTCAGAGGGCAGTGACAGTTAGAACAGGTCAGAGGAGCAGGCAAATCTCAGTGAGGGCACTAGTACCTCCAACAATAGCTATTATGAAAGTAGCAGAAGCACACCCAGCAACCTGCCAAAAGCTGCCACCAAGACTAAGTTATCTTCCATGGGCTTGCGTCAAGAGGAAGATCACATATAACCCATGGAGGATGACATCAAATCAAGGTTGTGGTGTGCAAGTTCAAGTGATGCATCACAAAGAGATCAAGTGCTTGAAGCTTGCCGTCCATTGTGGTGACAATGGACTTGTGAAGACGTGCCAAAGAGTGGCTCACCCATAGTGGAGTATGGGGGAGTAATCTACTAGTCTTCACCGAGCCAACGCAATCAAGAAAGGTGGTCCAACTTGAGGAAGTTAAGATCGTCTACATCTAGCTCAAGTGGAATTTGTGCAAGGCAAAGGTTTTCCCTTGATAGGTTTTCTATTTTACCGGTCTCATGGTGGTAGTTTGCAGACCGGGTTATAGGATCGATTGATGTACTATCAAGGGGGGCTCTCAAGTGAGTAGCTTGATTGCATCATTCGTAGAGAGCTCAAATCATTGCATGCTTGCATCATCTTTCTTGGTTCTTGTTTGCTATTCTCCTTGTGAGATTTGGAGCTTATGGTCATCTTCTTGACAAGCTTGAGTTCATCGAAAACGAAGTTCACATGCTTCTTCTATTGAGTTTTCGATGTTGGAGGTTTTACCGGTCTATTTCGAGGAAGGGTTCTCACCATTTTATTATGGGCCTTTTCTCATTTGCTTATTATTGTTATTTCTATCAAGATTGCGTTAGCCCATGTCGTTAGCTTTCTAGCAAACTTGATTTCGTTGAATTCGGAGTTCGTTTGCAAAAGTTGTGTTAGTTTTGGTGTCCTCAAAAGGCTGCAACAATACTAACGCTCATGGGAGCGGTACTACCGCTTGGAGGGGATGTAATTTTTTACTACCGTGGCTACTTCCGTGGCTACTTCCGCTCCGGACCAAAAACTCATCATAAGTCGAGCGTGAAAGAAATATGCCCTAGAGGCAATAATAAAGTTGTTATTTATATTTCCTTATATCGTGATAAATGTCTTTTATTCATGCTAAAATTGTATTAACCGGAAACTTGATACATGTGTGGATACATAGACAAAACACAGTGTCCCTAGTAAGCCTCTGAAGGAAATATGCCCTAGAGGCAATAATAAAGTTGTTATTTATATTTCCTTATATCATGATAAATGTTTATTATTCACGCTAGAATTGTATTAACCGGAAACTTAGTACATGTGTGAATACATAGACAAAACAGAGTGTCCCTAGTGTGCCTCTACTTGACTAGCTCGTTAATCAAAGATGGTTATGTTTCCTAACCATAGACATGTGTTGTCATTTGATCAACAAGATCACATCATTAGGAGAATGATGTGATGGACAAGACCCATCTGTTAGCTTAGCAACTTGATCGTTTAGTTTTACTGCTATTGCTTTCTTCATGACTTATACATGTTCCTATGACTATGAGATTATGCAACTCCTGAATACCGTAGGAACACCTTGTGTGCTATCAAACGTCACAACGTAACTGGGTGATTATAAAGATGCTCCACAGGTGTCTCCGAAGGTGTTTGTGGTGTTGGCATAGATCAAGAATAGGATTTTTCACTCCGAGTGTCAAAGAGGTATCTTTGGGCCCTCTCGGTAATACACATCATAATAAGCCTTGCAAGCAAATGACTAATGAGTTAATCAGAAGATGATGTATTACGGAACGAGTAAAGAGACTTGCCGGTAACGAGATTGAACTAGGTATGATGATACCGACGATCGAATCTCGGGCAAGTAACATACCGATGACAAAGGGAACGACGTATGTTGTTATGCGTTTTGACCGATAAAGATCTTCGTAGAATATGTAGGAACCAATATGAGCATCCAGGTTCCGCTATTGGTTATTGACTGGAGATGAGTCTCGGTCATGTCTACATAGTTCTCGAACCCGTAGGGTTCGCACGCTTAATGTTTAGTGATGATCGGTATTATGAGTTTATGAGTTTTGATGAACCGATGGTAGTTCGGAGTCCTGGATGTGATCAAGGACATGACGAGGAGTCTCGAAATGTCCAAGACATAAAGATTGATATATTGGACGACTATATTCGGACACCGGAAGTGTTCCTGGTGTTATCGGATAAAACCGGAGTGCTGGAGGGGTTAACGGAACCCCCCCCCCTCCGGGGGAGTATGGGCCATGAAAGAAAGAGAGAGGCAGCCCACTAGGGCTGGCCGCCCCCCCAAGGGAATCCTAGTTGGACTAGGAGTGGGGGGAGGCGCCCCTCTCCTTCCTTCTCCTCTTCTTCTTCCTTTCCTACTCCTAGTAGGAATAGGAAAGGGGATTCCTACTCCTACTAGGAGTAGGAAACCTACTCCTGGCGCACCCTATAGGGCCGGTCGGCCCTCACACCTTGCTCCTTTATATACGGGGGCAGGGGCACCCAAGGACACACAAGCAACATTGTTTTAGCCATGTGTGGTGCCCCCTCCATAGAAACACACCTCGGTCATATCGTTGCAGTGCTTAGGCGAAGCCCTGCGTTGGTAACTTCATCATCTCCATCACCACGTCATCATGCTGACGAAACTCTCCCGTGAAGCTCAACTGGATCAAAAGCTCGTGGGACGTCATTGAGCTGAACGTATGCTGAACACGGAGGTGCCATACGTTCGGTGCTTGGATCAGTTGGATCGCGAAGACGTTCGACTACATCAACTGCGCCACTAGACGCTTCCGCTTTCGGTCGACGAGGGTACATAGACACACTCTCCTCTCTCGTTGATATGCATCTAGTAGATAGATCTTGCGTGATCGTAGGATATTTTTTTTTTTGAAATACTACGTTCCCCAACAGTGGCATCATGAGCCATGTCTATGCGTAGATGATATGCACGAGTAGAACACAATGAGTTGTGGACGATAATAGTCATACTGCTTACCAGCATGTCATACTTTGATTCGGCGGTATTGTTGGATGAAGCGGCCCGGACCGACATTACGCGTACGCTTACGCGAGACTGGTTCTACCGACGTGCTTCGCACATAGGTGGCTGGCGGGTGTCAGTTTCTCCAACTTTAGTTGAATCGAGTGTGGCTACGCCCGGTCCTTGTGAAGGTTAAAACAGCACATACTTGACAAAAAATCGTTGTGGTTTTTGTTTGCGTAGGTAAGAACGGTTCTTGCTAAGCCTATAGCAGCCACGTAAAACTTGCAACAACAAAGTAGAGGACGTCTAACTTGTTTTTGCAGGGCATGTTGTGATGTGATATGTTCAAGACGTGATGAGTTATACGTTATTGTATGAGATGATCATGTTTTGTAAATTATCAGCAACCGGCAGGAGCCTTATGGTTGTCTCTTTATTGTATGAATTGCAAAAGCCATGTAATTGCTTTACTTCATCACTATGAGTTAGCGATAGTAGTAGTAGCAATAGTTGGTGAGACGACCACGACGCTAGGATGAAGATCATGGTGTCTAGCCGGTGACGATGGAGATCATGACGATGCTTTGGATATGGAGATCAAAAGCACAAGATGATGATGGACATATCATGTCACATATTTTGATTGCATGTGATGTTTATCTTATTATGCTTCTTATTTTGCTTAGTACGGCGGTGGCATTATAAGATGATCCCTTACAAAATTTCAAGGTACAAGTGTTCTCCCTGAGTATGCACCGTTGCGGAAGTTCATCGTGCCGAGACACCACGTGATGATCGCGTGTGATAAGATCTACGTTCAAATACAACGGGTGTAAGAAAGTTTTGCACATGGAGAATACTCGGGTTAAACTTGACGAGCCTAGCATGTACAGACATGGCCTCGGAACACTAGAGACCGAAAGGTCGAGCGTGAATCATATAGTAGATATATCAACATAAGATGTTCACCATTGAAAACTACTCCATCTCACGTGATGATTGGACATGGTTTTGTTTATTTGGATCACATGATCATTTAGATGACTAGAGGGATGTCTATCTAAGTGGGAGTTCTTTAGTAATATGATTAATTGAACTTTAATTTATCATGAACTTAGTCCTGGTAGTATTAGCATATCTATGTTGTAGATCAATAGCTCGCGTTATAGCTCCCCCTATCTTTTTTATATGTTCCTAGAGAAAACTAAGTTGAAAGATGTTAATAGCAATGATGCGGACTTGTTCCGTGATCTGAGGATTTTCCTCATTGCTTCACAGAAGTATTATGTCCTTGATGCACCGCTAGGTGACACACCTATTGCAGGAGCAGCTACAGACGTTATGAACGTTTTGACAAAAGCTCGGTATGATGACTACTTGATAGTTTAGTGCACCATGCTTTACGGCTTAGAACTGGAACTTCAAAAATGTTTTGAATGCCACAGAGCATATAAGATGTTCCTAAGAGTTGAAATTGGTATTTCATACTCATGCCCGTATCAAGAGGTATGAGACCTCTGACAGTACTTTGCCTACAAGATGGAGGAGAATAGCTCAACCAGTGAGCATGTGCTCAGATTGTCTGGGTACTACAATTGCTTGAATCAAGTGGGAGTTAATCTTCCAGATAAGATAGTAATTGACAAAGTTCTCTAGTCACTATCTCCAAGTTACTAGAACTTCATGATGAACGATAATATCAAGCGATGACGAAAGTAATTCCCGAGCTCTTCGGGATGCTGAAATCGGCAAAGCTAGATATCAAGAAAGAGCATCAAGTGTTGATGGTTAACAAGACCACTTGTTTCAAGTAAAGGGCAAAGGGATAGAAGGGGAAATTCAAGAAGAATGATAAGCAAGTTGTCACTCCCGTGAAGAAACCCAAAGCTAAACTCAAGCCTGAAACTAAGTGCTTCTACTGCAAAGGAAATGGTCACTCAAAGTGGAACTGCCCTAGATACTTGGCGGATAAGAAGGATGGCAAAGTGAACAAAGGTATATTTGATATACAGATTATTGATGTGTACTTTACTAGTGTTCATAGCGACCCCTGGGTATTTGATACTTGTTCAGTTGCTAAAATTAGTAAACTCGAAACGAGAGTTGCACAATGAACAGAGACTAGTTAAAGGTGAAGTAACGATGTGTGTTGGAAGTGGTTCCAAGATTGATATGATCATCATCGCACACTCCCTATACTTTTGGGATTAGTGTTGAACCTAAATAAATGTTGTTTGGTGTTTGCGTTGAGCATGAATATGATTTGATCATGTTTATTGCAATACATTTATTCATTTAAAGTCAGAGCATAATTGTTGTTCTATTTACATGAATAAAACCTTCGATGGTCATACACCCAATGAAAATAGTTTGTTGGATCTCGATCGTAGTAATACACATATTCATAATATTGAAGCCAAAAGATGCAAAGTTGATAATGATAGTGCAACTTATTTGTGGCATTGTCGCTTAGGTCATATTGGTGTAAATCGCATGAAGAAACTCCATGCTGATGGGCTTTTGGAATCACTTGATTATGAATCATTTGATGCTTGTGAACCATGCCTCATGGGCAAGATGACTAAGACTCCGTTCTCCGGAACAATGGAGCGAGCAACTAACTTATTGGAAATAATACATACTAGTGTATGCGGTCCGATGAGTGTTGAGGCTCACGGTGGGTATCATTATTTTCTAACCTTCACAGATGATTTGAACAGATATGGGTATATCTACTTGCTGAAACACAAGTCTAAAACATTTGAAAAGTTCAAAGAATTTCAGAGTGAAGTGGAAAATCATCGTAACAAGAAAATAAAAGTTTCTACGATCTGATCGCGGAGGCGAATATTTGAAGTTACGAGTTTGGCCTTCATTTAAAACAATGTTAAATAGTTTCACAACTCACGCCACCTGGAACACCACAGTGTAATGGTGTGTCCGAATGTCGTAACCGCACTTTATTAGATATGGTGCGATCTATGATGTCTCTTACCGATTTACCACTATCATTTTGGGGTTATGCATTAGAGACAGCTGCATTCACATTAAATAGGGCACCGTCTAAATCTGTTGAGACGACACCGTATGAACCATGGTTTGGCAAGAAACCTAAGATGTCGTTTCTTAAAGTTTGGGGCAGCGATGCTTATGTGAAAAAATTTCAACCTAATAAGCTCGAACCCAAATCGGAGAAATGTCTCTTCATAAGATACCCAAAGGAAACTGTTGGGTACAACTTTTATCACAGATCCAAAGGCAAGACATTCGTTGCTAAAAATAGATACTTTCTAGAGAAGGAGTTTCTCTCGAAAGAAGTGAGTGGGAGGAAAGTGGAACTTAATGAGGTAATTGTACCTTCTCCCGAATTGGAAAGTAGTACATCACAGAAACTAGTTCTACTGATTCCTACACTAATCAGCGAGGAAGCTAATGATGATGATCATGAAACTTCAGATCAAGTTACTACTGAACCTCGTAGGTCAACCAGAGTGCGTTCCGTGCCAGAGTGGTATGGTAACCCAGATCTGGAAGTCATGTTACTAGACCATGATGAACCTACGACCTATGAGGAAGCGATGATGAGCCCAGATTCCGCAAAATGGCTTGAGGCCATGAAATCTGAGATGGATCCATGTATGAGAACAAAGTCTGGACTTTGGTTGACTTGCCCGATGATCAGCAAGCCATTAAAAATAAATGGATCTTTAAGAGGAAGACTGACGTCGATGGTAATGTTACTGTCTACAAAGCTCGACTTGTTGCAAAATGTTTTCGACAAGTACAAGGTGCTGACTACAATGAGATTTTCTCACTCGTATCGATGCTTAAGTCTGTCCAAATCATGCTAGCAATTGCCAGATTTTATGAAATCTGGCAAATGGATAACAAAATTGCATTCTTTAATGGATTTATTAACGAACAATTGTATATGATGCAACCAGAAGGTTTTGTCAATCCTAAAGGTGCTAACAAAATGTGCAAGCTCCAGCGATCCATCTATGGACTGGTGCAAGCATCTCGGAGTTGGAATATACGCTTTGATAAGTTGATCAAAGCATAGAGTTTTATACAGACTTGCGGTGAAGCCTGTATTTACAAGAAAGTGAGTGGGAGCACTAAAACCTTTCTGAAAAGTATATGTGAATGTCATATTGTCGATCAAAAATGATGTAGAATTTTCTGGAAAGCATAAAGGAGTGTTTGAAAGGAATTTTTCAAAGAAAGACCTCGGTGAAGCTGCTTACATATTGAGCACCAAGATCTATAGAGATAGATCAAGACGCTTGATAAGTTTTTTCAATGAGTACATACCTTGACAAGTTTTTGAAGTAGTTCAAAATGGAACAGTCAAAGAAAGAGTTCTTGCCTGTGTTGCAAGGTGTGAAATTGACTAAGACTCAAAGCCCGACCACATCAAAAGATAGAAAGAGAATGAAAGTCATTCACTATGCCTTAGCCATAGGTTCTATAAAGTATGCCATGATGTATACCAGACCTATTATATGCCCTGCCCTGAGTTGCCAAGGGAGTACAATTTTGATCTAGGGGTAGATCACTGGACAGCGGTCAAAATTATCCTTAGAGGACTAAGGAAATATTTCTCGGTTATGGAGGTGATAAAGAGTTTGTCGTAAAGAGTTACGTTGATGCAAGCTTTGAGACTGATGTGGATGACTCTAAGTATCAATCTGGATGCGTATTGAAAGTGGGAGCAATTAGCAAGAATAGCTCCATACAGAGCAATGTAGACATAGAAATTTGCAAAATACATATGGATCTGAATGTGGCAGACCCATTGACTAAACCTCTCTCACAAGCAAAACATGATCACACCTTAGTACTCTTTGGGTGTTAATCACATGGCGATGTGAACTAGATTATTGACTCTAGTAAACCCTTTGGGTGTTGGTCACATGGCGATGTGAACTATGGGTGTTATTCACATAACGATGTGAATTATCGGTATTAAATCACATGGTGATGTGAACTAGATTATTGAATCTAGTGCAAGTGGGAGACTGAAGGAAGCCCTAGAGGCAATAATAAAGTTTTTATTTATATTTCCTTATATCATGATAAATTTTTATTATTCATGCTAGAATTGTATTAACCAGAAACTTAGTACATGTGTGAATACATAGACAAAACAGAGTGTCCCTAGTATGCCTCTACTTGACTAGCTCGTTAATCAAAGATGGTTATGTTTCCTAACCATAGACATGTGTTTTCATTTGATCAACAAGATCACATCATTAGGACAATTATGTGATGGACAAGAACCATCCGTTAGCTTAGCAACTTGATCGTTTAGTTTTACTGCTACTGCTTTCTTCATGACTTATACATATTCCTATGACTATGAGATTATGCAACTCCCGAATACCGTAGGAACACCTTGTGTGCTATCAAACGTCACAACGTAACTAGGTGATTATAAAGATTCTCTACAGGTGTCTACGAAGGTGTTTGTGGTGTTGGCATAGATCAAGAATAGGATTTGTCACTCCGAGTGTCAGAGAGGTATCTCTGGGCCCTCTCGGTAATACACATCATAATAAGCCTTGCAAGCAAATGAATAATGAGTTAGTCACGAGATGATGTATTACGGAATGAGTAAAGAGACTTGCTAGTAACGAGATTGAACTAGGTATGATGATACTGACGATCGAATCTCGGGCAAGTAACATACAGATGACAAAGGGAACAACGTATGTTGTTATGCGGTTTGACCGATAAAGATCTTCGTAGAATATGCAGGAACCAATATGAGCATCCAGGTTCCTCTATTGGTTATTGACCGAAGATGAGTCTCGGTCATGTCTACATAGTTCTCGAACCCGTAGGGTCCGCACGCTTAACGTTCGATGACGATCGGTATTAAGAGTTTATGAGTTTTGATGTACCGAAGGTAGTTCGGAGTCCCGGATGTGATCACGGACATGACGAGGAGTCTCGGAATGTCCGATACATAAATATTGATATATTGAACGACTATATTCAGACACCGAAAGTGTTCCGGGTGTTATCGGATAAAACCGGAGTGTCGGAGGGGTTACCGGAACCCCCCGGGGGAGTATGGGCCATCATGGGCCATGAGAGAAAGAGAGATGCAGCCCACTAGGACTAGCCGCCCCGCCCCAAGGGAATCCTAGTTGGACTAGGAGTGGGGGGAGGCGCCCCTCTCCTTCCTTCCTTCTCCTCTTCTTCTTCCTTTCCTACTCCTAGTAGGAATAGGAAAGGGGATTCCTCCTCCTACTAGGAGTAGGAAACCTACTCATGGCGCGCCCTATAGGGCCAGCCGGCCCTCCCCGCATCTCCTTTATATACGGGGGCAGGGGGCACCCAAGGACACGCAAGCAACATTGTTTTAGCCGTGTGTGGTGCCCACCTCCACAGAAACACACCTCGGTCATATCATTGCAGTGCTTAGGCAAAGCCCTGTGTCGGTAACTTCATCATCTCCGTCACCCCGCCGTCGTGCTGACGAAACTCTCCCATGAAGCTCAACTGGATCAAGAGCTCGTGGGACGTCATTGAGTTGAACGTGTGCTGAACGCGCAGGTGTCGTACGTTCGGTGCTTGGATCGGTTGGATCGCGAAAACGTTCGACTACATCAACCACGTCACTAGACGCTTCCGCTTTCTGTCTACGAGGGTACGTAGACACACTCTCCCCTCTCGTTGCTATGCATCTAGTAGATAGATCTTGCGTGATCGTAGGAATTTTTTTGAAATACTATGTTCCCCAACAGCCTCTACTAGACTAGCTCATTGATCAAAGATGGTTGAGTTTTCTAACCATAGACATGTGTTGTTATTAGATTAACGGGATCACATCATTAGGAGGATGATGTGATGGACATGACCCATCCATTAGCTTACCATATTGATCCTTCAGTTTTATTGCTACTGCTTTCTTCATGTCAAATACATATTCCTCTGACTATGAGATTATGCAACTCCCGAATACCGAAGGAATTCCTTGTGTGCTATTAAACGTCACAACGTAACTAGGTGATTATAAAGATGCTCTACAGGTATCTCCGAAGGTGTTTGTTGGGTTGGCATAGATCAAGATTAGGATTTTTCACTCCGAGTATCGAAGAGGTATCTCTGGGCCATCTCGGTAATGCACATCATAAGAAGCCTTGCAAGCAATGTGACTAATGATTTAGTTACGGGATGATGCATTACAAAATGAGTAAAGAGACTTGTCGGTAACAAGATCGAACTAGGTATGAAGATACCGACGATCGAATCTCGGGTAAGTAACATACCGGTGACAAAGGGAATAACGTATATTGTCATTATGGTTTGACCGATAAAAGATCTTTGTAGAATATGTGGGAGCCAATATGAGCGTCCAGGTTCCACTATTGGTTATTGACCAGAGAAGTGTATCGATCATGTCTACGTAGTTCTCGAACCCGTAGGGTCCACACGCTTAACGTTCGATGACGGTTTGTATTATGAGTTATGTGTTTTTGGTGACCGAAGATTGTTCGGAGTCCCGGATGAGATCACGGGCACGACGGGGAGTCTCGAAATGGTCGAGAGGTAAATATTAATATATTGGATGATGGTATTCGGACACCGGAAGGGTTCCGAGGGGTACCGGGTACATATCAGAGTTCCGGAGGGTTACCGGAACCCCCCGGGAAATGTTATGGGGCCTATGGGCCATAAGAGGGAGGCACACCAGCCCACATAGGGGTGGCACGCCCCCCAATGGAAGGAGGCCGAATTGGACTAGGGAAGGGGGCGGCGCCCCCCCTTTCCTTCTCCTCCTCCCTCTCCTTCCCCCTTTCCCCCTCCAAAGAGAAGGAATAAAGGGGGGAGAATCCTACTAGGACTAGGAGTCCTAGTAGGACTCCCCCCCCCCACTTGGCGTGCCCCTAGGCTGCCTCCCTCCCTCTCCCTCCTTTATATACATGGGGAGGGCACCCCTAGAACAAACATCAATGGTTCCTAGCCGTGTGCGGCGCTCTCCTCCATAGTTTGCTCCTCTGGTCATATTGTCGTAGTGCTTAGGCGAAGCCCTACGCGGATCACTTCACCATCACCGTCACCACGTCGTCGTGCTGACAAAACTCTCCCTCGACACTTTGCTAGATCAAGAGTTTGAGGGACGTCATCGAGCTAAACGTGTGTTGAACTCGGAGGTGCCGTATGTTCGGTACTTGATCGGTTGAATCGCGAAGACGTTCGACTACATAAACCGCGTTGAACTAATGCTTCCGCTTTCAGTCTACGAGGGTATGTGGACACACTCTCTCCCTCTTATTGCTATGCATCTCCTAGATAGATCTTGCGTGAGCATAGATTTTTTTTGAAACTGCATGCTACATTTCCCAACACAGCGTTGGTAGGCACGGATGTATTTTTTTAGTACCGCTCGCAAGTAGTGGTACCGCTACCCCTAGCGGTAGTACCGCTACCCCTAGTGGTAGTACCGTGAGGACAAGCGGTAGTACCGCTCTGACGGTTCTACTGGCCTTTTGCCTCCTCGCTGCTATTTTTCAAAGGGCTTCCTCCGCCCTAGCGGTAGTATCGCTTTCATGAGAGGTAGTACCACTCTGTGCGGGCTGTGAGCATAACGGTTGGATTTTCCCCCACCTATAAAAGAGGGTCTTTTTCTCCAATGAACCTTATCTCTTGAGCTCGTGTTCTTCCCCCATTGTTGACCTTCTTCGAGCTTTCTATCTCTTAATCCCTCCATGGATTCTTGCTAGTTTGGGGGGTAGAGGAGATCTAGATCTACGTTTCCACCAACCACTTTCTCCTCTATGTGAGGGGAACCCTTTGGATCTAGATCTTGGAGTTCTTCGTGTTCTCTTCTTTGTTCTTCCTCTCATTTTCCTCCTAGCATTAGTTGCTTTGGTGGAATTTGGGAGAGAAGGACTTGGGCACTCTGTGTGCCCTTGCCATTGCATTTGGTGCATTGGTTTGAGTTCTCCACGGTGATACGTGTAAATGAAGTTGAGAAGCTTATTACTCTTGGGTGCTTGGTACCCTTGAGCTTGTTCCTCTTGGGTGCTTGGGCGCCCTAGACGGTTGAGGTCATCTCGGAGCCATATTCCACTGGGGTGAAGCTTCGTGGTGTCGTCGGGAGCCTCCAATTAAGTTGTGGAGATAGCGCCAACCTTGGTGGTGTTCGGAGCTCGATCATTGTGGTGTAAAGCTCCGTGCAAACGTTGAGGTCTCCAATTAGGTTGTGGAGATCACCCCGAGCAATTTGAATGGGTTCATGACGCTCTCAAGGGTCCCTTAGTGGAATCACGACATCTTGCATTGTGCGAGGGCGTGAGGAGATTACGTTGTCCCTAGTGGCTTCTTGGGGAGCATTGTGCCTCCACACCGCTCCAAACAGAGATTAGCATCTGCAAGGGTGTGAACTTCGGGATACATCATTGTCTTCGCGTGCCTCGGTTATCTCTTACCCGAGCCTTTTACTTATGCACTTTACTTTGTGATAGCCTTATTGTTTTTTGCTATATATCTTGCTATCACCAAGTAGTTTATCTTGCTTAGCATAAGTTGTTGGTGCACATAGGTGAGCCTAGTTGTTGTAGGTTTTGTGCTTGTCAAATTAACCGCTAGGTTTATTCCGCATGTGTACAAGCCTTAACCGTAATTATTTTAAAGCGCCTATTCACACCCCCCCCTCTAGGCGACATCCATGGTCTTTCACCTAATCGATTATGCATTTGCATTCAAAAGAAAATCTTAAATAATGCACAAATTTAGGGGGAGCTCTTGCTTATCACGTACTTCTCAAATCGATGATGTATTTCATTCTTATTATCATTTGTCGAAGCTTTGATCTATATATGTTGTCATCAATTACCAAAAAGGGGGAGAGTGAAAGTGCAACTAATCCCCGGTTGGTTCTGGTAATTAATAACAACATATAGCTCACAGAACTAATATCCATTCAAGTTAAATATTTCAGGAAGTTCAATGATTGGTATGGCATGGACTAGAGATGTGGACCCCTCAAAATGCTAAGGACAAAGATTGGAAAAAGCTCAAGACTCCACATGTCCATTTTAGTGATCCAAGATCACATTGAGTCTATAGGAAAGCCAATACTATTAAAAGGGAATGAGGTGTTGCTTAATGATCTGGTTGCTCAAGTGCTTAGTGATATTGCTCCAAAACCCCCAGCCACTTTCACAAATTCCACAAATGTCCAAAACCTAAAGTCAAGCTCGGCCCCACGGACTTGATCCATCTGGCGCCACCGAGTTCATTTGACATAGGCACCGCCACAAACCCTAGACAATTCAGTCTCACCGAGATGGCATTGCAAACTCTCTGTGATCCTTTTGTAACATTCGGTCTCACCGAGAAGAGCGATCGTCCCACCGAGTTTGCATGGTAAACTCTCTGTGACCCTTTTGTAACGTTTCGTTCTCACAGAAATGAGCGATCGGTCCCACCAAGTTTTCTTGACCACTTCTCTGTATTGCTATTTGTTGAAATCGGTCTCACCGAGTTCATGCAATCGGCGCCACCGAGATGATGTCTTGCCCTAGCCCTAGCACATCGGTCCCACCGAGTTTATCATATCGGTCCCACCAAGATTGCTAACGTTCACATTTTGAACTGCTTTGGTCTGACTGGGTTCACCTATTCGGTCTGAACGAGTTTGGTCAAATGTGTGTAACGGTTGGATTTTATGTGGAGGCTATATATACCCCTCCACCCCCATCTCCATTTGAGAGAGATCCATCAGAACGTGCGTGCACTTCCACTACACATTTTCTGAGAGAGAACCACCTGCTCATGTGTTGAGACTAAGATATACCAATCCTACCACAAGAATCTTGATCTCTAGCCTTCCCCAAATTGCTTTCCACTCAAATCATCTTTCCACTGTATCCAAATCTGTAAGAGAGAGTTGAGTGTTGGGGAGACTATCACTCGAAGTACAAGAGCAAGGAGTTCACCATCAACACACCATTTATTACCTTTTGAAGAGTGGTGTCTCCTAGATTGGTTAGGTGTCACTTTTGAGCCTCTGACAAGATTGTGGATTGGAACCAGGGAGTTTATAAGGGCAAGTAGATCGCCTATTTCATGAAGATCTACCCGAGTGAGGCAAGTTCTTCGTGGACGATGGGCATGGTGGGATAGACATGGTTGCTTCTTCGTGGACCCTTCGTGGATGGAGCCCTCTGTAGACTCGCGCAGCCGTTACCCTTCGTGGGTTGAAGACTCCATCAACATGGATGTACGATAGCACCATCTATCAGAACCACGCCGAAAATCTCCGTATCTCCAGGCGTTTGCACTCTGCAAACATCTCCCTTTACCTTCATATGCAATGATTTACTTTCCGCTGCCACACTCCTAGAATTCCATGTGTACGTTGGTTACTTGACTTGTCCTAATTGCTAAAATCTGCCAACACTTAAAATTGGGAAAAGGCTAGAATTTTATTGGTCAAGTAGTCTAATCACCCCCCCCCTCCTCTAGACCTACTTTCGATCCTACAGTATTTCACAACAAGTGGAACTGATTAGTTCAACTATGAAATAACTTATTACAATTCGAAAAATAGTATATTTCAATCCTTGCAACAAAAATGAACTGTGATATTGTTTATAAAAGGCCGAAACCTAGTATTTCAGCTATTTCACTAATTCCAGACATCACAAAATATGGATTTCACATATTTGCACATCAATTTTGACAATTACAGAAAGAAATTTAACTTGATTCACAATTGAAATATTTTGTAATTGCACTGAAAGTACACAAGTCGAATTTCAGTTGTTTCACAATTCACATCAAATACAACTACTAAATTCTCATTTCACCTCCAGAAATCAATAACTAATTATCTTCACATAACAAGAACTGAAATTGAATCCACGGCAAGGAGCAGGGGAGGCCATCTGGGAAAAAAGCAAGGGAAGTTCAAATCATGCACAACAAAACAAATTTCACGAGGAATACACAGAGGGGTGCAAGGGGAAGTGGGCTTCATAGCTCACCAGAGAGGTGCAGTCGGGTCCCCAAGAGAGGCAAAGGGGAAGGGATCTGGCGGCGGCCATGCTTGGAGTCGCCGGATCCGGCGACAACCGCGTGCAAGGACGCGTCTTGGGGACCGCGTTACGAGATCCACTCATGGTGAGACTGATACGTCTCCAACGTATCTATAATTTTTTATTGTTCCATGCTATCATTTATGAAGTCTTGGATGTTTAATGGGCTTTATCATTCACTTTTATATCATTTTTGGGACTAACCTACTAACCCAAAGGCCCAGTCCATATTGCTGTTTTTTTGCCTGTTTCAGGGTTTTGCAGAAAAAGAATATTGAATGGAATGAAACCTTCGCGAGAGATATTTTTGGAGAAAATCACGCATGCGAACCTTGAGAACCATGTCAGGGGATCAAGAGGTGGCCCACGAGGGTGGGGGGCGCGCCCCCCTTCCCAGGGCGCGCCGCCCTACCTCGTGGCCCCCTCGAGCGTCCCCCGGTGCCCTCCTTCTTCCTATATAAGTCTACGTACCCCAAAACCTCCGTGAACAGAGAGAAAACCCTAATTCCACCGTCGTACCTTCTGTTCCCGTGAAGATCCCATCTTGGAGCTTGTTCCGGAGCTCCACCGGAGGGGGATCCATCACGGAGTTCTTCTTCATCATCATCATCGCCCTCACCATGAGTTGTGAGTAGTTTACCATTGACCTTCGGGGTCCATAGCTAGTATCTAGATGACTTCTTCTCTCTCTCTGGATCTCAATACAAAGTTCTCCTCGGTCTTCGAGGAGATCTATTCGATGTAATCTCTTTTTGCGGTGTGTTTGTCGAGATCCGATGAATTGTGAGTTTATGATCAAGGTTATCTATGAAGGATATTTGGTTCTTCTCTGAACTTTTTATGTGTGCTCATAATATCCTTGCAAGTCTCTTCGAATTATTGGTTTGGTTTGGCCTACTAGATATATAGTTCTTGCAATGGGAGACGTGCTTGGCTTTGGGTTCAATCTTGCGGTGTCCTTTCCCAGTGACAGTAGGGCCAGTAAGGCACGTATTGTATTGTTGCCATCGAGGATAAAAAGGTGGGGTTTATATCATATTTCTTGAGTTTATCCCTCTACATCATGTCATCTTGCTTAAGGCGTTACTCTATTCTTATGAACTCAATACACTAGATGCATGCTGGATAGCGGTCGATGTGTGGAGTAATAGTAGTAGATGCAGGCAGGAGTCCGTCTACTTGTCTCGGACGTGATGCCTATATACAATGATCATGCCTAGATAGTCTCATAATTATTTGCTTTTCTATCAATTGCTCGACAGTAATTTGTTTACCCGCCGTAGAATATCGCTATCATGAGAGAAGCCACTAGAGAACACTATGGCCCCCGGGTCTATTCTCAACATATTAATCTACATCTACTTTACTTTTATTGCTTTTATTTGTTGTTCTTATAAACCAAAAATACCAAAAATATAAACTATCATCTCTATCAGATCTCACTTTCCTAAGTGACCATAATGGGATTCACAACCCCTTATCGCGTTGGCTGCGAAGTTCTAATTTGTTTGTGCAGGTGTGAGGGACTGGCGCGTGGTCTCCTACTGGATTGATACATTGGTTCTTAAAAACTGAGGGAAATACTTACACTACTGTGCTGCATCTCCCTTTCCTCTTCGAGGGAATACAACGCAAGCTCGAGAAGTAGCAAGAAGAATTTATGGCGCCGTTGCCGGGGAGGCTTACGCAAAAGTCATATACCAAGTACCTATCAAAAACCCTTATCCTTCGCATTACATTTTTTGCCTCTCGTTTTCCTCTCCCCCACTTTACCCTTGCCGTTTTATTTGCCCTTCTTCCGTCGTGTGTTTATCGTTCGCTTGCTTCTTGTTTGCTTGTGTGTGTTGGATTGCTTGCTTGTCAATATGATTAGCCCCTTATCCGCTCCTTTGTCTCCCGAGTTTGAAGTGCTTCACTTCAAGCAAAAGCAAGGAGAAAATTTTAAAGATGCTTGGTTTAGGATGATGGAATCTTATCGTAAGTGCACATTAGAGGTGAATTTTATAATCTTGCGTCGCAATTTTTATGTTGGGTTGAATATGTCTCACAGACAACTCTTGAATTGCGTTGCCAAAGGGAATTTTATTGAAATTGATCCTAGTATCGCGCATGAAATTTTAGAGGGAATAGTGGGAACACTACCTCCCCAAAAAGGGTCAAATTCAACCCAGGAAGGGACGCAAGTTTTTGAGAAAATTTGCGAAGTAACAAAAATATTACAAAAATCTCTTGAACCTCAAAAAAGTGTTAGTGGGAATCTCCACTGCATGAATATGTTGATTACTCTTTGTAATAAGCGGTTGGATGCTTTAGATCTAAAGATTTTCGAATATGAAGGGAAACTTAAAGAACCTCCCGGATTCGAGCTTCACACCATTAAAAGGGTGAAGATCAAAGATGGCAATACCTAGATTTATCTTGTATCGTGCCTAGCTAGGGGCGTAAAACGATAGCGCTTGTTGGGAGGCAACCCAATTTTATAATTTTTGTTTTTGTTGTTGTTAGGGAATAAATACTGCATCTAGCCTCTGATTAGATGTGGTTTCATGTTTTGTTTAGTGTTTGCGTCAAGTAGAACCTTTGGGAAGACTTTTGTGAAGTTTATGTGATCTTGCTGTGAAAAGCAGAATCGTTAGCGCTCGCTAAAGTAGTCTTCAGATTTTACCGGAGCGTGCTTTTTAGTTGATTCTTTTTGCAGATGATTGGTAGACAAATTCCACAAATTTAACAATTTAGTTTGAATTTTTTGGAGTTCAGAAGTAGGCAAAACCTGCAGATTACTACAGACTGTTCTGTTTTTTGACAGATTCTGTTTTTCGTGTGTTGTTTGCTTATTCCGATGCATCTATGAGTAGTATTGGAGGATATGAACCATAGAGAAGTTGTAATACAGTAGGTTTAACACAAATATAAACAAAGAATGAATTCATTGCTGCACCTTTGAGTAGTGGTTTGCTTTCTTATACTAACGGAGCTCACGAGAATTTTTGTCTAAGTTTTGTCTTGTGAAGTTTTCAAGTTTTGAGTATTGCTTTGATGGACTATGGAACAAGGAATAGCAAAGGCCTAAGCTTGGGGATGCCCATGGCACCCCAAGTAAATTCAAGATAATCAAAAGCCTAAGCTTGGGAATGCCTCAGGAAGGCATCCCCTCTTTCGTCTTCATCCATCGGTAACTATACTTGGAGCTATAGTTTTATTCGCAACATGATATGTGTTTTGCTTGGAGCGTCTTGTATAATTTGAGTCTTTGCTTGTTAGTTTGTCACAACCATCCTTTCTGGACACACCTATTTGAGAGAGTTAAATATAGCCTAGAAATTGTTAGAACACTCTATGTGCTTCACTTATATCTTTTGAGTTGAATACTATTTGCTCTAGTGCTTCACTTACATCTTTTAGAGCACGGTGGTGATAATATTTTGTAGAAATTGTTCAACTCTCATGCTTCACTTATATCAATTTTAGAGTCTATTAAAACAGCATGGTAATGTGTTTAGGCTAAAGAAACCAGTCTTCACATGATAGACATCCAATGTCAATGTAGTAAAAAAATCACACCAAGTGCATTGAATAGAATGAGATGTTGGATGCTTGATAATTGTTTTGAGATATGAGGATAGTGATATTAGAGTCATGCTAGTGGAGTTATTATGAAATTGAGAAATACTTGTGTTAAGGTTAGTGATTCCCGTAGCATGCACGTATGGTGAACCGCTATGTGACGAAGTTAGAGCATGAGGTATTTGTAGAGTGCCAACCTTTGTGTGGAGGTAGGGGGCGCGCGATGGTTAACTCCTACCAACCTCCCCCCTAGGAGCATGCGTTGATTGCTTTGTTTTGATGACTCGTAGATTTTTGCAATAAGTATATGAGTTCTTATGACTAATGTTGAGTCCATGGATTATACGCACTCTCACCCTTCCGCCATTGCTAGCCTCTCTTGTACCGCGCAACTTTCGCCGGTACCATAAACCCACTATATATCCTTCCTCAAAACAGCCACCATATTATTCCTCAAAACAGCCACCATACCTACCTATTATGGCATTTCCATAGCCATTCCGAGATATATTGCCATGCAACTTTTCACTGTTCCGTTCATATGACACGCATCATATTGTCATATTGCCATTGCATGATCATGTAGTTGACATCGTATTTGTGGCAAAGCCACCATGCATAATTTTTATACATGTCACTCTTGTTTCATTGCACATACCGGTACACCGCCGGAGGCATTCATATCCGGCATTCATATAGAGTCATACTTTGTTGTTGTAGTATCGAGTTGTAATATCAAGTTGTAATGAAAGTGCGATGATCGTCATTATTAGAGCATTGTCCCATGGGAGGAAAGGCTAAATCTATAAAGCCTCTCCGCTAAAAAAAAGGAAAGGCCAAAGAAAAAAGAAAGGCCCAAAAAAAAGGGACAATTGCTACTATGTTTTTTTTCACACTTGTGCTTCAAAGTAGCACCATGTTCTTCATTGTAGAGAGTCTCATGTTTAGTCACTTTCATATACTAGTGGGAATTTTCATTACAGAACTTGGCTTGTATATTCCAACGATGGGCTTCCTCAAATGCCTTAGGTCTTCGTGAGCAAGCAAGTTGGATGCACACCCACTAGTTTCTTTTGTTGAGCTTTCATTCATACTTAGCTCTAGTGCATCCGTTGCATGGCAATCCCTACTCACTCACATTGATATCTATTGATGGGCATCTCCATAGCCCGTTGATACTCCTAGTTGATGTGAGACTATCTCCCTCCTTTTTGTCTTCTCCACAACCTCCTCTATTCCACCCATAGTGCTATGTCCATGGCTCACGCTCATGTATTGCGTGAAAGTTGAAAGTTTTGAAAAGATAGAGTATGAAAACAAGTGCTTGGCTGAAATCGGGGTTGTGCATGATATGAATATTTAGTGTGATAGCGAGGGAGCATAGCCAACACTATATGATTTTGTAGGGCTAACTTTCTTTAGCCATAGTATTTTGAGAAGACATGATTGCTTTGTTAGTATGCTTGAAGTATTATTGTTTCTTATGTCAATATAGACTTTTATCTTGAATCTTTCAGATCTGAACATTCATGCTACAATTAAGAGAATTACATTAAAAACTATATTGGTTAGCATTCGACATCAAAAATTCTTTCTTTATCATTTACCTACTCGAGGACGGGTAGGAATTAAGCTTGGGGATGCTTGATACGTCTCCAACGTATCTATATTTTTTTATAGTTCCATGCTATTATTTATGAAGTCTTGGATGTTTAATGGGCTTTATCATTCACTTTTATATCATTTTTGGGACTAACCTACTAACCCAAAGGCCCAGTCCAGATTGCTGTTTTTTGCCTGTTTCAGGGTTTTGCAGAAAAATAATATCAAACGGAGTCCAAACGGAATGAAACCTTCGCGAGAGATATTTTTGGAGAAAATCACGCACACGAAGCTTGAAAACCACGTCAGGGGATCAAGAGGTGGCCCACGAGGGTGGGGGCGCGCCCCCTTCCCAGGGCGCGCCCCCCTGCCTCGTGGCCCCCTCGAGCGTCCCCCGGTGCCCTCCTTCTTCCTATATAAGTCTATATACCCCAAAACCTCCATGAACAGAGAGAAAACCCTAATTCCACCACCGTACATTCTGTTCTCGTGAAGATCCCATCTTGGAGCCTGTTTTGGAGCTCCACCGGAGGGGGATCCATCACGGAGTTCTTCATCATCATCATCATCGCCCTCACCATGAGTTGTGAGTAGTTTACCACAGACATTCGGGTCCGTATCTAGTATCTAGATGGCTTCTTCTCTCTCTCTGGATCTCAATACAAAGTTCTCATCGGTCTTCAAGGAGATCTATTCGATGTAATCTCTTTTTGCGGTGTGTTTGTCGAGATCCGATGAATTGTGAGTTTATGATCAAGGTTATCTATGAAAGATATTTGGTTCTTCTCTGAACTTTTTATGTGTGCTCATAATATCCTTGCAAGTCTCTTCGAATTATTGGTTTGGTTTGGCCTACTAGACCTATAGTTCTTGCAATGGGAGAAGTGCTTGGCTTTAGGTTCAATCTTGCGGTGTCCTTTCCCAGTGACAGTAGGGGCAGCAAGGCACGTATTGTATTGTTGCCATCGAGGATAAAAAGATGGGGTTTATATCATATTGCTTGAGTTTATCCCTCTACATCATGTCATCTTGCTTAAGGCGTTACTCTGTTCTTATGAACTCAATACACTAGATGCATGCTGGTTAGCGGTCGATGTGTGGAGTAATAGTAGTAGATGCAGGCAGGAGTCGGTCTACGTGTCTCGGACGTGATGCCTATATACAATGATCATGCCTATATAGTCTCATAATTATTTGCTTTTCTATCAATTGCTCGACAGTAATTTGTTTACCTGTCGTAGAATATCGCTATCATGAGAGAAGCCACTAGAGAACACTATGGCCCCCGGGTCTATTCTCAACATATCAATCTACATCTACTTTACTTTTATTGCTTTTATTTGTTGTTCTTATAAACCAAAAATATCAAAAATATAAACTATCATCTCTATCAGATCTCACTTCCGTAAGTGACCGTAAAGGGATTGACAACCCCTTATCGCGTTGGCTGCGAAGTTCTTATTTGTTTGTGCAGGTGCGATGGACTGGCGCGTGGTCTCTTACTGGATTGATACCTTGGTTCTCAAAAACTGAGGTAAATACTTACGCTACTGTGCTGCATCTCCCTTTCCTCTTCGAGGGAATACAACGCAAGCTCGAGAAGTAGCAGAGACTAGCGGCGAGCAATAAGGACGAAGGAGGACGGGGGCCTCGCGCTGGCCGGGAAATCCACGCCGTTGTCGCCAACCTGCCTCGCTGGATCTCGGGTGAAGACGAGGTTGTCCGACCATGAATCCGTCGTTGTTGGGCCGGCAACTGGCTGGGGAAGCGAATCCGGTGGCCAGAGTTGGGACGGTCGCCGGATCCAGTCGCCGGAGATGGAGAGGGGTTGGTATGGGGTGGGTGGGCTGGGAGAGAAAGGGGAGAGAGAAGGGGGCACCAGACAAGTAAGTACAAGCGCGGTCCTAGTTTTTTCTCAAAAATGTCGGATGGGTCCTAATTCTTTCTAAATGCATATCTGAGTCCTAATTCTTTCTTAATTGTTCACCCGAGGTCCTATTTTCGTCTGACCGCACTTTGACCACCGCCACATCGACACCCGGGCCAGGCGGGAGATTTCCCATGGATGGTAGTTGGTATTTTTTGCAATTCGGTCCCTAGAGCTTCTGGTTTTCTCATTTCCTCGTCCCTGGGTCTACTGATCGCTCTCTCCTCTCCCTTTCTTCCACCACCGCCGTCGCTGCCATGTTCGCCGCCGCTAGCTCTTCTGTCGACAAGCGCTGCGGGAAGAAGGTTCTCCAAGGGACTCATTCTGTCGTGACCCTCCGCCGCCGCTAGCTCCTGCAATTCATCTGTATCATAGTCTGCCTTTCTGAGATTTCACCTTAAACCTGGGACTTCCCCTTATTCCACTGCTAAACACGGGAGATTTAGGGATTAGTAACATGACTTAACTCAGGTGTACCACTAACATGAATAGCATAAATTACATTGTCAAAGGTCATGTCTTTGTGATCAACAAACAACTGGAAGTACTAGAATTTTGGAACAACTGTTGTCATGTGCAAAGTGTCAGTGTCACAGTCCACAATCGGAGTCCTTCACCAAAATTATTTCTAGGAAGTAATCAGTAAATAACATTCTTAGATTGGCCACTATATCCCAGTTGCTGCATAAAATCATTAAGCCAGAGAGGACACCATGTATCTACTTCGCAACCATCGAACATAGCAACTTTCCCATCGACATACGTCTTCGACCGGCCAAATCTGCAAAAAAAAATTCCAACATACTTGATTTCTACGATAAAAACCTCCTCTTGTGGTCCTATATATCGAGGGATTCAGTCAAATACTACCATCGATTTGAGCTAAATAGGAATCCACAAAAAAAGATGACCGGGGGTTAGAGTTACGGGCACGGCACTGACAGTATCATGGAGGAGATCTCCGGGTCGCCACAGCACTGGCGTCATCCTAGTGGCGCTGCCGCTGAGCAAATGCCTGCGATTACCGGCTCTTCTCGTCAGACTAATGCCACTACCGTTGATCACCTCTGTGTTGTCAGAGAGAAGTGCAGAAGAGGAAAGTACTGTGGTTGGGAAGAAATTAGAATTTGGGGGGTTCTTTTGCAAAAACGTACGACGGATCGTTATCCCTCCTCGGCCCGGGTGTCGACTTGGCGGCAGTTAAATGCCACGCGAGTTGGTTAGCGGTCAGACGAAAATAGGACCGCAGGTAAACAACTTAGAAAGAATTAGGACCTAGATGTGCATTTTGAAAGAATTGGGACCCAATCAACACTTTTGGTAAACAATTGGGACCGCTCTTGCATTTTACTCTATATGTTTTGTATCAACGGAAGGAAAGAAAATTAGCTCTAGGTGGGTCCAACGCAGCACCAATCTAAAAGCAACCTTGTGTGGTTGATTCTTCGCCGGTACTTACCGAAACCGGTAAAAACACTTATTCGCGCCGGGGCCTCTGCGCATGCATCCTCTCAACCAGCCCCGACTTCTTGCTTCCATTTCCATCGATTGTGTTCTTAAGTTTTTTCTTAAATCTGTTTGCGGCATCCGTGTGTAGGTTGACGAATCAGTTTATTGCCAGTCTAACGATTGAAGACGTGCAGACGCAGAGCTTCCGGTTGCCAAATTTTCTTTTCCATTTACTAGGCGCAGAACGATAATCTTGTTGAATAATTCTTTGTAATGGAAATCATCACGGGCTTTATCTTAAGCACATTCAAACAAATTGTCAAAGGATTTATCATTTATCATTTATGCCACTCGTTGTATCTCACTACTCAGTTTTGCCATTAGAATTTACAGCCGCTCAAAAATGCCATCGATTCATGAGATGCTTACTCAAAAATGACATCGTTTTGTTAGATGTTTGCTCAATAATGCCATTAGATATTGTTATTTTCATGTCAAACTTGTTGACCATCCAATATGACAAAAAAAACCTGGATCCACATTTCAGTTCTCTCTATGATAAGTGTGACCCCACTTGTGAGGAGTAAGTAAGTGAATAATTTTATAGGAAAATAAGAACGATGTTGGGATCAAGTGGGCCCCACACTTTATTGTAGTGAGATAGAGGGAGAACTGGCATGTTGGTCCATATGCATTTATGTCATTATAACATGTCAAAAGAGGTTTGAGATCACAATAATGATGTACAATGGCTTTTTTAGCATGTGTCTAACGAAGCAATGACATTTTTTAGCAGTTGAAATTCCTAGTGGCGAAACTGAGTTATGGGACACAACTGGTGGCATAAATGATAAAAACTCTTATTTTTTATGCTGACTAGGATTTTGACTCGTCAAAACCAGTCAAAACTGTGATGAAATCTGTTTGATTGACGGCAAGGTTGATTCTTGCCCGGTTTTGAAGTTTGAGGCCTTGATTGGATTGTCGTTTCCAGCGCGTTTACATCTGTAAAATATATATGGGATTTACACACGGCTAGTAAAATACACTTATAAAATAAATACAGGTGTACATGGCCAGTAAAATACACTTATAAAACAAATACAGGTGTATATACACCGATTCCAAGCAGGGCCTGAGGTTGTAAAGTAAACAGTTTTGAAGTTCATGGTTGTATATTAGACTTTGATGGTAGGATTGTAATATAGACTTCTCTCTTGACGAAGGCCTAATTAGTTCCGGCTTCCCAAGTCCAAGAAAACTTGTTGACTTGTATTTACTGGCAGTCAATATATCCCTAATGAGCGTAGTATGCCTGCAAGGGGGACGTTCTCCTTCATTATATTTAACGAAAAGAGTCAACGCCTCATGGGTATCAACAACATAAATTGTTGCTGTCAAGAAAAATATCAACAACATCAATTGTCACGATATCCCTGTGTCTTTTCTGAACGTATGGGCACAGTGAAAAGTAACATGTCAAGGCCCGCAGATGCTTGAATAAAACAGTTTTGCTAGAACTTATTTAGCTGAGTTCTAGTTATATCCCATTCACCTTTATAGCTATTGGATGTGATGCTATAAGATGCGTGTGTGTGTTTTTAACAGCCCCTTGGCAGGTCGTGGAATGCTTTTGTTCTCCTCTTATTTCATATGAAATACAATCAGTTAAAATAAGAAGGAATAGGGGAATATTCGACCGTTCACTCCAAAAAGAGGGTCCTATTGAAAAAGAAATTATCCAAAATAGAAGAAGTTTTTTTTCAAATTCAATTGTTTATTTATCTCTTATTCAAAAATTTCCCTGAAAATCGAATTTCATTTTTTCATTCAATGGGGTTAGATGATCTAGTTCTTCTTATTATTATTACTTTACTCAATTGACAAATTCCACAACAAATCTCTTGATTCGGAATTAGGGACTCATGTATCATCTGATGAATCCACTTTCTTTTACACTTATGTATCTTACATCTTGTTTTTTAGTATTATCTAAAATAACTGATGAATTATGAATTTTCCATAACTTAGGTGGGTTGGTACTCCTTTGTATTTGTTTTTCAGGTGAATGAGGCCAAATTATATCTCATCTAGATGAGTTCTAGGCATTCCCTGAACAAAAACTGCACCGCCATAGGGAAAGCATATCTGAACATCACAAACTGACACTTGCCATTGTAGTTGCAAGTCCATATGTATACATGATACTAGGGAAGACAATGAATACATGTCTCTGGCAAAGCAGAGTTTACTTGACTAACAACTCTCGACCCAGATAAACCGACGAAACAGACCCCAAAACCTGAGGCTGCTGTCTCCATCTGTGGTGCATCTCGGAATTTCTTCAGAGGTTAGGTAAGAAGACTCAAACATAAACTGATAGAACTATTTATTTATCAACCTTTACCATAGTCGCAGCGCTCACCGCCATAGCCAAGCTAGCTCGTCTTCAGTTTATTCCCTGTGCATGATCCTGGAAGCCCATTTATTAGACAGAGATATAATCCATGCATCTGTACCTAAGGAGACACACTCCAGCCCCAGCCAGGATTGTATCACAAATATTTGAGGAGATATATGAACTGGTACAACAATTAACAAGGAAACGTGCTACATGCCGCATTCCCCAGATTATGAAGTCGGATTGTAGAGTGACCACACACATACGAAGACCGTAAGACTAACTAATTACATCATAAGAGGTTCAGACATTCAGGCGCGGTTAGACTTGTTGCGCCTCAATCATCATATGGATGATCGAATTACTTCCTCTTTGTTACCTCTGCACAAAACCTTATTATCACGTCATAGGTGTAGTGAGCCTCACATTCCTGCAGCAAAATCAGGGTATTCAGCATATCAGAAGATTTCACCAAACCAAGATGCGAACAAAGTAAGTTTTGGAGTGTAAAGCAGCATGTTCTCTCTATGTCCGCAAAAGCTAAAGCAACTAAGAAAATGTTAAGAAGTTATGAATTGTATAGTTTGGTTCAATTATTTCATTTGATCATATTGCTAGCCAAAACTTCGCATAGCAGGGCCACCATCTTATCAAGCACCTTGTTCAGTAGGGTTCAAGCATGAAGGCGGCCACGCCATCGTGTAAGGATATATCAGGGCCGACGGGCACTTGTCTTCCCGAGCCAACATACTCAGCTTCATTGTTTCCAGATCAATGGAGAGCAGACTATCCTTATTGCGCAAGAAGACCACACCAGCAACCATCCCAATGACAAACAGTTCATGCCGGTAAAACTGTGATGAACGAATCATCTCCGCCATGGCCCTCTGGAACTTCACCGACTTCTCAACCAGTGTCCATGTTAGCACACCACTGCCATCACCCCAACCGCCCCAAACCTCGATGCAGCATCCCAGCATGGTGAGCAGGTAGAGCCCGCCAGCACCGTCTTCCCCCTTCTCAATGACGTCGAAGCTGAACTGCCGCGCGAAATCAGGGAGCTCCAGCAAGGAGAACTCCATCGTCGCCGTGTTGAGCGCAACCATGCGCTCCCCGCCCTTGAGCTTCCAGTACAGCGACCCGTTGGCTTGCATCACCCGGGAGCCGTCGAGATTATACTGACCCGCCAGGACAGCAGCATCGGCCCAGCGGAGCCCGCCGGAGGAGAGGACCATGGCGCGAAGCCCGGGGGAGCCACCGCCGTCTTCTGAAAGGCAGAACGCCTGGAACACCGACGAGCAGCCATCGTCGGTGACGAGGCCGTACCCCACGGGGCGCTCAGCCGGGGGTGCGGGGAGAGAGATCCAGCGCCTGGTCAGGGGATCAGCGACGGCCAGCTCTGGGGACACCCGATTGCGCAGCAGGAGGCGGCCGTTGCGGCAGTCCAAGACCTTCCACGGATCGGCGACGGGCTGCTCCACGGACGCCCGATCCCACAGCAGGGGCCGGCCGCTGCGACTGTCCAAGACCTTCCACGGGTTGGGGCCCGACACGCCGCGGTCGGGCAGGAAAGAGAGCGCGAAGTCGCCGCTCTGGACGACGCGGCGCGTGGCGGCGGCAGGGGAAGCGGGGAGAAGGAGAGGTCTGGGATCTTCGCGGCAGCGGTCTTCACTGGGGCGGTGGATGAAACAGCCGAGGAGGAGCGGGCAGGCGAAGGGGTGGCGGCGGCGGAAGCGGCGGAGGAAGCGGGCGCTGCGGGCGGCGTGGAGGAAGGGCTTGCAGGCGAGCGCCGCGCGGAGGAGGTCGGCGGGGGTGGGGAGGTGGAGGAAGACCTCCCGCAGGAGGTCGTCGCCGAGGACGACGATGGTGTCGGCGACCGGAGCCGTCGGTGCCATTTGGCGGTGCAGAATGGGGATCGGAATGCGAGCAATCGACGGGGCCTCACTCTCAGGCTGGTGGAATTTAGGTGTAACATCACATATTAAACACTATAAGGGTGACGCAAAGGGCGCTTCCTTGCCTCTGCCACGTCGATTCTACTGTGCCGAGATGAAAATAAACGTGATGGCCCATCGATCCCTGATTATTTTCATCGCTCACAGGCAAGCCTACCCTACTCTCCTCTCTCGCGATCTATCTCCCCCACTCCCCCTCCTCGCGACCCCTCGTCGCCGCCGCCACCCACGCGGCCACGCCAGCCGATTCCGACGAGTCCCTGTGTATTTGGTAGTTACTATCCTACTTCAAGGGCAGTGCTTGTGTCATTAGACATTCTTGGGAAGTCACCCTGTGTATTTCGGTGGGAAAAGATAGAAGGCACACAAGACCTGCTCTCCACTCCTACTATCCCATGGCCTGATACTACTTCCGATCCCTTGGGTACTCAGGTGATTTGAGTCATCCCTACCTTGTGCATGTTGTGTTTGATAAAATGTCCATGAGCTAATGGGTTGTTGATCTTGTGTTTCTTCTCCTCCTCTCCATGATTTCCAGTTCGTGTCTCCACATCTATGCAACCTTTCCTGAATGGACTCAGAGTTAGGACTGTCGAGTTAGTAATCAATCTCATGGCATGTCTGTTGCGCCACTGAAGTGGTTTAAACTGATAGGTAATAGCAACAAAATAGTTCATTTGCTTGATTTGTTTGCAGCAAGCATCTTTTACAATTTCTGTGACTAATAGTAGAAGTTTACCTCCAGCCCTGCAGGACATGTGCGCAACCTTTTCTTGATGGACCCATGAGTTAACACTGATGTGTTAAGATACTTTTTTTTTATGAAAACAAATTAGGTTACTAACTAATAGATGCGTACTCTCTTTCTCTCACTCATGAAACCACGACAACAACAACAGCACAACAACCAGAGGTGGCCCCTTTGTACATCTTTGCTGTCATTATCTTTGGATCTAATGGTCGGAGAGTTAGAGACGAGCTGATGTTTAGCATTGTAGGTACCCTTCTTCCGGCACTGGCGACACTATTGCCATGGTTCCTTATTCCAGATTGACTCCCTCTCTTGAATCCGAATGCAAAAGGGTACTTCTGAAGATTGGGGGCACTGCATAATGTTGACCCTAAGGTAGTATTTCTTAAATATGCACAGATATTGTTCATTGTTGTCCAGAATTTTTCACACAGAGCCTTGTGACCTTCTCATGTGATCATGCTAATTGCCAGAGAAGTTCAAGTGGCATGCCGCCATGATGTTGAGCTAGATAGAATACATTTATTCTACTATTCTAGACATCCATTTTGTAAATATCAAGCGATACAACGTAAACTAATATTGCATTTTGTCCAATCAGGTTGCTCTTCTCATTGGAGGTCTCAATGTATTCTGCGCTGACTCTTGGGTTGCTGCCACATACACCGATATAGCTTCAACGCATCTGATTGGGTAATTATCTCGGAATCTGTCATTGTTAGCTTTCTCAAAACTAAAAGAGTTTGGCTGCTTGCATACTAAGATTTCTCTCTTTTCTCTTTGACAAAACTGAGCAGTATATAGATAGTTTTTCCTTCGGTTTTGTCATCTACTCCCTCCGTCCCATAATGTAAGACGTTTTTTGACACTACACTAGAGCCAAAAAACGTCTTACATTATGGGACGGAGGGAGTATATTGCAAGTGCCAGTATGAACTCATACATTACACTTGCATTACACTGAAGCCACAAATATTTAGAGACATACCCGTAGCCGCAATGATTCACCAAGCTTTAGAACTGGAAGTAGTTCTTTTAGTTTAAAGTATATTTTTAGTTACCTGTATACTTATTTGTGATCTGTTCTGCTTGCCAATCTATTTGGCATCGGTGTACGGGATAGTGACGCGGTTTCGCTCTGTTTGTACTCAGATGGATATTGTTGGGAAAAGGAAGGCCGGGCCGCCGTGGTGATCCATGTGTCATACCGTCTGCGCATGGAGCTGCCATCTATAGAACTTAAATGGTAAGTTTGCAACCTATGTAAAATTCAATTAACTTGTGTTGATGATACTGATGTCACGTAAGACGAGAAAACTGGATAGTTTTCTGCAATTTTTTTACATAAATTTTTGAACTGGAAACTCATATCCCGTCATACGGTCAGCAAAAGTGACCCGGTGATTCAGGATAATGAAAAAGATGTTGGTTGCAATGTTTCAGGTTTTCACATCAATTCCACGGCAAAAATGTGTTGGTTTGAGAGATTTTCATGTCCTGATGACATGTGGGGCACTTATGATACTATAAGTCCCAATGCAAGGCATGTCTTCTTTTATCCATAAACTTTGCGATGGCTATCTGTTGTAAGGCTCTGCCTATATGGGTTTCAGTGATCTTACATTAGCGATTTGTTCTTTATAATCCTCACTTGATGATGCCAAAAGTTGATCAGTTCTATTTGAAATTCTTTCCTGATCTTGTAACTATCACTAAGCTTTGCTTTCTTCCTATTTTAGGACCAGCAGCAAGCTGGCATGACTGATGACGTAGATCCATTCCTGAGATCTGGACGATTTGGTACCAATTTGAGTTTTATTTAGAGATATTATATTATTTTCATTGTGGCTTTGGCCAAAAACACACTGGCTTCAAATTGGACTAGAAATGCTTGTTCTATGCATTGGTCTCGTCATGCAAGTCATGTCATTTTCTATTCCATTTTTTTAGGGAGCAAGTGAAACATATTTCTTCATATGACCCAGTCACTAGATTTACTTAGTAGGTTTCATTAGAAACTCGGATGTTGCACATAAACTTGATGTATACCGAGTGAAAAACCTTTGTGAGCTTTCTGAATAAAGTGATGACTTTTAAGGATGATAAAAAGCATAGTTCAATCAAGTCTTCTGTATGTATGAATATTTCCATGTCCTTTAACATGTATGCCATTTGGTTGAGCAATACTGGTACTCCAGTCAGGCGGTCACTATCAATCACAAGTTTACAACACTATACTCCATGCTGAAACCGACTCATTATCCTGCATCTTTATTACCATGCCTTGTATTTTTAATCACTAACATGCCATTGTTGCTCACCTGCAATGCTGCTCTTCTCGCTAAGCCACACACAGGGTCATCCATAAACGTTAACAAATCCTTGAGCAGGTTTAGTGCGCAGAATGACGCCTCAGGTGGCGCGCCCAGGGCGCGCCCCATCCACTAGTTAAACCCATTAACAGTCGCGTAAGGAGCGCCCTCTCGCGACGTCCACGTGAGCACAAGGGACTGGGCTGATTTTCTCGTTTCGTTTTATCATTTTTTCCAGCTCGTTGTGTCGTCGCAAGAAAACCCTAGCCCATTCCTGTCCGCATCCCTGCTGCCGTCTCCGCCGCCGCCGCCGCCCTCCCAATTCCCTTTGCTCCTGCTGCTTCCCTCCACCTCTCCCTCATCCACGCCGCCAGGGGCGCCCCTCAAGCCCCACCTCATCGGTTCCTCACCCTGGGCTCCTTCTCCCCCGCCCATGCTGCTCTCCGTGTGCGGCGACCGGACAGAGGAGGAAGATCAGGAGGGCCGCATGGATGAAGGAGGAGGTAGAGCCGTTCACGTCGCCGCCGCCATCTTCCTCGCCCTCAGCGTGCGGGCCACAGCGCTCCACCTCCTAGGCATATCCGTCTGGTCTGCAGGTACACAACCTCCACCCCCATCTCTTCATCTCTCTTCTACTCTGTCTCATCTTCCCTAAAGCTAGAGCCATGGAACCGAGGACTAATTGGGTTCCCTACCATGAGAGAGAAGAGGATGAGAAATAAGGGACGGAAGCAAGATGTGAGGATGAGGAGACGCTGTGTTGCCTCCATCCCTGGCCTTCTTCTTGGTGTGTACTCGTTGGTCATGCTCCGCTTCCTCCACTCCCACCTCTCGGCCTCGACACCTCTGCGTATTTCTCCATCACTCTCTTGCAGGTACTTACTCTACCCCTCCTCTGCTTTCAGTTAGTCCGCAATTTTTTCCTCCTTGCTTATGTAGGTAATTGTTGAAATCCAACAAGGCCACTGTGGAACTCAGTGGTTTGTTTCTCAAATACGTCTGTGTTGTGTGATTTGCTATGCAAGCTATATATGGATAAATTGCAGGGGAAATATAATTGTGCTGGATTGTTCGAGACATGCATCACATAATTTTCTCAGATTTAGAGCTCATGCAGAAAAAGTTCTGGTTCAGATTTTTGTTTGGGATGATCTCCAAATCTACTTATAGCTCAAATTCTTACTGTTTTCCTGAACGCCTTTTTGTTTGTTTGTGCAATGTTGTTATCTTTTCAGGTATGTGCTGAGAATCCTAGGTGCGGCAACCTAAACAATGTCCCATCGTTGCCGGCGGTCGCCTATATGCTCCTGCGGAATAAGTTCTTCCCGACCACCTCGACACTCACCGCCGCCGAGGAATCCAGGGACAAGACTACCACCAAGTTGCTCATCCGCCTTCAGGTGATTGTTTATGTACTTGTGGTAGACCAAATTTAGGTCGGGGATGTAGGGCTTCACAATTTGGTTTGTTAACCAGGTGTGACCTAATGATTATTCTGGGTTTATTTACTTGATGTTCACAAACCATTTCTCCTTTCCAGATTATTAGTTCCTCCATTGTATCCCTACACATTTGCTTCAAATTGCACCATCGTAATTCTGAGTGTCGTACTCTCAGTTATTCTATTTTTCCATCGTCCCTTTGATTCTACTAGAGTTTGAATGTATGTAAATATGGATAATACATGCATAATTGAATGGGACCATAGCTGATTTGCTGTTTGAGAAATGATTTAAGAATCAAGCCTCACCATGAGCTTTTCTAGGGAACTATGTATTACAGACTAAAATTTATTTTTCCCATCATATGTATTTCTTTTTTATAATATTAGTAACCATATTGAAATCATGGAGCTCAAGTATGTATTGGCATAACAGGATGCACACATAAGGCTGGTTTGGTGATTCTTAACAAAAAGAAGTAAACCATTGTTGATGTGTCCTCTAAGGTAGCACCCGGATACTGTTTCAGGTTAATAATTTATTAACGAAACCTGCAGGAAATTATTTACGAATACTTGCAAACCACAAGTATATTTACTAATTTACATGGTTTGATGCTTTTATTTGTTTATAACTTTTGGCACTATTTCTGCACTTATTTATGCCATAGCGTTTCCAAAATTTACTCCTCTTCCATCTACTTTTCTATTTCTCTGTTATATGTTAACATGAGAAAGATTACATGTTATATGCATATCATGTATTTTCTGTAGTAATTGGTTCATAGATGCCAATGAAACCGCCAATGATTTGAATCATAATTTTTGATCCTTCTTTTCCACTTCTGTATGCTTGCAACAAGCACCTGTCAGAGATTCCCTAGCGCTTTTACCTCTATTTTGTACATTCTTGGTAGCACTTCTTTTTTATTATTACTCTAATATGTTAATTTCACTTCCGTATAGATGGTGAATCCAGAGCATTGTCGATGAAACTAACCGAGGAGGAATTGTGAGTTCACCTCCCTCTCCTTTGCATCAGTTGTATTTTCTCTCCTCTTCGTGCCCATATATGTTATGTTTCCCCGGGTCGGTGTGAAGTGAGCACGCAGTTTGTCATCGTCCGTCCTGTTCGTCTTCACTTCGTTCGATGTGCCTTTCCGTTGCGCAGGTGTGTTTTGTTGTTTTATCATGTTGCACTTGTTAATATGAAATCACGTCTTAAAGGATCCAGAAGGTTATACTTCAGTTTAGTTATTGTGTTCTTAAGATTTCTATACGAATTTTACTCCTTTCTACAAGACTAACCATCAAATTATGATAACTGAACCATTGAAAAACTATAGAAGGATTAGTGGCAATAAAACCTTAGGTTAGTTCTACCCTTTATTTTGTTATAATTCCTCTGTTCTGGTAATGAAAAAGATGACCACACAGATTAAAGGTTTAGAAACTATAGAAGGATCTGAACATGAAGCTTAATTTGCTAAATTTTCACTTCAGTAGTCCCTCGGTTTCGAGAGTATACACAATATCTGATTGTTGCTTCTCAATGATGCTACCAAAAATTGAACACCCTGGCATCGGAGAGACGCACCAGGAGGCCGACCAGTCTGTGGTGTCACTGTCGTCGTCCTCGTCTCTCGTGCGCGGTGACGGAGAGAGACGACCGTCTAGAGCTCGAGTATAGTTGACCGCGTCTCTTTTTCTTTCTCTTCTTTCACACGTCTCTTTTTCTGTAGCTGTTTGAAGGCATATGATGCATGGTTACTGACTGTATTGGAGATGTAACATGATTTGTTAGGTTCAGCCATTGTGCAATCTGCACTAACAGGCATGTGCCCAGCTAAGAGCAATCTGTAGGATATAATCTAGGATTTACTGCAATTATCTCTTCAATTTATAGGTATAAGTACTTCAAATTCCTTCAATGGTTGGGAGACATATGAATTTGATTACACTACTATTTCAATTACTGGATGGTTATTTTCAGTGTTATTTATGACCATTTCTGTACTTAATATGGTATCAAGGTTACAGCCGAATGTATCTTGTACCATACCACCCATGGATCTAAGTACAAATAATAATGAGTAATGATTTCTCAGGCTAAAAAATTTCTGCTATCTCACTCAAGAGCAATAATATACCCACTAAAGACTGACAGAAAACTGTAACCTTACTTTGAGCAGTGCATCTGATAATAACAGTTGTCCTCTCTTTTTACATGTTTTAAAAATCTGCATATTTTCTTGTAATGATTCCGGTAACAAAATTGAATGGCTCGGTGTATGCTCACATATCCCCGCTCTTACAAGCTACCATAAGGCATGTTTCAGACTGTTAGTGTATACTATATTGCTAACTCTAACATTGGATTTTGTGTAACTGCTATATTATATATTTTTGTTTCTTCTCAGGAGCCGCCTCCTCTTTTACTGATAAAAACTGGTTGGAGGGGATCTGCTTTTTCCCCTGATCTTCTCCACGATTGGGAGCCTGAGCCATGGCCTACCCGTGCTTGACGCTGAGACGTTCATGATGGCTGACCCATTCATTGCTAGTCAAGAAAACATGTCCGCCTCTTCTTATTTTTCCTCTGTTGTTCTTCTGTTAGACAAAGGGGTTACTAACGTAGACAAAGGGGTTACTAACATAATCAGGTTGGTTTCTTAGTGCCTACCTCCTTGCCGGATTTGGTGATGATGCCAAAGGAAACAATGGGTTGTTGGGATACCTGGAATTATCTTCTATCAGCACTTGCATTCAAAACCCAAACTGACCTTTAATTTAATGGAACGTACATACATTCACTGATTTGTATACTTATTAGTTTGCCCAGAATAACATAGATGTTGGTTTCATAATATGTATTTATGGATTGTAACCTACGTTTATCAATACATCCATTATATGCATACGACAATTTTTATTAAGGTGATCTGGTGCTCTTCTTTTTCTTTCGACTTACGCGTGGTGGTTATAAGCCAAGGAATAGCGGAAGTGCATCACAATTCTCTCTTGTATGATCTACCATGTACATTACCTGATATCATCTAATGCACGTGACTCATTATCGTGCAAATGGCTCTAGCAAAACCTAATAAAAATGCTAATCAGGCTCAAGGTGCATGTTTTCCAACAAGTAGACTAAACATGTCGGCAAGTAGATATGCTAAAAAAACATGTCGGCATGTAGAGAAAAAAGGACTGGGAGGAACGATTAAGTTCAACAATAGTTGACATATGGTAATTTGTTTTGCTAATATGGTGTTACGGTGGCGTTCATTTGTCTGTTGTACCATTTGGTCATGTCATTGTATGATGGCGTTCCATTGTCTGAATTTGGATTGCGGTGCAGGTCTCGGCAGCACCCAAATATTCACACATATTTGTGATAGTCTGATGGGCCTTTTGGGATTTGCAGTGTATGTGGATCTTGGCAGAGCAGAGTCACTTAACCCCGTGAGTCCATTATATCATGCATGTAGTGAATGCGTGCATCCAGTCAATGAATAATGGTTGTAATGATAAGTTTGTGTATTTGTTTTATTGATCAATGTGTACGCCGCACGCTGAGTAACCTAACTTCTGAAAGTTATGGCTGTAGTTACAAGTATGCACTAGCATATTGGTTTGTTTTCCGATTCTGGTGGGATTATGTATTCATTGTATTTCCCAACATTTATAACTGGTTACTCTTAATTGGTTAATTGCTTTGCAAAATTTTCTGTGATGAACTATGATTATGAAAGTTGTACTGGGTAAGTTAGTTTTCCTGAGAACTTACCATGGGTCAAATTAGTAGGAAGTTAATCAAGTTGTTTGAATTGATATTAGCAGACATGACTCGCTTCATGTTGGTTCTGAATTCTACTCATTGTCAGTTCTCTTTTAGTCATTTTGTTTCAACGAGTGCCTACAAGGTATCTGGGGATAACTAGCTGCTAGAGATAAATTACTAGATTATATCACTATGTTGAAGTTCTCTTAAATTATCATGCTCGAGTTGGATCACTTGTGTCTTCTGGATAGTTGTTGCTTGAGTTTAATTTTACATTGTGCTTATGAGATGATAGTTATACCTTACATGAGATCCATCATTCATATTGTTGCTTCTTCACACTATTTCTGTTAAAATTTACATTTCTTCTGTACATGAAGTCAAATAATCAATAGTTGTTGGATCATTCAGGTTTTCCTTTTCTTTTTTGTACTATATGAAGTGCGTATATTTTTAATCATTACACCGATTTTGTCGACAGTGCCGGCATACATGTCCCTTTCGTCATTGCCATCATCCTAGCATCTAGAGGTAGATCAAACGTTCGATAAAAGATCCCAGGCCTCTCTTTCTCTCATCAAATTTGAGAACATTTTTTTAGGCCTGTCATCTATTATTATGGTCATAATTTGATCTCTTGGTAGAAGTTAAATGAAGGGGGAACACCTGTGTGGAAGAGGGAAACAAGTACATACTTTTTTTCTTTCCTTCATTTGTGCCCTCTAAATACTTGTGATTCCTTTGGCAGGTTAGAGAGTACCAGGGATATAACATCATTTTGAAAATTTGAATTTGGCTAATCCATGTGTACTGGACCTGTTTTTGAAGTTTTGTCTCATTTTTGTGAAGGTAATGCCACTTAAATGCTAAAATATTGTGCAATATAATTAACTACCTAGATTAATGAATACTACTTGAGTTTCATGAGCTTATCCTTCTTTTATGATATATGTTAGTGTCAATTTTGAAACATGACAGCATGACAGTGTTCTTATTTGTGCTCTGTAGTGAACATGCTTCTGCTAGCTGAACTTTACAAAGAGCTTAGGCCCTTCATCCATCGTGTACTGGTCTCTCTCTCCACCTCATCCTTTTCTTTGGTCTCTAGGTGGGGTTGTGCATTTGATTGGATTTTGTGGTGGCCTGGTTGGTAAAAGGAAGGTGCATCTATTTTTGTTTGCTTCAGTTCTCCCTTTTGGATTGAGTTGTTGCTAGCTTGCCATGAAGTTCCTTTACTTGATAAGAAATTTTAATTTGAAATATGTGGTCACTGGGAGTTCAGAAAAGGTGGCAAGCAGGGAAGTCACTACTTTGTACTTGTATTGTTTCCTTTTACTCAAATGCCTTCATACAAGATACTAAGTATTTTTCAGTTTTACCTCATTCGTTGTTGCTAAACCACAACAGTACTACTGACTTGCACGTACCAGTGCTTCATATATGCCGTACTTCGACTCTAATGAAATAACACCACATAGTGCATACAAGAAAGTGAAAAGGACGCTTACCTAACTGGCACCGCCGAGTTCCCTCTCAGGAGGTGCCCCCGGGGGGCGCCCCAACCACTAGTTTCAATACAACGTTGCTTATGTGGCACATATTTAATGAAGAGTGAGGTGTTTGTGGTAACTAGCTAAGTTACCGGAACATCACACACTTCAAGAAATAATGAGTCTATAAGCTAATAAATGCATCGTTGCATGACACTACCTACATGTTCTTACCCACTGTGGAGGTAGTAACATAGTCTAGATAAGTGTGTATGTTACTACATTATGTTCCTGCCCATTGTGACCAGCCTCAGGCCGGGGTAGTTTCGACGCGTGGGACCACCGGATCTGAACAATCTAGGGGCTGAACTTCTTCCTCTACTATGCAATAAAGATCTTGTTGCAGAACATTCGCAACAAACGTTGTGTTGCGGATTTTTTATGCAAGATAGCTTATGTTGTGAGATTTTTTTTTCAACACAAGTCGTGTTGTGAATTTTTTCTATGATGATTGATGGAAGCCAGTGTGAAGTTTTAAGGTGATTGACCTCATGGCTTTAATATGAACTTCGACTCCATTTGCAACCTTCAGTCTTCTTGCCCCCTTTGCCATGGTTTGGATTATATTCGAGTCCTGCATATAACTAGCAACATGAGAAGTTGCACCTGAATCAATCCATCAAGAGGTAGTAGAGTAATCAACATATAACATTTCATCAACGAAAGTAATTTCATCAGTACCTTTTGAGGAATTCTGGACAGTCTTTCTGATAATGACCCTTATTCTTGTAGAAGTTGCACTTGTTGTCTTTAGGCTTATCGTCCACCTTCTCCTTTCCTTTTGATGATTTTTTCTTAAAGAACTTCTTTTGTGATTGTTGCTTAGAAGAGCTTGCTCCGTCTTGTTTTCTCTTGCAGGAGCCAACCAAAAAGGCTTGGTCATTTCCTTGCCTCTTAATCCTCTCTTCTTCCTCGACAATTTTTGGAGATGTCTTTGTGATTGTCCATTTCTCTTTAAGAGAGTTATAGTTAATCTTAAATTGATCAAACTCTTCAGGGAGGGAGTCCAAGATCATGATGACAAGGAGATTGTTATTAAGCTCACATTGTAATGCCTTCAATTTTTTACAAGCATTCACCTGTTGGGGAACGTAGTATTTAAAAAAAAATCTACGATCACACGAGATATATCTAGGAGAAGCGTAGCAACGAGCGGGAAGAGTGTGTCCACGTACCTTCGTAGACCGAAGGCGGAAGCGTTTAGTAACACGGTTGATGTAGTCGAACGTCTTCGCGATCCAATCGATCAAGTACCAAACGCACGGCACCTCCGTGATCTGCACACGTTCAGCTCGGTGACGTCCCTCAAACTCTTGATCCAGTTGAGGCCGAGGGAGAGTTTCGTCAGCACGACGGCGTGGTGACGGTGTTGATGAAGTTACCGACGCAGGGCTTCACCTAAGCACTGCGACAATATGACCGAGGTGTGTAACTGTGGAGGTGCACCGCACACGGCTAAAACAATTATCAACTTGTGTGTTCTAGGGGTGCACCCTGGCCACGTATATAAAGGAGCAAGGGGAGCGGTGCCGGCGGCCTCATAGGGTGCCCCCTTGGAGTAGGAGAAGAAGGAAGAGGGAGAGGGAGAGAATGAAAGGGGGGCCGGCCCCCTCCCCAATTCGGATTGGGCTTGGGGGGGGGGCGCACGCCTCCCACTTGGCCGCCTCCTCCTCTCTTCCACCATGGCCCATTAAGGCCCATTAACTCCCCAAGGGGTTCCGGTAACCCCCTGGTACTCTAGTAAATATCCGATACACCTCGGAACCATTCCGGTGTCCGAATATAGTCATCCAATATATCAATCTTTATGTCTCGACCATTTCGAGACTCCTCGTCATGTCCGTGATCTCATCCGGGACTCCGAACAACCTTCGGTATATAAAAACACATAAACTCATAATACCGATCGTCATCGAACGTTAAGCGTGCGAACCCTACGGGTTCGAGAACTATGTAGACATGACCGAGACTCGTCTCCAGTCAATAACCAATAGCGGAACCTGGATGCTCATATTGGTTCCTACATATTCTACGAAGATCTTTATCGGTCAAACCGCACAACAACATACGTTGTTCCCTTTGTCATCGGTATGTTACTTGCCCGAGATTCGATCGTCGGTATCATCATACCTAGTTCAATCTCGTTACCGGCAAGTCTCTTTACTCGTTCCGTAATACATCATCTCGTGACTAACTCATTAGTCGTTTGTTTGCAAGGCTTATTACGATTTGTATTACCGAGAGGGCCCAGAGATACCTCTCCGACACTCGGAATGACAAATCATATTCTTGATCTATGCCAACACCACAAACACCTTTCGGAGACACCTATAGAGCATCTTTATAATCACCCAGTTACGTTGTGACGTTTGATAGCACACAAGGTGTTCCTTCGGTATTCGGGAGTTGCATAATCTCATAGTCAGAGGAACATGTATAAGTCACGAAGGAAGCAATAGCAGTAAATCTAACCGATCATAGTGCTAAGCTAACGAATGTCTTGTCCATCATATCATTCTCATAATGATGTGATCACGTTGATCAAATGACTACTCATGTCTATGGTCAGGGAACATAACCATCTTTGGTTAACGAGTTAGTCTAGTAGAGGCATATGTATCAAGTTTCCGGTTAAGACAATTCTAGCATGAATAAAAGACATTTATCATGATATATAAGGAAATATAAATTACAACTTTATTATTGCCTCTAAGGCATATTTCCTTCAGTCTCCCACTTGCACTAGAGTCAATAATCTAGATTACTTAGTAATGATTCTAACACCCATGGAGTATTGGTGTTGATCATGTTTTGCTCGTGGAAGAAGCTTAGTCAACGAGTCTGCAACATTCAGATCCGTATGTATCTTGCAAATTTCTAAGTCTCCCTCCTTGACTTGATCGCGGATGGAGTTGAAGCGTCTTTTGATGTGCTTGGTTCTCTTGTGAAACATGGATTCCTTCGCCAAGGCTATTGCTCCAGTGTTGTCACACAAGATTTTCATTGGACCAGATGCACTAGGTATTACACCTAGATCGGATATGGACTCCTTCATCCAAACTCCTTCATTTGCTGCTTCCGAAGCAACTATGTACTCTGCTTCACACGTAGATCCCGCCACGACGCTCTGCTTGGAACTGCACCAACTGACAGCTCCACCGTTTAACAAAAATATGTATCAGGTTTGTGACTTAGAGTCATCCGAATCAGTGTCAAAGTTTGAATTGCCGTAACCGTTTACGACGAGCTCTTTATCACCTCCATAAATGACAAACAATAGGGAATGACTTCCATTTCCTCTCTATCTTCTGTAGTGGTCGGGCACTGAGTCTTACTCAACTTCATGATACGTCTCCAACGTATCTATAACTTTTGATTGTTTCATGCTATTATATTATTTGTTTTGGATGTTTAATGGGCTTTATTATACACTTTTATATTATTTTTGGGACTAACCTACTAACCCAAGGCCCAGTGCAAATTGTTGTTTTTTGCCTATTTCAATGTTTCGCAGAAAAGGAATATCAAACATAGTCCAAACAGAATGAAACCTTCGGGAGAGTCGTTTTTGGAACAAATACAACACAGAAGACTTGGAGTACACGTCAGGGAAGGAACGAGGCGACCACGAGGGCAGGGGCGCGCCCCCACCCTCGTGGGCCCCTCGTAGCTCAACCGGCATGCCTCTTCCTCCTATATATACACATGTACCCTGAAAACATCCAAGAGCACCACGAAACCCTAATTCCATCGCTGCAACCTTCTGTACCCATGAGATCCCATCTTGGGGCCTGTTCCGGAGCCCACCGAAGGGGGAATCGATCACGAAGGACTTCTACATCAACACCATAGCCTCTCCGATGAGTTGTGAGTAGTTTACCACAGACCTTCGGGTCCATAGTTATTAGCTAGATGGTTTCTTCTCTCTCTTTGGATCTCAATACAAAGTTCTCCTCAATCTTCTTGGAGATCTATTCGATGTAATTCTTTTTGCGGTGTGTTTGTCGAGATCTGATGAATTGTGTGTTTATGATCAAGATTATCTATGAACAATATTTGATTCTTCTCTGAAATGTTTAATGCATGACTTAAATATCTTTGCAAGTCTCTTCGAATTATCAATTTGGTTTGGCCTACTAGATTGATCTTTCTTGCAATGGGAGAAGTGCTTAGCTTTGGGTTCAATCTTGCGGTGCCCTTTCCCAGTGACAGCAGGGGCAACAAGGCACGTATTGTATTGTTGCCATCGAGGATAAAAAGATGAGGTTTACATCATATTGCATGAGTTTATCCGTCTACATCATGTCATCTTGCTTAAAGCGTTACTCTGTTCTTATGAACTTAATACTCTAGATGCATGCTGGATAGCGGTCGATGTGTGGAGTAATAGTAGTAGATGCAGAATCATTTCGGTCTACTTGTTGGACGTGATACCTATATACAATGATCATGCCTAGATATTCTCATAACTATGCGCTTTTCTATCAATTGCACGACAGTAATTTGTTCACCCACTGTAGAAATCTGTTATCTTGAGAGAAGCCACTAGTGAAACATATGGCCCCCGGGTCTATCTTCCATCATATTAATCTTCCATCAACTATTTATCTTTACTTTACTTTTATTTTGCAATCTTTACTTTCAATCTATATAACAAAATACCAAAAATATTTATCTTATTATCTCTATCAGATCTCACTTTTGGAAGTGGCCGAGAAGGGATTGACAACCCCTTTATCGCGTTGGTTGCAAGGTTCTTATTTGTTTGTGTAGGTACAAGGGACTTGCGTGTAGTCTCCTACTGGATTGATACCTTGGTTCTCAAAAACTGAGGGAAATACTTACGCTACTGTGCTGCATCACCCTTTCCTCTTCAAGGGAAAAAACAATGCAAGCTCAAGAGGTAGCAAGAAGAATTTTTGGCGCCGTTGCCGGGGAGATCTACGCAAAATTCATATACCAAGTACCCATCACAAACTCGTATCCCTCCCATTACATCATTTGCCATTTGCCTCTCGTTTTCCTCTCCCCCACTTCACCCTTGCCGTTTTATTCGCCCTTTTTCCGTTCGCTTGTCTTTTGTGTGTTCGTCTTTGCTATCATGTCTGAAACGGGGGAGGTTATCGTTGAAAAAGATAGTAGTAATAATGGGGGAAACTTTTATGCTTTTGACTATCCTCACAAGGAACCTCCAGGATTCAAACATGATCTCGCTAAAAAAATAAAGATCAAAGATGGCAATACCTAGATCTATTATTGTATGATGCCTAGCTAGGGGCGTTAAACGATAGCGCTTGTTGGGAGGCAACCCAATTCTATTTTCTTTGCTTTTGGTTCTGTTTAGTAATAAATAATTCATCTAGCTTCTGGTTAGATGTGTTTTTGTGTTTTAATTAGTGTTTGTGCCAAGTAGAACCTTTGGGAAGACTTGGGTGAAGTTTTTGCGATCTTGCTGTAAAAAACAGAAACTTTTGCGCTCACGAGATTTTCTGCCATATTTTATTGGAGAGTGCTTTTAAGTTGATTATTTTTGCAGATGATTAATAGAAAAATTCCTCACGTCCACCAATTTATTTCAAAAAAATAGAGTTACAAAAGTATTCAAAAGTTACAGATTGCTACAGACTGTTCTGTTTTTGACAGATTCTGTTTTTCGTGTGTTGTTTGCTTATTTTGATGAATCTATGAGTAGTATCGGGGGGTATGAATCATAGAGAAGTTGGAATACAGTAGATTTAACACCAATATAAATAAAGAATGACTTCATTACAGTACCTTAAGTGGTGGTTTGTTTTCTTATACTAATGAAGCTCACGAGATTTTTGCTAAGTTTTGTGTTGTGGAGTTTTCAAGTTTTTGGGTAAGGATTTGATGGACTATGGAACAAAGAGTGGCAAGAGCCTAAGCTTGGGGATGCCCAAGTCACCCCAAGGTAAAATTCAAGGACAACCAAAATCCTAAGCTTGGGGATGCCCCGGGAAGGCATCTCCTCTTTCGCCTTCGTCTATCGGTAACTTTACTTGAGACTATATTTTTATTCACCACATGATATGCGTTTTGCTTGGAGCGTCATGTATGATTTGAGTCTTTGCTTTTTAGTTTACCACAATCATCCTTGCTGTACACACCTTTTGAGAGAGATACACACGAATCGGAATTTATTAGAATACTCTATGTGCTTCACTTATATCTTTTGAGCTAGATAGTTTTGCTCTAGTGCTTCACTTATATCTTTTTAGAGCACGGTGTTGGTTTTATTTTACAGAAATTATTGATCTCTCATGCTTCACTTAAATATTTTGAGAGTCTTTTAGAACAGCATGGTAATTTGCTTCGGTTATAAAATTAGTCCTAATATGATAGGCATCCAAGATGGGTATAATAAAAACTTTCATATAAAGTGCATTGAATATTATGAGAAGTTTGATACTTGATGATTATTTTGAGATATGAGAATGGTGATATTAGAGTCATGCTAGTAGAGTAGTTGTGAATCCGAGAAATACTTGTGTTGAGGTTTGCAAGTCCCATAGCATGCACGTACGGTAACCGTTGTGTGACAAATTTGAAGCATGAGGTATTTCATTGATTGTCATCCTTTGTGTGGAGGTCGGGATCGCGCGATGGTTAACTCCTACCAACCCTTCCCCTAGGAGCATGCATGTAGTACTTTGTTTGGATGACTTGTAGATTTTCGCAATAAGTATGTGAGTTCTTTATGACTAACGTTGAGTCCATGGATTATACACACTCTCACCCTTCCACCATTCCTAGCCTCTCTAGTACCACGCAACTTTCGCCGGTACCATACACCCACCATATACCTTTCTCAAAACAGCCACCATACCTACCTATCATGGCATTTCCATAGCCATTCCGAGATATACTGCCATGCAACTTTCCATTATTTCATTCATATGACACGCTTCACAATTGTCATATTGCCATGCATGATCGTGTAGTTGACATTGTATTTGTGGCAAGGCCACCATGTATAATCTTTTCATACATGTCACTCTTGATTCATTACACATCGCGGTACATCGCCGGAGGCATTCATGTAGAGTCATATTTTGTTCTAGCATCGAGTTGTAATCTTTGAGTTGTAAATAAATAGAAGTGTGATGATCATCATTATTAGAGCATTGTCCCAAGAAAAAAAGAAAAAAAATAAAGGCCAAAGAAAAAAAAGGAAAGGTCCCAAAAAAGGGACAATGCTACTATCTTTTTCCACACTTGTGCTTCAAAGTAGCACCATGATCTTCATGATAGAGAGTCTCTTGTTTTGTCACTTTCATATACTAGTGGGTATTTTCATTATAGAACTTGGCTTGTATATTCCAACAATGGGCTTCCTCAAATGCCCTAGGTCATCGTGAGCAAGCAAGTTGGATGCACACCCACTTAGTTTCTTTTGTTGAGCTTTCATACATTTATAGCTCTAGTGCATCCGTTGCATGGCAATCCCTACTCACTCACATTGATATCTATGGATGGGCATCTCCATAGCCCATTGATACGCCTAGTTGATGTGGGACCATCTTCCTCTTTTTGTCTTCTCTACAACCACCACTCTATTCCACCTATAGTGCTATATCCATGGCTCACGCTCATGTATTGCGTGAAAGTTGAATTTGTTTTGAAAAAAAATCTAAGTATGAAACAATTGCTTGGCTGAAACCGGGGTTGTGCATTATTTGAGTATTTTGTGTGACGAAGATGGAGCATAGCCAAACTATATGATTTTATAGGGATGAACTTTCTTTGGCCATGTTATTTTGAGAAGACATAATTGCTTTGTTAGTATGCTTGAAGTATTATTCTTATGTAAATATTAAACTTTTGTCTTAAATCTTTCGGATCTGAACATTCATGCCATAATAAATAAAATTACATTGATGTTGGGTAGCATTCCACATCAAAAATTCTGTTTTTATCATTTACCTACTCGAGGATAAACAGGAATTCAGCTTGGGGATGATTAATATGTCTCCAACGTATCTATAAATTTTGATTGCTCCATGCTATTATATTATCTGTTTTGGATGTTTAATGGGCTTTATTATACACTTTTATATTATTTTTGGGACTAACCTACTAACCCAAGGCCTAGTGCAAATTGATGTTTTTTTCCTATTTCAGTGTTTCAGAGAAAAGGAATATCAAATGGAGTCCAAATGGAATGAAACCTTCGGGAGAGTCGTTTTCGGAACAAATACAACACAAAAGACTTGGAGTACACGTTAGGGAAGGAACGAGGCGGCCACGAGGGCAGGGGCGCGCCCCCACCCTCATGGACCCCTCGTAGCTCCTCTGACATGCCTCTTCCTCCTATATATACCCATGTACCCTGAAAACATCCGAGAGCGCCACGAAACCCTAATTCCACCGCCGCAACCTTTTGTACCCATGAGATCCCATCTTGGGGCCTATTCTGGAGCTCCATCGGAGGGGGAATCGATCATGGAGGGCTTCTACATCAACACCATAGCCTCTCCGATGAGTTGTGAGTAGTTTAGCACAGACCTTCGGGTCCATAGTTATCAGCTAGATGGCTTCTTCTCTCTCTTTGGATCTCAATACAAAGTTCTCCTTGATCTACTTGGAGATCTATTCGATGTAATTCTTTTTGCGGTGGGTTTGTCGAGATCCGATGAATTGTGGGTTTATGATCAAGATTATCTATGAACAATATTTGATTCTTCTCTGAAATCTTTTATGCATGATTTAAATATCTTTGCAAGTCTCTTCGAATTATCAGTTTGGTTTGGCCTACTAGATTGACCTTTCTTGCAATGGGAGAAGTGCTTAGCTTTGTGTTCAATCTTGTTGTGTCCTTTCCCAGTGATAGCAGGGGAAGCAAGGCACATATTGTTGGGGAACGTAGTATTTTAAAATTTTCCTACGATCACGCAAGATCTATCTACCAGATGCATAGCAACGAGAGGGAAGAGTGTGTCTACGTACCCTCGTAGACCGGAAGCGGAAGCGTCAAGTGACGCGGTTGATGTAGTCGAACTTCTTCGCGATCCAACCGATCAAGCACCGAACGTACGGCACCTCCGCGTTCAGCACACATTCAGCTTGATGACGTCCCACGAGCTCTTGATCCAGTTGAGCTTCACGGGAGAGTTTCGTCAGCACGACGGCGTGGTGACGGATATGATGTATCTACCGGCGCAGGGCTTCGCCTAAGCACTGCGATGGTATGACCGAGGTGTGTTTTTGTAGAGGGGGGCACCGCACACGGCTAGAACAATTCAACTTGTGTGTCCTAGGATGCCCCCCTGCCCCCGTATATAAAGGAGCAAGGGAGAGGCCGGACCTAGAGGGGGCGCGCCAAGTGTGGGGAGTCCTACTAGGACCAGGGCCAGCCCTGGGGGGGTCAGGGTGTGCGGCCGCCCAGGGCCCCCAAAACCCAAGGGCCCCCACCTAGGTATAGTATATGTCTATGTATATGTACTATCAGCAGCCCAACAAAAGAAAAAATATAGAAAACACTTGGGCTAATGGGCTACATACGTGATGCAAGGCCAGGGAGGCAAGGGGTCGGACGACTCACGCCCTTAGGGAATAGCGATCGATCGATCGATCCAATTGGCAGCTGCTGCGGCGAACTCGCCATCGCCATCGCCTGACTCCAGTCGCCGATCCATCGCTCGCGCTCGACGCTCGACGCTCGACGGCGACGCTCGTCACGCTCCTCTCCCAACGAAGTCAGGTACTGATTCAGTCTTCCAAAATTCCAGATTACGCCTGCGCTCTCTCACGGGTGTGTCCACTGTCCAGTCTATGTTTCCCCAGGCTCTGCTTTCTCTCAATCAAAAACTGTAAATATGTATTTATGTACTTGTCGAATCCAGATCGTCGGGCGGAATTGTCGTTAGTTGCGGAGCTGCCTCGCCGATTTCAACTTCCAGGCCACCGTCCACCGATCGCAAGAACACGCGCCGATTTGGTTCTTTTCTTTTCCGTCTTCACGCCATTTGATCTGAGGTATATAGACATCTAGTAGTATATATGTTCCTATTTCCTAAATCTCTCCCGATATCATTTTTTATTTGATGTATTTTTTTGTGCAGCGTTGTGTGTTACCATGTCTTCCAGAAGGAACAGAACATATGAATCTGGTAGCACTAAAAGGAAAAGAGCAGAGCGTGTTGCAAACTTGATAAAATCGCAGCAAGGAGATATTCACAAGTTCTTTAAAAGTAATGCTGGTGTTTCAGTAAACTCTAATGATGAGTGGGCGATAGTTGCCGTGGAGGAAGAGCAGCAAACAAATGAGAATTTTGAATCAGGCCAGCAAGAAGAAAATATCGACACCAACATCGGCGATAGCAATGTAAGTGGGGCTGAGAATGTAGCTAATTCATTGGATGCACATACACAATCTGCTAGTGTTGATGAACAACCAGTTTATACCTCTGATATTTATGATCCAAGAAATTGGGATAATGTTGATAATAAAGCAAGAGACATCTTAGTTGAGAAAGGACCTATGAGAGAGGAAAAAATGGAGTACCCTCAAGACGATGGAGGAAGACATTTTGCATATTGTCATTATTATAGGTCATTAAACAATGGAGAGACACATGATAGAAAATGGCTAGTTTATTCAAAGGATGTTGACAGAATATTTTGCTTCTGTTGTAAGATATTCAAGTCTAGCACAAAGAGGAGTCAAACTTCCTTAGCTCATGATGGATTTCGAAATTGGGGCCATCTTAGTGAGAAGCTTAGAGAACATGAAAATAGTGTCGTGCATATTAATAACATGAACAAGTGGAATGAATTGAGGGTTAGACTCCAAAAAAAGGAAACTATTGACAAAGAACTGCAGCATCAAATCACAAAGGAGAAAGAACGGGTGAGGCAAGTTTTGCTAAGAATAATAGCCATTGTGAAATATCTTGGTAAACGCAACTTGGCTTTCCGAGGAAAGAGTGAGCAGCTTTACAAGGACGATAATGGTAATTTCTTAGCTTGTGTTGAGATGGTTGCAGAATTTGACATGGTAATGCAAGATCACATTAGACGTATTCAGAACAAAGAAACTCATTATCATTATCTCAGTCATAAAATTCAGAATGAGTTGATAGATCTTTTGGCTTCTGACATCACACGTGCTATCATAAAGGTTGTTAAAGAGGCCAAGTATTTCTCTGTTATTCTAGATTGTACCCCTGATGTTAGTCATCAAGAACAAATGACTTTATTAGTTCGATGTGTTAATTTGTCTGATGGCAAGATAAAAATTGAGGAGTATTTTTTGGGGTTCTTGAAGGTGGATGACACTTCTGGTTTGGGACTTTTTAAAGTATTGCTTGAAGCTATGAAATTGTTCGGCCTAAATATTGCAGATATAAGGGGTCAAGGCTATGATAATGGTTCTAATATGAAAGGAAAATACAAAGGGGTACAATCCAGGTTACTTGAGATTAATCGAAGAGCACTATATATGCCATGTGCTTGCCATAGTCTCAATCTCACTCTTTGTGATATGGCAAAATCATGTGAGAAAGCTGTTACATTTTTTGGAATTGTTCAACGCATATATGTCTTATTTGCTGGTTCTACGAAAAGGTGGAATGTATTGCTTAAACATGTTCCTAGTTTGACTGTGAAATCATTGTCCAATACTCGTTGGGAGAGCCGAATAAAAAGTGTTACAGCAATAAGATATCAAGCTACTGAATTAAGGTCAGCTTTGTCAGAGTTACGTCATGATCCTGATGTTGATCCTAAGGATAAAAGTGATGCAAAAAATTTATTTGATGCGCTTGGCCGCTTTGAGTTTCTAGTAGGTATGATTATCTGGCATGATATTCTATTTGCAGTGAATAAAGTTAGCAAGATGTTGCAATCTCCAGCCATGTGCATTGACTCTACATTGAAGCTAATACAAGGTATGAGACAATATTTTGAGAAGTATAGAGATGAGGGGTTTTCTACTAGTCTGACCATTGCCAAAGGTATTGCAACTGAAATGGGTGTACAGCCATTGTTTCCGGTTAAACGCCATATTAAGAGGAAGAATCAGTTTGATGAAAGTAATTGCCAAGAAGAATTTCTAGAAGCTGAGAAGGCTTTTCAAGTCAAATATTTTTATGTTTTGGTTGATATAGCGGTCACTTCTTTGGATGACAGATTCAAAGATCTCATGGTGTTTAAAGGGATATTTGGCTTTTTATTGAGCTCGGACACCTTAAAGTCTTTAAATGATGAAGAACTTGAAGAAGCTTGTACAAAATTTGCAGAAACTTTCTCCAATGGTAAATCTGATGTTGACGTATATGATTTGATTTCTGAATTAAAGATTATGAGATGCACATTGCCAGATGGCGTAATGTCTGCTATGGAGATTTTCAAGCATGTTAGAGATGTTGATTGTTATCCTAATATCTCCATTGCTTATCGCATCTTATTTACCGTTCCTGTGACTGTGGCATCAGCGGAAAGAAGCTTTTCTAAGTTGAAATTATTGAAGAACTATTTGAGGTCGACAATGAGTCAAGAGAGGTTAAATGGTTTGGCGACATTATGCATCGAGAAGAAATTATTGGACGACATTGACATCGACCCTATTATAAGTGATTTTGCCTCGAGAAATGTTAGAAGAAATTTTTAAGGTAATATGAATAAATTATTTGATATGCGTACTTCTTTAGATTGCATTTACATGTTATTTACAACAAATTTTTAATACATATATTCATTACTATTGTTATATATGATGTACATATTAGGGGCCACCATTTTTAGTTTCGCCCCGGGCCTCCAAAATCTCAGGACCGGCCCTGACTAGGACTCCTAAGTCCTAGTAGGATTCCTTTCCGGAGTAGGAGAGAAGGAAAGAGGTGGAGAGGGAGAAGGAAAAGGGGGCTGCACCCCTTGTCCAATTCGGACCAGAAGGGGGGCGCACGCCTCCTTCCTTTTGGCCTTTCTCCTCTATTCCCGTATGGCCCAATAAGGCCCATATACTCCGAAAAATACCCGAATCACTCGGAACCTTTCTGATGTCCGAATATAGTCGTCCAATATATCGATCTTTACGTCTCGACCATTTCGAGACTCCTCGTCATGTCCCTGGTCTCATCCGGGACTCCGAAATCCTTCGGTACATCAAAACTCATAAACTCATAATACCGATCGTCATCAAACGTTAAGCGCGCGGACCCTACGGGTTCGAGAACTATGTAGACATGACCGAGACTCATCTCCGGTCAATAACCAATAGCGGAACCTGGATGCTCATATTGGCTCCTACATATTCTACGAATATCTTTATCGGTCAAACCGCATAACAACATACGTTGTTCCTTTTGTCATTGGTATGTTACTTGCCCGAGATTCGATCGTCGGTATCTCTGTACGTAATTCAATCTCGTTACCGGCAAGTCTCTTTACTCGTTCCGTAATACATCATCTCGTGACTAACTCATTAGTCTTTTGCTTGCAAGGCTTATTATGATGTGCATTACCGAGAGGGCCCAGAGATACCTCTCCGACACTCGGAGTGACAAATCCTAGTCTTGATCTATGCCAACACCACGAACACTTTCGGAGACACCTGTAGAGCATCTTTATGATCACCCAGTTATGTTGTGGCGTTTGATAGCACACAAGGTGTTCCTACGGTATTCGGGAGTTGCATAATCTCATAGTCATAGGAACATGTATAAGTCATGAAGAAAGCAATAGCAATAAAACTAAATGATCATAGTGCTAAGCTAACGGATGGGTCTTGTCCATCACATCATTCTCCTAATGATGTGATCCCGTTGATCAAATGACAACTCATGTCTATGGTTAGGAAACATAACCATCTTTGATCAATGAGCTAGTCTAGTAGAGGCATACTAGGGACACTCTATTTTGTCTATGTATTCACACATGTACTAAGTTTCCGGTTAATACAATTCTAGCATGAATAATAAACATTTATCATGATATAAGGAAATATAAATAACAACTTTATTATTGCCTCTAGGGCATATTTTCTTCACATATTGTATTGTTGCCATCGAGGATAAAAAGATGGGGTTTACATCATATTGCATGAGTTTATCCCTCTACATCATGTCATCTTGCTTAAAGCATTACTCTGTTCTTATGAAATTAATACTCTAGATGCATGCTGGATAGCGGTCGATGTGTGGAGTAATAATAGTAGATGCGGAATCGTTTCGATCTACTTGTCACGGACATGATGCCTATATACAATGATCATTCCTAGATATTCTCATAATTATGCGCTTTTCTATCAATTGCTCGACAGTAATTTGTTCACCCACCGTAGAAATCTGCTATCTTGAGAGAAGCCACTAGTGAAACCTATGGCCCCCGGGTCTATCTTCCATCATATTAATCTTCCATCAACTATTTATCTTTACTTTACTTTTATTTTGCAATCTTTACTTTCAATCTATATAACAAAATACCAAAAATATTTATCTTATTATCTCTATCAGATCTCACTTTTGCAAGTGGCCGAGAAGGGATTGACAACCCCTTTATCGCGTTGGTTGCAAGGTTCTTATTTGTTTGTGTAGGTACAAGGGACTTGCGTGTAGTCTCCTACTGGATTGATACCTTGGTTCTCAAAAACTGAGGGAAATACTTACGCTACTGTGCTGCATCACCCTTTCCTCTTCAAGGGAAAAACAACACAAGTTCAAGAGGTAGCACTTCACACCTTGTAACACAGGCAAGAACCCTTTCTTTGACTGGTCCATTTTGAACTTCTTCAAAACTTTATCAAGGTATGTGATTTGTGAAAGTCCAATTAAGCATCTTGATCTATCTCTATATATCTTGATGCCCAATATATAAGCAACTTCACCGAGGTCTTTCATTGAAAACAATCTTATTCAAGTATCCTTTTATTCCATCCAGAAATTATATATTATTTCCAATTAACAATATGTCATCCACATATAATATCAGAAATGCTACAGAGCTCCCACTCACTTTCTTGTAAATACATGCTTCTCCAAAAGTATGTATAAAACCATATGCTTTGATCACCTCATTGAAAGGATCGATATGGTTGACTAGAGGGGGGGTGAATAGGCAACTAACACTTTTTAGCTTTTCATAACCAATTTAAATGAAGCAACAAAGTAAGTTGTCTAGATATGCTACTATGATGACAACTTATAGGAAGCAAAGATAACAACCTCACAAGCAAGCTATATAAGATAAACAAGGAAAGCTTGCACAAGTAAAGGGAAGAAATAACCACAAGTGGAACCGGTGAAGACAAGGATGTGTTACCGAAGTTCCTTCCCTTTGAGGGGAAGTACGTCTTCGTTGGAGCGGTGTGGAGGCACAATGCTCCCCAAGAAGCCACTAGGGCCACCGTATTCTCCTCACGCCCTCACACAATGCAAGGTGTCGTGAATCCACTAGTGGTGCCCTTGAAGGCGGCAACCGAACCTTTACAAACAAGGTTGGGGCTATCTCCACAACCGAATTGGAGGCTCCCAACGACACCACGAAGCTTCACCACAATGGAATATGGCTCCGTGTAGGATCGAAAGTATGTCTAGAGGGGGGGTAATTAGACTACTTGTCAATATAAAAATTCTGCCTTTTGAAAAAGAACAGTTTTTGGCAGATTCACAATTATGATCAAGTCAAGCATCACCCTACACATGCAATTCTAGAGTATAGGCAGCGGAAAGTAAATTGCACATGTAGTAAAGAGAGGTGGAGAAGAGCAAACGCAATTTTGGAGACGCGGTGATTTTTCCCGTGGTTCCGATAGGTGGCGCTATCGTACATCCACGTTGATGGAGACTTCAACCCACGAAGGGTAACGGCTGCGCGAGTCCACGGAGGGCTCCACCCACGAAGGGTCCACGAAGAAGCAACCTTGTCTATTCCATCATGGCATACGCCCACGGAGGGCTAGCCTTACTCGGGGTAGATCTTCACGAAGTAGGCGATCTCCTTGCCCTTACAAACTTCTTGGTTCAACTCCACATCACGACGACGGAGGCTCCTAAGCGACACCTAACCAATCTAGGAGGCACCACCCTCCAAAAGGTAATAGATGTTGTAGATGATGATGAACTCCTTGCTCTTGTGCTTCAAATGATAATCTCCCCAACACTCAACTCTCCTCACTGATTTGGCTGTGGTGGAAGGAAGGATTGAGTGGAAAGCAACTTGGGAAGGCTAGAGATCAAGCTTCATATGGTGGGAGTGGAGCAACTTGATCTCAACACAAGGGTAGGTAGTTCTCTTCTCAGAAATGTAAGGTAGGAGTGGTAGTTCTTTCTGATGGCTCTCTCCACGAATGAAGAGGGGGTGGAGGGGTATAAATAGCCTCCACACAAAATCCAACCGTTACACACATTTGAGCAATCTCGGTGGGACCTAAGTGGACAACTCGGTGAGACCGATAGTTCAAATAATGTGAACGTTGGGATTTTCGGTGGGACCGAATATACAATCTCGGTTAGTCCGATTCGTGCAATGACAAGAGCATGCCAGTTTTTGTGGGACCGACTTCATCATCTCGGTGACACCGATTTGATGACAGAAGGTTATAGAAACTTGGCAACTCATGTTTCGGTGAGACCGAGTTCAGAATCGGAAAATCCGAGTTTACTAGGGTTTGGCTTATGGCTGAGGTGGTTCATCTCGGTGTGACTGAGTTTGGAATATCGGTGGGACCGAGACTACTTATGAGTGTCTATGGCAATGAAAGTTGCTGATAGTTTAGGAGATGTATCACTAAGCACTTGAGCAACCAGATCATCATCATAACCTCATCCCCTTTTAATAGTATTGGCTTTTCCTATGGACTCAATGTGATCTTGGATCACTAAACCAAAAAATGGAGTCTTGAGCTTTTGCCAATGCTTGCCTTAGCATTTTGGGGGGTCCACTTCTTCAGTCCTTGCCATACCCATATCACTGAACTCTCTGAAATGATTCTCAAGTAACTATTAGTTCAATGATATATATGTTGTTATTAATTACCAAAACCACCCGGGGATTAGTTGCACTTTCAATCTCCCCCTTTTTGGTAATTGATGACAACATATAGATCAAAGCTTCGACAAAGGATATAATCAATGAATAATATCGTCGCTTTGAGAAGTATGTGATAAGCAAGAGCTCCCCCTAAATTTGTGCATTATTTAAGATTTGCGTTTGAATGCAAATGCACAATCGATTAGGATCATGGGTCACTCTTCCATGTCACATACATCTTGGTGGAGCGCACAAAATGATAAGAATGAACAGCATGCACCCAATCACCAAGACATGAGTAAATGGTCATACGAGATAGGAATGGCATATGATAAGCATTAAGCACACATTAAAGCATAGTACGACAGTGCACTCATTAAGGTAGAATCAAACGGAGTATCAAACACACTGAATGTCTCGAAAACCAAAAGTATCTCAAAGAAACCGCAAAAGAACGAAAGAGCAAAAGCGCAAAGACAACAACACTCTCTCTCTCGAAGCCCTATGATCTATACAATTTCTCCCCCTTTGGCAACAAGTTACCAAAAAGTTCGAAAAAGCATAGAGCTAAGCGTCACTGTGGACTCTGCTGGCGGCTCCCGTCTGGGTTGATGTCGGAGTGGATATGACAGCATCGGCGAAGACTTCAGCTGATGTCTGTGCTGGAGGAGTGGACACTGGAGCTGGAGCTGGAGTAGGAGCAACTGCTGGAACTGTGGGAGGTGCTGAAGTTGTAGTCCTGGTGTCAGTCACTGGAATAGCAGCTGATCGGGATCCTTTGGGAACCGGAGTAGTCTGTCGATGAGAATCCTGGACTAAGTCATCCTGCAACTCACGCATAAGCTCTGCCTTGTCCTGCTTTGCTTCCTCAATGTCTGCCTCGAGCTTGTTGACGGTCACTTGTACTTCAGTCAGCTTCATGTCCAGAGGGTGGATCTTCTCGTCAACAATCCTCTCTAAGCTCTCCTGAGACTGTTCAATGCTGGCCAGGCGTTGTTCAATCCTTTGAGTAGCTTCAAGAATTTGCTCTCCGAAACTCTTTGGTTTAGGTGCTGCTGCTGCTGCTGCTTCCTTGTCAGCTTTGGCTTTCTTAGCAGCTGCGATCTTGGCTTGACCTTCAACAGATGTTGGATCCTCCTCATCCATCACAACAACATTGTCTTCATGCTCTGGCTGCAACGGTAAATGTTCTCTATCCAACAAGAATGTGCCCGTGCCAAACTTGGCATTGATAAGCATCTGAATCTGCGGGGCAAATCCACATGACCTTTTCTGGTTAGCTGCAGTCCTCTTAATGGTCTCTACCATCAAGTCCATCACCTTGAAAGGTGCTCTCTCATCAAGTATGTGCAGCATGTTGATAGAGTATCCTCTGATCATGCGATCATCTCCAGATTTGGGCATCAAGGTATGCCTCAAAATGGTATTAGTGGTAGGTAAGCCTGCCTGGAGATGGTAGACTGAGCCGAGCTTCCAGATTTCCAAATCCTCTGCTGGAACCTCTTTGTACATGTTTTTCATGGATTCATGATTCTTCTTTGGAATCCCATATACATCAATATCATCTTCTCGTTGCACTGGAGCATTCAGAATTTCTGCCCATTCTTCAACAGAAGAAGAAAACCTTTGACCTTCAGTCATCCACATAATTTTTCCATCAGGGTAGAAGTGAGCTGTGGCATAAAATTGCATTATCATCTCATCGTTCCAACTGGTCAATTTCTGACCTACAAAATCTGCAACTCCACATGCAGTGAAACTTTCATGCACATGTGGAAAGAAATCTCTGTGCTCTTCGCTGTCAATGTACTTCCAGTCAACATATCTGGTGTCTGCGACTATGGGCTTCTTGTCCATCAGCACGGTCTCATAGAAGTCCTGCTGCTCTCTGGTGTGAAATCTGGGATCTACAGAAGTTCTTCTCCTCACGGCATATGGGTCAGTTTGTCTCCAAAGCCTGAGACCTCTATCTTTCCTTGCCTTCATATCCTCAGCTTGAGGATGAGCATCATCATGGAGTGGCAGTTTTGGACGAAGTTTCAGCAAAACTGGTCCTTCATCATCAGACTCAGCTGGTGGCACATCATCCTTGTTCTTTTCAGACGCTGGAATGTTTCTGATGGTCCTCTTGGGCTTGGCAGCAGGCTTTGCTGGAGCTGCCTTAGCTGGAGCAGGTTTCTTGGGCTTTGATGTGGCTCCAGCCTTAATGGCATCACCCATGAGCTTCGGCTTCTGAGGAGGAGGCTGGGGTGCTTCCTCATCCTCATCCTCTACTGCTGCATCTGCATGAGGATCAATATACATATCTGCTCTAGCTCCTGACACATGCACTATCCTCTTTCTCTTGGTAGTTTTCTTGACTTTGCTTGCAGCTGCCTCTCCCAAATTCAGCTTCTTAGCAATAGTTGATTGCTTGACTTTGCTGGTGCCCTTCTTAGATTGTTGATCTTGTTGCTCTTTGGCAACAACCTTCCTTTTAGGCTTTGAGGTCACCTCTTCTTCAACAACAAAATCTGAATCCTCATCAACTGAATTCCTCTTCTTTCTAGCTCTGGTGGCTACAGGAGGCATGCCACTTGGTGTACTCCTCTCACCATCATCAGATGAGCTACTAGGATCATGACTAGTGCCTGCCTCTGGAATGTCTGCAATGGGTGTCTCTGACCTGTTCTCACTGTCACTGGCATCTGACATGGCTGACAACCTATGAATAGATAAGGTGTAGGCAGAGAAGAAGAGTCATCACAAACTGCAGAAGTTTTTGCAAAAAATGAGTTCAAATTCTAGTATTAAGTTTTCACAGAAGACATTTCGGTCAGACCGAGTTTAAGTTTCGGTGAATCCGAAGTGTTAAACAGGAGCTTGGCACACCACTTTCGGTTTGACCGAAGTGGGTTTCGGTCCTGCCGAAAACACTAGGGTTTCACAGAATCTTCATTTTGGTCACACCGATTTTGCACAACTCGGTTGGACCGAAGGGTGCAGTGCAATGGCCATAGGCCAAATCGGTCATACCGAAAATATAAAATCGGTCTCACCGAGATGTGTTCCGCGGGAACCTAACCCTAAAACTTTTACTCGAATCTAGTTCAAACAAACCATTCTGGTGTACAGGAGGATTTCAATCGTGGCAAGATACTAGGCAATCCAAACGTGCATTGAATCGGAGATGGGAGCACGAGTGGGATCAAAACTCACCCTACTTGGTGGAGTTTTTCTACGGCGGCAACGGCGCGGAGGAGATGGCCGTTGACGGCGACGGAGACCTGCGGCGAGGGCGCACAGGCGACGACGGCGACGATCCGGAGACCAAGGCGACGACAGCAAGGGGTGTGGGGGCGAAACGTTTGAAGGAGGAATCAACGCGCGCGCCCCTCGGAATATATACCCCTTCGCTGTCGGTGGGACCGAGTTGTAAAACTCGGTGGTACCGAGATGGATAACTGCTAGGCAGTTATGCACTTCGGTCACGCCGAAAATCACAACTCGGTTTCACCGAGATGAAAACCTAGATCAGTCTAAATGCTTTCGATTCGACCGAGTTTGAGTGAGTTGGTCTGACCGAAATCAATTAGAAGGTTTTGGAAATTAGCCCTTGACGGATCGGTGGCTCCGAGTGCTCCTCACCCGAAGGGTCCGAAAATGACTTGTTCAAAATTTGTGATGTAAGCATGAATAGAATTTGAGACAAGAAAGCATAGATAGCTAGGGGAGGTACTTAGGCATTCTTGTCCATCCATTTGGTCAGAAAAATCAAAACGACCAAAACAACAAATGGATGTCCTCGAATGGATAAAATCATGCATCCAACATGCTCACACAATAAGATAGCAAATGAAATATGTGTCAAACATGCACAACCAAAACTCTAGCAACTAACACACAATTTGTCGATGACTAGGTCATCTTTATATGAGTATATTGACTTAGGAGCCAAATGAGAACATTTGATCATAGGTCATACTCATCGTTTAAGCACAAGTGGGGTTACCACTTTTACATAAAGCATTGATGTGTTCACATCATTTGAAGATGCTTTAGCTCAATTTTTAGAGCAAGGCTCCCCCTAGATGTGAGAACCCCTTTTAAAGGGTCAAACTAACCTTGGGTTGTCGTAGAAGACTTCATGTAGATGTTGAAGATGTGGATGCTCAATGTTGATGAAGATCATCAAGAGTTGGGAGCTATCCTTTGGATTCGGGCACTTTCAATACCTACATGGGTTAGTCCCACAAGGAACAAACACGGATATCCATGGACATAGATTGACGTTCACAATAGATGATGTCCATGAAAGCAATGATTACCTTGTCCCTTGACTTACCAACAAGAGGGTTTGTGACTCCATGAACTAGTGCACGATGTGGAAGTTGATTGCACAAGCCTTTGCCAAAATGAATGTGAGTGAAGTATGTTGGCGGAGTCACCCTCAAGAACTTTCTAGTTCTTCTTCTTCGGGATCCACATCATCTTGATGGGAATCCTTGGGGTTGTAGTTGAGCTTGACGAAGTGGAACTTGACGTTTCCTTGGGAACCCACTTGACCATGGCTTGAGGTGCTTCAACAAATGCATCAATCTCCTCTTGAAGCTTGTCCTTGCCTTTTAGCTTGTGGTCTTGTGGTGGAAGGTCATCTTGAGCTTGTTCCACATTGGAAGAAGTAGGATCACACTTCTCCTTTTGAGGAACAAACTGTGGAGTAGGATATTGACCTTCTTCCCACTCAACACCTTCGGCGTTGAACTTTCGCTCAAAACCAATTCCTTGATTCTTCCGGTGCCTTCCTTGCTTGCGAACAATTTCCTCAAAGTTCTTGCTTCCGGCAAGGCTCTTGTAGACACCTTTCTCTATGATCCCTTTCAATAAACTATTCTCTTGCTCAAGTGTAACTTGGCTTGAAACATTGTTAGTGGAATCAAGAGAACTACTTGAAGCAACAACATTGGATTTAGCATGGTTATTGTTACTGCTAGAGGAAGAATTTTTCTTATGCTTGTCATGCTTAGTCTTAATGGGTGGCAAGAAATTAGACAAGAGAAGTCGTTTGGCAAGATATGAAGAACTCTTCTTTCGAAGATCGTCATTGATTGCTTTTAGAAACTCATGTTCTTGCTCTAGAGTGAGCTTCTCGAAGCGTAGCTTCTCATGAGATCTTAGGAGCTCTCTATGATCTTCTTGAGTTGTTTCATGAGCTAACTTAAGAGTGTTTAGTTCTTTAGTTAGACGCTCAATCTCCTTCATAGCATTGTCATTCGACTCTTCTCGACTATAAAGACTACTAGCATGTTCATCGTTACTAGGCTCACTGGATTTATCATGCAAGAGCTCATCTTCACCAAGCAAGTCATCCTCATCACTATCGAAGTCAATGAATTCAGGGTGTGATACCTTGGGGCCTTTAGCCATGAAGCATCTTCCAATTCCCTCATTTGGTGAATCAAATAAGTCGTAGGAGTTGGAGTTGGAGAATACGAGAGCAAGACCGGCAACACCTTCATCTTGACTGTAGTCGGAGTCGGAGTGATAGCTTCCTTCGGATTGATTGTCGGAGTCGGAGCCGGGGACCCATTCACCTACATGAGCTTGATGTTTTCTTCTTGTGTAGCTCCTTGATGACTTGTCTTTCCTCTCCGAATCCTTGCTTCTCCGAGAGAGTCTTCGTTCATAACGATCATCTCTACTCCTTCTCTCTTTTCGAGGTGACTCATCTCTTGAGCTTCTTCTTCTTGGAGATTCTTCTCTTCTCTTGTGGGGAGCAGTACACTCATTTGAGTAGTGTCCGGGTCTTCCACAATTGTAGCAGTTTCGATCACGACTAGAAGATCTCTTTTCATCATATGATCTAGACTTTGAGCTTCTCTCTTTGCCTCTATTCTTGTAGAATTTGTTGAAGTTCTTGACCATTAGGCTTATCTCTTCATTGGAAACTAACTTGTCACTTGAGGTTGTGGGAGCATCACTTGTAGCTTTGTAAGCACCACTTGACTTGTTGTGAAGCTCTTCCTTATCCTTAAGTGTCATCTCATGAGCAACAATTCTTCCAATGACTTCGGTTGGCTTGAGAGTCTTGTAGTTTGGCATCATTTGGATCAAAGTGCACACGGTGTCATACTTTCCATCCAAAGCTCTGAGAATCTTCTTGATGATGAATCGGTCGGTCATTTCTTCGCTTCCTAAGCCGGCAATCTCATTTGTGATGAGAGCAAGCCTAGAGTAAATTTCAGCGACTCCTTCACCATCCTTCATCTTGAACTTGTCAAGTTGACCTTGAAGAATATCTAGCTTTGATTCCTTCACGGACTCGGTACCTTCGTGCATTTCAACCAAAGTATCCCAAATCTCTTTTGCATTCTCAAGACGGCTGATTTTGTTGAACTCCTCGGGACACAAGGCATTGAAGAGAATGTCACAAGCTTGAGCATTGTTTTGCAACATCCGCAATTCTTCCGGTGTAGCTTCGCGATACGGAACTTTTCCTTCCTCGAAGAATTCACCTTGCATACCAACACAAATAATGCCCCATGTGGCTGGGTTATGACCAAGAATATGCATTTTCATTTTATGCTTCCAACTAGCAAAATTTGTACCATCAAAGTAAGGACCTCTACGAAAATTACCCTCACTAGACGCCATACTCTCCTAGGTTGTGAAACCAAGCTTATGGAGTCCAATGCAATGGAAACCAATACAATGGAGACCAAAGCTCTGATACCACTTGTAGGATCGAAAGTATGTCTAGAGGGGGGTGATTAGACTACTTGTCAATATAAAAATTCTGCCTTTTGAAAAAGAACAGTTTTTGGCAGATTCACAATTATGATCAACTCAAGCATCACCCTACACATGCAATTCTAGAGTATAGGCAACGGAAAGTAAATTGCACATGTAGTAAAGAGAGGTGGAGAAGAGCAAACACAATTTTGGAGACGCGGTGATTTTTCCCGTGGTTCCGATAGGTGGCGCTATCGTACATCCACGTTGATGGAGACTTCAACCCACGGAGGGTAACGACTGCGCGAGTCCACGGAGGGCTCCACCCACGAAGGGTCCACGAAGAAGCAACCTTGTCTATTCCATCATGGCATACGCCCATGGAGGGCTAGCCTTACTCGGGGTAGATCTTCACGAAGTAGGCGATCTCCTTGCCCTTACAAACTTCTTGGTTCAACTCCACATCACGACGACAGAGGCTCCCAAGCGACACCTAACCAATCTAGGAGGCACCACCCTCCAAAAGGTAATAGATGTTGTAGATGATGATGAACTCCTTGCTCTTGTGCTTCAAATGATAATCTCCCCAACACTCAACTCTCCTCACTGATTTGGCTGTGGTGGAAGGAAGGATTGAGTGGAAAGCAACTTGGGAAGGCTAGAGATCAAGCTTCATATGGTGGGAGTGGAGCAACTTGATCTCAACACAAGGGTAGGTAGTTCTCTTCTCAGAAATGTAAGGTAGGAGTGGTAGTTCTTTCTGATGGCTCTCTCCACGAATGAAGAGGGGGTGGAGGGGTATAAATAGCCTCCACACAAAATCCAACCGTTACACACATTTGAGCAATCTCGGTGGGACCGAAGTGGACAACTCGGTGAGACCGATAGTTCAAATAATGTGAACGTTGGGATTTTCGGTGGGACCGAATATACAATCTCGGTTAGTCCGATTCGTGCAATGACAAGAGCATGCCAGTTTCGGTGGGACCGACTTCATCATCTCGGTGACACCGATTTGATGACAGAAGGTTACAGAAACTTGGCAACTCATGTTTCGGTGAGACCGAGTTCAGAATCGGAAAATCCGAGATTACTAGGGTTTGGCTTATGGCTGAGGTGGCTCATCTCGGTGTGACTGAGTTTGGAATATCGGTGGGACCGAGACTACTTATGAGTGTCTATGGCAGTGAAAGTTGCTGATAGTTTAGGAGATGTATCACTAAGCACTTGAGCAACCAGATCATCATCATAACCTCATCCCCTTTTAATAGTATTGGCTTTTCCTATGGACTCAATGTGATCTTGGATCACTAAACCAAAAAATGGAGTCTTGAGCTTTTGCCAATGCTTGCCTTAGCATTTTGGGGGGTCCACTTCTTCAGTCCTTGCCATACCCATATCACTGAACTCTCTGAAATGATTCTCAAGTAACTATTAGTTCAATGATATATATGTTGTTATTAATTACCAAAACCACCCGGGGATTAGTTACACTTTCACTCCGAGGTGACCTCAACCGCCTAGGGTGCTCAAACACCCAAGAGTAACAAGATCCGCAAAGGATTAGTGGGGGGGAATCAATTATCTCTTGGTGGAAGTGTAGATCGATGCTTTCTCAAGCAATCCCGAGGAAATCAACAAGTTTGATTGGCTAGGGAGAGAGATCGGGCGGAAATGGAGCTTTGAGCAACAATGGAGCTTTGGGGAGGAAGAGGTGAGTCTTCTTGGATTATAAGACTCCCTATATATAGTGGGAGAACAAATTCAACCGTTATCCCACATTTCTGCCCGCAGAGCGCGGTACTATCGCACGTAAGTTACGGTACTACCGCTCGGCCAGCGGTACTACCACTCTGGTTGCGGTACTACCGCTGATGCAGTACTAGCCCGGACTTAACACTGCTCTGTTGACACAATGGGCAGTAGTACTGCCTGAGCGGTACTACCGCACGCACCTGCGGTACTACCGCAAGGCAGAGCTAATCAGGCCGAGGACAAGTGCGGACGAAATAAAATACATCCGTAGCTACATCCGCAGAAATACGATAGTAGCAAAAACACGACACGTTACTACCGCTTGACCCAAGAGGTACTACCGCGTAGGATGCGAAAGTAAAAAACTACTTCCGCACCTACTACCGTACTAGTTACGATGCCGGGCCAGCTACACGGTACTACCTTGCTCATGACACGGTACTACCGCTTTGTGCGGTACTACCGCTGCCTGAGGCGGTACTACCATGTGCCTGTGCGGTACTACCGCTCACTATGAGCAGTACTACCGCATGCCAGGCCGTTGTATTAGTAGGAAGCCATGGTTTTGTACTGACAAGGAAAACAGCCGGAGCTGTAGAGAAGCAAAGGAAAGGTGGTGCGAAGTGTAGACGTGTACGTGTTGATTCCACCCAAACTTTTCCGAAGCAGACCCCCTCTTAATAGTACGGCTTTCCTATTACTCAAGTCCACCAAATAGAAGCAAAAGGAAACACCGTCTTCCATAGATTCCGAGGGGCACATAATCGTCTTGTGCCTAGGTGAGATATATCTGAAAGAGCTTAGAGCACATGATTAGTACGCAAATGCATTGTCATCAATCACCAAAACTACTTAGGGATAAATATGCCCTTACAATCTCCCCCTTTTTGGTGGATTGATGACAATACGGGATTTGCACAAGGATATATAAGTAAGTAGACAAACCTAGTAAAGCAATAGAATATAGGTAAGCTCCCCCTAGATGTGTGCATACAAGGGAGAGTGCTTTGGACTGCACAACACACATATTAGGATCAATGCTCCTCCTATATTCTTCAAATAATATACTCCTTGCATATAAAGAATAAGAGTCTACGCACAATAGTAAGGAGGATAAGGTGAGCACATATAAAGGCTAAGTAAATCAACTGCTCACAACCTAATATAGCATATGCATAATAACGAGTTCAACGAGAGGGGAGCATATGTCTTACACCATACGAAAGTCTCACGCACACGACACAAACACAAACAAGCAAACATAGTTCGACCAACGAAAAGCAAATAGACACGGCACAAGACGCAAATCCCACTCTCTCCCCCTTTGGCATCGAGACACCACAAAGGGAAAGAGGACAACTAAGAGAGGTGGTAGCTCAGGCAGAAGATCTCAGTCGTCATGCTCTCCATCAGACTCCTGCTACTCCTCGTCAGACTCAGACCACTTGTAACCCTGTTGGGCCATCCACTCTGCCTCTCGAGTGATGTTCTCCTCGGATCCATTTGACACATGCTCACCAAAGATCCTCATGATCTTGTTGTCACGCTGGCGAGATTGCTTGTGAGTCACATGTGCCTTGTACTGTCCCTGAGCTTGCATACAGTATAGGGCCTTCATCTTCCTCTTCAGCTTCTTAGCCCAAGAGGGCTCAGACGAGCATATCCTCCAAAACTATCCTCAGCTGGATCCTCCTCCACAGGCTCCTCATCTGTACCCATCTGTGCTGCATCAGCTTCTACACGGGTAGTAGTGTTGGCCCAGCGACTCTTGATGCGAAGTCGGATAGGCTCATGACGAATCCACTGAGGGTCCTCGAACTCCTCATCAGGGTAAAGCTTGTCCCAAGTCTTGGAGATAAGCAGAAACAGGAATGGGCCGTAGATGGCCACTTTGCGAGTGTAGATCGCAAAGAGAAGCTCACACCACATGATGTGGGAGAGGTCAAGTGGTGGAGTCTGAGCATTGCAAGCCTCCACACACATCAGCAACATGTCAACGAGGTATGCATGTATCTTGTCCTTGTCCCCAACTCGAGGAAACAGAGTGTTGCGCAAGATCCTATGCATGATGTCCAGGAAGGGGTTCAACACCCATGTCTTCTTGCCACTCGCAAGTGTCTTCTCCACATAAAAAGGTAACAGACGGTCTTTGTTGGCAGATTCTGCGTTGGCATGAGGCCGAGCTCCAATAGGGTTGTGGAGCCCCTCATCAGCTACCTGAATCAGATCCATGAAGTCCTTCCAAGTAGCAGTCATCTTGTGACCATTTGTCATCCAAGTCATGGTGCGGTCTTCATTGGTATGAAAGTGCACCAAAGCATAGAACTGAGCCACGATTTCTGGGTCAAAATCCATCTGAGAAGACATGATGTGCTCAATTCCAAACTGCTCCACTCAAGCTGGCAATGGTTAACTGTTATCCGCATCCCCGTGGGTAATTACTCTATTAGGGGACGGGGATGTGCCAGCTTTAATACCCACGGGGAAGCTTGTGGGTCAAATACATTACCCAGCATGCACGACGGGGATGGGGATGGGATATCATTACCCATGCCTGTTACCCACCTTACCTGTGAAGGCCTTGCATGTGGGCTACAAAATTAGTAGACCCCATGTAATTCCCGCCCTTACCCACCAAAATTTTCACCCATCCCACTCCTTTGGCCAAAAAGGCAGAAGAAAACCCCAACCTAGACACAACATACTATTTATTATGCCGAAATGCCATTTTTCTACTGAAATGCTATCTGACGTTGTTGTTGAATTCGTGTATGGGTTTCCCCACAGGTATAAAAGACCCGACGGGGATGGGGATGGGAGTATTTTTATCCCCGCATACGGGTATGGGGACGGGGATGGGCATGGTAAAGTGTCGCGAGGACGGGGATGGGAGTCCAATACCTGCTTGGGTAATCCCCATTGCCAGCCTGATGCTCCACCAGACCTAGAGCCTCGGCAAAGTAGGCCCGGTGATCATTCCTCCGCATGTGTGCCATGTCAACCCAATGAGCATCCACATACAGGTTGTGCTTGCTCTTGAGTACCCATGTGTAGATACGATACTGCTGCTTGGTCCAGAAAAGTTCATCTCCATGAAATTGAGCCCGGGGTTCTCCATAAGGATTGATCTTCCTTCTTGCCATGAACTCATTAGCTGGCATCTCCTCCATGGTCATAGTTGATTCCTTGTGCTTGTTTGTGGCGGTCTTGAACTTGCGTTGGGGATTGGAGCCCTCTGGCACATCACTGGGGGTGCACAGATGCTTGGACCCGGTGTCACGGCTGGGATTGGTGCGACGAACGTTGGAACCGGAGCCACCAACTAAGACAAAAACACAAGAACACGACGGAAACACAAAGAGAATCAATGCAAAAGCCACAAAAAGGCATAGAAACATGTAGAAAGGATAATATGCATGCGCTACGAAGAAAATATGAACCAAGCGGTAGTACTGCTTAACGAAGGCGGATGTAAAATTTTAGTGCCGCTTAGGGAGCGGTAGTACCGCTTGGAAGTTGCGGTAGTACCGCGCAGAATGCGGTACTAAAATTTTACTTCCACGTCGTCACGGTAGTACCGCTCAGTAGAGCTGTAGTACCATTACGCGACAGAGCGGTAGTACCGCGGTTAGCCAGCGGTAGTACCGCTCAGGTCAGATCTAAAAAAATGGATCTAGACTAGAACGCGTAGAATGATGAACAGTACTACGGCTGATCATAGTAACTTAGTAGCAGCATACTTACTAGCATTTCTATTGCATAACCACTCTCCTACATCCTAATCTTCCATGGATAAGAAAAAGAAGAACACTAGAACAACAAGCATCTCCCCAAAACCTAAAAACAACAACCGGGGAAAAAAGAATAGGGGATTTGGGGAGAAACCTTCATCCATGGCAAGAGGTCGAGGTGTGGAACGATCCCACCGGTCGAAATGCGAGGAGAGTGGCCGGGGGAGGAGATCCGGCGAGGTCCTCCGACGGCGTTCTTGAGAGGGAGAGAGAGAGGCGACGTGGGGATATGAGATGAATGGGTATGGGGGAGTTAGAACTCCCCCTGCCTGCTTATAACCTCCAGCCATTCGAATAAGTGCTGTAGTACCGCGGTCATCGCGGTAGTACCGCCCGGGCGGAAGTACCGCACCCGGAGCGATAGTACCGCTCGACCAGCGGCAGTAAAAAATTACTGTCGTGCTGGTTGCGGTAGTACCGTATTCTCTTTGCGGTAGTACCGTGACTACTCACGGCAGTACCGTCCCTCCAAGAAAATGCAGGTTTCGACAAGAGGCTTTTAGCAAAGTAAAAACGCACATGCAAGGCATACGGAAAGAGTGATAACACACACTAAAAACATCACACAAGACACTTCTCCATGGAGGAGGTCGGTGGCCGAAGCCACCTATGTTTTAGTTATTTGGTATGGCACCACAAAGAACTATCCTTGGGCCCATGACCAACACTCGCCTTGAAGCACTTATACCATCTAACATGGCAAATGACAAATACTTGATCGGTTTATGCATAATGGGGGGAGGAATAGTTCATTGAGAGAACAATACTCCCCCTATGTCCATGCCTACATCTAGACAAGATAACTATTATTGAGTGGGAGGAGTGTGTGCAAGGTCTCAAGCCACATTGCTCAAATCGATGATATTTAGCTCATGCCTTAACTCGCGAAATCTTGCTTCATCCAAAGGCTTCGTGAAGATATCTACAAGGTTATCATGAGTGTTGACATAGTGAAGCTCGATCTCTCCTTGCCGTATATGATCCCGGATGAAGTGATACCGAATCTCTATATGCTTCGTCTTGAAGTGTTGCACAGGGTTGAGAGAAATCTTGATGGAACTTTCATTGTCACACCAAAGAGGCACTTTGTCACAAGTGACACCGTAATCCTTGAAAGTTTGCCTCATCTATAGGAGTTGAGCACAACAACTGCCAGCTGCCACATACTCAGCTTCGATGGACGAGAGAGACACACAACTTTGCTTTTTGGAAGACCAACTAACCAGAGAGCAACCAAGGAATTGGCACCCTCCGGAAGTGGACTTCCTATCCACTTTGTCTCCCGCCCAGTCCGAATCAGAGAAACCTACAAGGTTGAAGTTTGCTCCTCTTGGGTACCATAAGCCAAAGTTTGGGGTATGAGCCAAATATCGAAAGATTCGCTTGACTGCCACAAAGTGACTTTCCTTAGGCGAGGCTTGAAACCGTGCACAGATTTCCACACTCAACATAATATCCGGTCTAGATGCACAAAGGTAAAGCAAGGATCCAATCATAGAACGATATACCTTTTGATCCACCGCTTTACCATTGGGATCAATGTCAAGTTGGCACTTGGTTGGCATTGGAGTAGTAGCCGGCTTGACATCACTTAGATTGAACCTCTTGAGCATGTCTTGAGCATACTTGGATTGTTTGATGAAGATTCCTTCTCTTCTTTGCTTGATCTCAAACCCAAGGAAGTACTTCAACTCTCCCATCATGGACATCTCAAAATGTGTGGTCATGAGTGCGGCGAACTCATCATTGAAAGCTTTGTTAGGAGAACCAAAGATAATATCATCAACATATAGTTGGCATACAAACAACTTCCCTTTGACCTTCTTAGTAAAAAGAGTGGGGTCGATTTTCCCAATTTCAAACCCACGATTTTTAACAACTCGGTAAGATGCTCATACCACGCACGTGGGGCTTGTTTAAGGCCATAGAGTGCCTTATCGAGTTGATACACGTGATTGGGGAACTTGGGATCCTAAAACCCCGTGGGTTGTTTGACATACACCAAATCATTAATAGGACCATTAAGAAATGCACTTTTCACATCCATTTGTTGTAACTTAAAATTATGATGAGAAGCATAGGCAAGCAACAAACGAATAGATTCAAGGTGAGCAACGGGGGAAAAGGTTTCACCGTAGTCGATACCCTCGACTTGGGAGTAGCCTTGAGCCACCAGACGCGCCTTGTTGCGGATGACAATGCCATGAGCATCTTGCTTGTTCTTAAATATCCACTTGGTTCCAATGACATTATGGTTCTCCTTTGGCCTCGGCACCAGACGCCACACTTTGTTGCATTCGAAGTTGTGGAGTTCTTCATGCATGGCATTAAGCCAATCAAGGTCTTCGAGCGCCTCATAGACCTTCTGAGGTTCAACACAGGAGACAAAAGCTTGATGAGCACAATAGTTTGCTAATTGTCTACGAGTGCTTACCCCCCTTTTGATGCTTCCAAGAATATTCTCCATGTGATGTTCTCTAGAAGCAAGCCTAGAGGCAATTTTTGCAGCACGACGCTCCAATTGCTCTTCAAGAGATAATTGAGGAGAACTGAGTTGATCATCTTGAGCGATGTCAGCAGCTTGATCTTGATCTTGAGCTTCCTCTTGATCTTGATCTTGAGCTTCCTCTTGATCTTGATCTTGCTCAGAGGATAGAACTTGGCCTTGTGCATCATTTGGTGGCTCCCCACCATCTTGTGATTGATCTTGCACTTGGCCTTGTTCGTCCGGTTGAGGGCCTTCACGTTGTTCTTCGGAAGCGTGTGGGTCTTGGGTTGGTGATGGTTCCACATGTGTGGAACATTGTCCTTCTCCTTCGGCCACAAGGGGTTCCTCAATGGGTAGGATATATCCAACACCCATTCTTCTTATGGCTTGAGGAGGAATTTCATCACCTACATCACAAGTACCACTTTGCTCCACTTGGGAGCCGTTATTCTCATCAAACTCTACGTTACTCGTCTCCTCAATGAGTCCATTGGACTTGTTGAGGACACGGTAAGCATGAGAGTTTGTAGCATAACCAACAAATATGCCCTCATGAGCTCTAGATTCAAATTTAGACAAACGAACACCTTTCTTGAGGATGAAACACTTACACCCGAATACCCAGAAGTACTTGAGATTGGGCTTGTTACCGGTAAGAATCTCATATGGAGTTTTGTTCAAGCCTTTGCGGAGATAGAGCCGATTGGATGCATGACATGCGGTGTTGATGGCTTCGGCCCAAAAGTTGTATGGAGATTTGAATTCCGCCATCATGGTCCTTGCCGCGTCCATCAGTGTCCGGTTCTTTCTCTCCGCTACACCGTTTTGTTGAGGGGTATAGGGTGCTGCATATTGATGTTTGATTCCCTCATCACTAAGAAACTCATCCAAGGTGTAGTTCTTGAACTTGATGCCGTTGTCACTTCGGATCATCAAAATCTTTGCTTCATGTTGTCGTTGAGCTTCATTTGCAAAGTTGATGACGGTTTGTTGGGTCTCACTCTTCTTCTTGAAGAAGTATACCCATGTGTATCTTGAATAGTCATCCACAATCACCAAGCAATACTTTCTACCCCCAAGACTATCAAAAGATGGAGGCCCAAAGAGATCCATGTGAAGGAGCTCTAGGGGTCTTTCTGAGTAGATGATAGTAGTGGGAGGGTGAGCCCTCTCATGTAACTTCCCTTCAATACAAGCCCTGCAAGCACGATCTTTGGCAAAACTAACATTTGTTAGTCCACGGACATGGTCCCCCTTGAGAAGACTTTGCAAAGATCTCATATTGACGTGGGCTAACCGGCGATGCCAAAGCCATCCCACATCAAATTTAGCCATTAGGCATATCGCGGTCTTAGTGGGTTGCTTCGAGAAGTTAACCACATAAATACCGTTCTCGACATGTCCAACATAGGCTACTTTAAGAGCCTTGCTCCACAAGAGGGCCATGGTATCAATATCAAAGAATGTAGCAAAGCCCATGAGTGCAAGTTGGCAAACAGAAAGTAAATTATATGCAAGGGACTCAACAAGCATGACTTTCTCGATCGTGAGATCATGAGAGACAACAACCTTGCCAAGCCCCAATACCTTAGAAGATGAAGCATCACCCCATTTGACGTTGGTGGCCATAGATGAACCTAGATGTACGTCCACCACCAAGTCTTTGCTTCCGGTCATATGATTTGTGGCTCCACTATCGAGCAACCATGATCCCCCACCGGAAGCAAACTCCTACAAGAGATCAATGCTTGGATTTAGGTACCCATTTGGTAATGGGTCCTTTGAGGTTAGTAACAAGGTTCTTAGGAACCCAAGTAGACCATTCAATGTACTCATAAGAAGAACCAACAAATTTGGCAAATACATGACCATCACTAGCACGACATAAAACATAAGAAGGATTAAAGTCGCCGGCTATGTTTGATGGTGCGGTGGGGTTTTTCTTGACTCCACCGCCCTTCACATTGTTCTTCTTCTTAGACGTGCCCTCTCCCTCTTTCACAAAGGTTTGTCGGAGAGGGGGAGGTAGCTTGGTCTTGTCATTCTTCTTCTTCTTGGTCTTGGGAGCAAACCCGATTCCTTCCTTCGCCACAACCTCCTTTTGATTACTCAAAAGATTGTTGAGGTTCTTCTCACCTTGTATACATGTTACAAGGCCTTTCTCAAGTTGCTTCTTCAACTTGGCATTTTCTTCAACAAGATGCACATGCTCGCAACATGGGTTAGTAGCATTTGCATTATCAATCAACACCATGTGAGGAAAGATAGATTTTTCCTTGGTTAGCGAAACTTGGAGTTGATCATGAGACTCCTTGAGAGAATCATGCATACCTTTCAAGGCCTTGTGAGCCTTGTCAAGTGTAACAAACTCCTCCTTGAGTCTAGCATGGTTAACCCCAAGTTTTGCCTTCTCGGAGTTAAGCATACGAGAGACAACTAAAGCATGACCGAGATCTTTCTTTAATTTAGCATGATCATCGTTGTGTGACTCCTCAAGAGCCAAATGAAGACCACGCTCTTCCTCTAGAGCATTAGAGAGATCCGATATTTCATCGGCATAGTCTCTACTATGTCCTTCCATTTTAGCAATGGTCTCCTCGTGAGCCTCGATCATGTCATTGGCCTCACCGAGTTGTTCCAAGAGAGCAACAAAATGCTTCTTGGGTTTGCCCTTGAGTTTGCTCATAAACAACTCAAACTCATTCTCTTCCTCCTTAGCTCCCTCACTCTCATCAATACAATCCGTTAATGAAGGATTAGAGATGATGGTAGTGTTGATGTTTGGAGTTACCTTGTTGGTGGCCTTAGCCATGAGACACTTGGTGGTGATGTTCTCATTTGGAGAGTCGAAGAGAGATGTGCGTGGAGTAGTAGCAATAGCAATTGTGGCCATGGTGACCATCTCATCATCTTCATCATTATCATCATCCTCAACATATTCTTCTTGGGCCACAAACCGTTTAGGAGGAGTCTTCTTGTTGAAGTTGTTCTTGTTGGGATAAGTCTTGGCCTTGTCCTTCCGGATAAGCTTGCCTCCAAAGTCTTCTCTTTTCTCATATGGGCAATCTGCAACGAAGTGGCTTACATTTCCACAGTTGAAGCATGTCCTCACTCGTTGCTTGCCCTTGTTGCCACTTGAATTGTTCTTGTTGAAGTTGGGCCTTGAGTTCTTCTTGTTGCCCAAAATTGCCGTGAAGCAAGAGCCATGTGCTCATGATAGGCATATTTGATGTCCTCGGGGCAACACTCATCGTCATCCTCCTCCTCCTCTTCTTCCACACAAGCCTTGGCCTTCAAGGCAAGGTTAGGCTTCTTTGATCGTTGAGCTCTTAAAACCGCATTGTCGGCGGTCTTGTCCAAGATCCTCATAGAAACGAACTCATCCAACACTTCATTTGATGACAAGTGGTGGAAGTCCGGTCTTTGGCGAATGACGAAGGACATGGCCTTATGGTAGGGCATCATGGCCTTGAGAAACTTGCGCTTGATCCACTTGTCATCCGTGTCCTTACTCCCATGATCTCGAAGAGAGACCGCAAGAGTGGTTAATCTCCGATAAAGTTCACGAGGATCTTCTTCTTCAATCATAGCAAACTCATCGGCTTCATTTTGCACAACTTCATAGTTCGAGCGTTGGATGCTAGCGCTCCCCTTGTACATGGTGCCAACATGCTCCCAAGCTTCCTTGGCCATGGTGAAGGGTCGAAGATGTGCAATGTCTTCGGGAGGGATAGCATCTTGAAGTATGCAAAGAACGGACTCGTTGAATTGATGATCCGCAGCTTCTCTCGGAGTTAAGTTGTCGGGATCACGTGGATAAAAACCTTGCTCAATGATTCTCCAAAGATTAGCAGAGCAATGATTTAAATGACGTTTAAAGCAAAACATCCAAATAGCAAAATCAGATTTTTTTATAAACTTAGGAGGAGGCCCAATGGAATTTAAATGAGGTGTGGGAACGGGTCCTCCATAGTGAGTAGGAGGAGCGGAGTGGGCAAAGATCCCATTCCCATTATTAGTAACCGGGGCTTGTTCACTACTAGCTTCTCCCTTGTCGGGAGTAGCCTCCGACACGATGGTAGCGGGACGAACCACTTCCAACGGTGTGGTGGATAATTTAAGCCCCTCAAGCAAATCTTTAAACATGCCTTTGACCTCGGTCGCTAGTGATTCTTTCAATGTGGTCATAGCCACATTGAACTCCTCACGAGAGACCGAGGCTCCCCCATCGGACGTAGGCAAGGATGGAGTTCCACTGGAATGTTCCTCCGTCTCGACTACGTTGTCAACCATACTCTTTGGACGGTAAAGTCCTTAAAAAGAGACGAGGCTCTGATACCAATTGAAAGGATCGATATGGTTGACTAGAGGGGGGGTGAATAGGCAACTAACAATTTTCAGCTTTTCTTAACCAATTTAAATTAAGCAACAAAGTAAGTTGTCTAGATATGCTACTATGATGACAACTTATAGGAAGCAAAGATAACAACCTCACAAGCAAGCTATATAAGATAAACAAGGAAAGCTTGCACAAGTAAAGGGAAGAAATAACCACAAGTGGAACCGGTGAAGACGAGGATGTGTTACCGAAGTTCCTTCCCTTTGAGGGGAAGTACGTCTCCGTTGGAGCGGTGTGGAGGTGATACGCCCAAAACGTATCTATAATTTCTGCTTGCTCCATGCCTCTTTTGGGTGATATTGCTATATTATTTATACACTTCCATACACTTTTGATCATATTTGGACTAACCTATTAACTCTGTGCACCCCAGTGCCAGTTTCTGTTTTCGGCTGTTTTTGTATTTCAGGTTTTCACATTACGAGAACTGCCAGGAAAAATCCAGAAAAATTATATAAAAAATCAGCGTTCCAGAAGCTACCGTGCGCCCGAAGTACAGCCGGGGGGGGGGGGGG
>LR738709.1:106624255-106649298 GCA_902687465.1 Secale cereale
GGGGGGGGCACGAGGGCTCCAGGCGCCCGGGCGGCGCCCCCCCTGGGCCGCGCCGGGGGGGCGCCTGGGCCCCCCGAGGCTCCGCTGATGCCCCCCTTTGGCATATATTTAAAGCGTCTCCCGAAACCCTCGAGACAGGAACTCTTTTTCGCGATCTCATCTTTGTTCCGCCGCCGCCGCCGCTTCCAAGATCGGGAGCACCAGGAGAACTCTTCCCGGCACCCTGCCGGAGGGGAGGATCACCACCGGGAGCTTCTCCACCACCATGGATGGCTCCCGGATGAGTTGTGAGTAGTCTCCCTTGGACCATGAGTCCATGACCAGTAGCTATGTGATGTTCTACTCCCGTTCTTGTGCTTCACTAATTAGTCCTCGTGAGCTGCCCTACATGATCGAGGCACATATGTAATCCTTATGCTGTTGCTATGATGAGTTTGCTGGGATCCGATGGATTATGAGATTATGTTCAGATTTTGTTTGAGTAATATATTTGATCTACCTCTTTTATATTTATGTTCGTAAGTAATTCTTGCATGTTCTTCGTTGTTATTTATTGCTTTGGCCAAGTAGTAGGTAGTGACTCCAAGAGGGAACGTTATGCTCGATTGTGGGTTCATGCCCCTCGATGACTAGTTTGAGTGACAGAAACATGAGTCTAGGGGATGTGCTGTTGCCACAAGGGGAAAAACAACGGTGCTTGTGCCCGCGGGTGCAAGGACTGTTTACTTTACGCAAAGTACTTTTAATGCAGTTGTCTGTTGCTTTGAGTTTACACTATGGGTGGGACTCGCAACTTAATACCAGCGAGATGTTCTGGATAGATATCTCAAGGTGGATGATTAGTAGTAGATGCAGATGGATTTCGGTCTACTTACCTCGGCGTACCGCCCATGCTTTGAACCTCTACCTTTCTTGCAACTTAGTCAGCATTAGTCATGTCAATTGCCCAGCTGTAATTCGTTTACCTCACATAGTAGTTTTATCGTCTTTTGGGAGAGAGACATCACTAGTGAACATCATGAGACTCCGGTCCATATTACCATCATTGATCACATCCGCTATTTACTTTTCCGCTTTTATTTATTATTGCAATTATATCTACCACTACTATCACTTGCGTTTGATCCTTTGTAAACGACAAGGCCGGAGGGATTGACAACCTCTCTGTACTCGTTGGGAGCAAAGTTATTTGTATCTGTGTGCAGGTCCACGTTGATTGCTAATATCTAGCGCCGTTAGAAGTTGACACCTTCTTGTTGAAACTGGGAGTATCAGGGAAAACGATCCTTGGTATTGCCAAGGGAAAACTTCTGCTACACTGCATCTCAAACCTTCCACTTGGGGTAACCAACGAGGGGTGAGCAGCCACCTAGCATGAGTACCCATCTGTATATGTTTTTCATCCTTGCAATCTTTGCTCCGCTCCGGTTTAACTCGGCCAACGTATATAGGGAGGCGCATAACTCATCTTGGAGATGATGTCCGGAAGAAGCTCAAGGCATCTTTTACCCTGGTGGAGCAGCTTTATTCCGGCGCTCAAAGGGCTATTAGTGCCATGTCCCATAACAAACCGGCCCCAACTACCATCCAAGCCACTTTGGAGAAGCTATCTGGTCTGCCTGTGCGTCTGGTGGAGGTGAAGAAGTCTGCTGCACAGGCTGGTTCTCTTATGGCGCTGACCCTGGCCAAAGCATGGGTCCGTGACTTTGACCCGACTGAAGCTATGAACGGCTATCCCAGCAACAAAGAGGTTGGGTCAGTCTTCTCTGCCGAAGACCTCCGTGCTCTGACTAAGGACATGCGCCCGCTTGCCAGTAAGCTTGCTGATGAAGTGGATTTGACAAGGTATCATCCGGCCTATGACTTAGAAAATGAGCGGGTAGAGCGGCCGGTTTACGACACTGAAAATCTGATCCCACCAGTTCGTGGCCATACTTTCGCTCCACATATTGATCCGTCAGATCTTATTGATGAAGAAATGTATTTCCGTGCACTCTCCAAGATTGATTGGCGCGCTCCTGGTTTCTAGCCATTGCCTGAAGCTGATGAAGACCCGAAACAAGTTGACCCTCAGCCTTCGCAGCGTGAAGAGGAGTCGTAAACCGTCCGGTTTAATTTGTAGTTGCTGAATATTTTTGCCAAAACTTTGATCTATTCGGGCCTGCAGGTGCCTTGTAATAGGATAGTTGAAACATTGTCTTTGTCCTTATATGGATGACACAACTTGACTTGGCATCTGCCAATTTAATCCTCTGTTTTGCCATGCTTGATCCGTTTATTTTATCTGTGCCTGCATGAATGAGGCTAAAAGATGTCCCGGTGGTTTACCACTGGACCAATTACACTGCTCCAATACATATGTATATCAAAAGAATAACTGTTTATCACAATCATACCTCTGATTAAGTGTGCATGTCAACCTTAATACGGTAGGCATAATTGAAAGTGTAGGCGTTGATGAGGCTCTTAGCTCTCTTATTTGGCTTTTGATGGCCGATCCGGGTTATAATGAACGCCGGTTTAACTCATGCTGGTGTTCATGACCCAGACTTTTAACTTTGTAGATATATGGACAACCTTGTAGTTGCCCAATCCCAGATCAATAGACTTGGTTAAAAACAAAATTTGTAAAATCACAGAAACAAAGCATTTTCGGCAAATAAGACCATGTAGTCGAGGCTTTTTGCGAGCTGCCAGGCTCCAAATTCGAGGCTTTTTGTGAGCTGCCAGGCTCTAATTCGAGGCTTTTTGCGAGCTGCCAGGCTCCAGGCTTTTTGTGAGCTGCCATTAGGCTCTAGGCTTTTTGTGAGCTGCCATTAGACTCTAGGCTTTTTGTGAGCTGCCAGGCTCTAGGCTTTTTGCGAGCTGCCAGGCTCCATAGGCTTTTTGCGAGCTGTCAGGCTCCATAGGCTTTTTGCGAGCTGCCATGCTCCATATTTGACGTTTTCATCGATGATATACCACCCAATGTTTCAAAAACTCTGAGGGATCTTGTCTTTAGGTGATCATCTCGATTATTGTCATTGGCTGATTCCTTGATGTATCAAGGGCACCGCTTTAGGAGGCCATGGTGAGTTTTCAGAGAAACTCCCATGTGATACTCCTTTGATGTGCTTGCCGGGTACCTATGTTTGAGTTGTGTTGTGCAACAAACTCTCTTTGGTCCCTTAATAAATAACTGTCCTGCATATCAAAATATACGGATCAAAGTAATTGTTTTCTTGATGAAAATGACATATATCAAGAAAGATAGACTTTAGATGGATATCACCTGAGCTTTCAGCAAAACTCCCATGTGATAATCGTTTTGAAGAAGACGGCTGATTCCCCGGTTTACTGGGGGCGCCGGTTTATTTATTAATCATAATATATACATGGTACATAAAGCGGAGCCAATGGCTCAAGTGTAGTAAGGTCGCAGAAGAGCGATGTTCCATGGCCGCTTCGTCTCTTCCTCTGCTGTACGTGAATCTTTATGCTCTCGAACGTCAACCAGGTAGTATGAACCGTTGTGTAGGTTCTTGCTGACCACAAAGGGTCCATCCCAAGGTGGGGATAACTTGTGCATATCTGTCTGGTCTTGGATGAGCCGGAGCACCAGATCCCCCTCCTGGAACGTCCTGGTCTTAACCCGGCGGCTGTGGTATCGGCGCAGGTCTTGTTGATAAATTGCTGATCGTGCTGCTGCCGTGTCCTGTTCCTCATCCAGCCGGTCTAAGCTATCCTGTCTTGCTTGCTCATTATCCACTTCAACATAAGCTGCCACCCGTGGTGAGTCGTGACGGATGTCACTAGGGAGAACCGCTTCAGCACCATATACCATGAAGAAAGGCGTATAACCTGTAGACCTGTTAGGTGTAGTGTTGATGCTCCAAAGGACAGAAGGTAACTCCTCTACCCAGCAACCTGGTGTTCTTTTCAAAGGAACCATAAGCCGGGGCTTGATGCCTCTCAAGATCTCCTGGTTGGCCCTGTCAGCTTGGCCATTGGACTGAGGGTGAGCTACTAAAGATACATCCAGGCGAATATGTTCCCTTTGGCAAAACTCTTCCATCTCTCTTTTAGATAGGTTGGTGCCATTATCAGTAATGATGCTGTGTGGAAAGCCAAACCGGAAAATTACCTTTTTGATGAACTTAACCGCTGTTACCGCATCACACTTACTGACAGGCTCTGCCTCAATCCACTTTGTAAACTTGTCCACTGCTACCAACAGGCGGGTTTTCTGGTCTTGGGATCATTTAAAGGGCCCAACCATATCAAGCCCTCAAGTTGCAAACGGCCAAGTAATTGGAATCATCCGTAGCTCCTGTGCCGGAACATGAGCACGCCGTGAAAATTTCTGGCAAGCATCACATTTTCTGACTAGGTCCTCCGCATCATCATGAGCCATTAACCAGTAGAACCCATGAAGAAAAGCTTTAGCTACCAATGACTTTGAACCAGCATGATGACCACAATCTCCTTCGTGAATCTCTCGAAGAATATCACAGCCTTCTTCTGATGATACGCATCGCTGAAAAGCCCCAGAGACGCTGCGGTGATGAAGTTCTCCATTGACGATGGTCATAGATTTGGACCGCCAGATTATCTGCCGAACCTCGACTTCATCCTCTGGCAACTCACCTCGGCTTAGGTACGCCAAGTAAGGGAGTGTCCAATCCGGAATAACGTGAAGTGCTGCAACTAGCTGTGCTTCCGGATCAGGAACAACTAAATCCTCCTCTGATGGTATCTGCATCGACGAACTATGTAATTCATCCAAGAAGGTATTTGGTGGAACCGGTTTACGCTAAGAGCCCAGTCAGCTTAATGCATCAGCCGCTTCGTCTTTCCGCCGGTCTATGTGGTCCACCTGATATCCTTTGAAGTATCCTGCGACTGCTTCAACTTCCCGCCGATAAGCCGCCATGAGTGGATCTTTAGAGTCCCACTTACCAGACACCTGCTGTGCCACTAGATCTGAGTCGCCAAAGCACTTGACCCGGCTCAAGTTCATCTCCTTGGCTATCCGCAAACCGTGAAGGAGAGCTTCATACTCAGCAGCATTGTTAGTGCAGGGGAACATCAATCGAAGGACATAACAGAACTTATCACCTCGTGGGGAAGTTAACACGACTCCAGCCCCCGAGCCCTCCAGTTGCCTTGAACCGTCAAAGTGAACAGTCCAGTATGTATGATCCGGCTTCTCCTCAGGTGCTTGTAACTCTGTCCAATCATTGATGAAATCCACCAGTGCTTGGGATTTTATAGCAGTACGGGGTACATACTTCAATCCATGTGGGCTAAGCTCAATGGCCCATTTCTCCACTCTGCCAGTGGTTTCTCTATTCTGGATTATATCCCCCAATGGAGCTGAGCTGACAACAATTATTGGGTGGCCCTGGAAGTAATGCTTCAACTTCCGGTTTGCCATGAACACACCGTATACCAATTTCTGCCAGTGTGGATATATTTGCTTCGACTCAATAAGAACCTCGCTGATGTAGTAAACCGGGCGCTGAACCGAATATTCCTTGCCTACTTCCTTGCGTTCCACCACAATTGCCACGCTAACTGCATGGGCATTAGCGGCCACGTATAACAACAGCGGTTCTTTGTCAACAGGGGCAGCAAGAACTGGCGGTTCTACTAATTGCTGCTTCAAATCCTCAAACGCAGCGTTTGCAGCATCGCTCCATACAAACCGGTCCGTCTTTTTCAGCATCTGATAAAGCGGGATCGCCTTCTCTCCCAAAACGGCTGATGAATCATCTCAACGCTGCAATACGACCTGCTCCGCACTCGACATCATTGATACAAGCCGGTTTAGTCAAGGATGTAATTGCCTTGATCTTCTCCGGATTAGCCTCAATCCCTCTGTTTGACACTAAGAATCCAAGGAGCTTGCCTGCTGGCACACCAAAAACACACTTCTCCGGATTAAGCATCATCTTATAAATCCGGAGGTTGTCAAAGGTTTCTTTCAAATCCTCTATCAGTGTCTCCTCCTTCCTGGACTTCACCACTATGTCGTCAACATAAGCATGGACGTTTTTTCCAATCTGCCCCTTGAAGCATTTCTGCACACAATGTTGATAAGTTGCTTGGGCACTCTTGAGCCCAAAAGGCATGGATACATAGCAGAAGGCTCCGAAAGGAGTTATAAAAGCTGTCTTCTACTGGTCCTTAACTGCCATCTTGATCTGATGATAGCCTGAATATGCATCCAAAAAACTTAGCCGCTCACATCCTGCCGTAGCATCAATAATCTGATCAATACGGGGGAGAGCAAAAGGATCAGTTGGGCAAGCCTTGTTTAAGTCTGTGTAATCGACACACATCCTCCAGGTTCCATTTTTCTTTAGCACCAGCACCGGATTAGCCAACCACTCTGGATGAAACACTTCAACTATGAACCCTGCAGCCAAAAGCCTGGCCACTTCTTCACCTATCGCCTTGCGCCTCTCCTCATTGAAACAGCGCAAATACTGTTTAACCGGTTTAAACTTCGGATCAATATTAAGACTGTGCTCAGCGAGTTCCCTCGGTATACCTGGCATGTCAGAAGGCTTCCATGCAAAGATATCCCGGTTCTCACGGATGAACTCGATGAGCGCGCTTTCCGATTTGGGATCTAGGTTAGCGTTGATAGTGAACTGCTTGGATGAATCGCCTGGAACAAAGTCAACATGCTTGGTCTCCTCCGCCGACTTAAACTTCAACGCCGGATCATGCTCTATAGTTGGCTTCTTTAACGGGGACATATCCGCCGGGTCAACATTGTCTTTGTAGAATTTCAACTCCTCCGTAGCACACACTGCCTCCACATATGATGCATCTCCTTCCTCGCATTCCAATGCGATCTTGCGGCTTCCGTGAACCGTGATGGTTCCCTTGTGACCCAGCATCTTAAGTTGCAGATAAACATAACACGGTCTAGCCATGAAATTGGCGTAAACCGGTCTCCCAAACAGAGCATGATATGGGCTCCTGATCTTTACGACCTCAAAGGTCACTGTCTCTGATCTAGAATCCTTCTCATCCCCAAAGGAGACTTCCAGACCAATTTTCCCAACTGGGTAAGCCGATTTACCTGGCACCACTCCATGGAATACTGTGTTGGACTGCCGAAGCTTCTTATCTGTCAACCCCATACGCCGGAAAGTCTCATAGTATAGGATGTTGATGCTGCTGCCGCCGTCCATAAGTACCTTTGTGAACTTGTAGCCACCCACCTGTGGTGCCACCACTAGGGCCAACTGGCCCGGATTATCAACCCGTGGCGGGTGATCCTCTCTGCTCCACACAATGGGTTGTTCAGACCAACGTAAAAAGCGTGGTATCGCCGGTTCAACTGCGTGTACTGCCCGCTTCAGAACCTTTTGATCTCGTTTGCACAAACTTGTGGTGAAAACATGATACTGTCCACTGCTTAGCTCCTTCGGATTACTCTGATATCCGGATTGCTGCTGCTGCTGACGCTGCTGATTGCCTTGGTTGTTGTAACCACCCTGACCATGCTGCTGGTTATGTTGATGCTGACTGTTGCCGTTGTAGTTATTGTTACCGCCGTGATATCTTGGTCCGGAACCGTTACCTTGGTAACCTGGACCCTGAAAACCGGAACTTGATCCGCCGCCAGGGGGTCCGTGGTTATATCTGGCCTGTTTCATGGCCTCCTGCATGATCCGGCAGTCCTCCCACAGATGCTTAGCCGGGTTTCCCTCCGTACTATGTCTTGGGCAAGGCACGCTTAGCTATTGATCTAGATTGAAGGATAGCCCCTCGCCACGCGGGGCGGTTTACCCTTGCGGCGCTGCCCGTTTCCCTGAACGTTGGTATTGGCCACAAAGTCGGAGCCGCCCTCCGCTTTTCGCTTGCCATTGTAACCCGTACCTGCCGGATTGGCTTGCGCCGGTTTACCGGCCTTGTTCGCCTTCTCGGACTTGTCTCCGTCTGCATCTGGGTACTTGGTATTATCAGAATCCCCATATTTCACCAAAGCGCCCATGAGCGTTCCCATGTCGTTGCAATCGCGCTTGAGCCGTCCCAGTTTTAACTTAAGCGGCTCGAACCGGCAATTGTTCTCCAATGTCACTATCGCCGTGCTGGGGTTGATACTATTGGAAGAATGCAAGATTTCTCACACTCGCCGTACCCAACTGCTTGTGGTCTCCTGCTTTCCTTGAACACATGCTGCTAAGTCCACCACAGATATCGGCTGCTTGCACGTGTCCTTGAAATTACTGATAAACTGGCGACGCAACTCATCCCATGATCCGATGGAGCTAGGTGGCAGACCCTTCAACCATGTCCGGGCTGTACCCTCAAGCATCATTGTGAAATATTTTGCGCACGCCGCTTCGTCCACATCAAGCATCTCCATAGCCATCTTATAACTTTCGACCCATCCTCTGGAGCCAGATCCGCCGTGTAGTTGGGTACCTTGCGCGGACCTTTGAAGTCTTTGGGCAATTTTATGCTACGTAAAGCAGGGATGAGACACAGTACTCCAAAGGAACTGGCCATGACTCCCGTTTCTGCAGTGGTGGGATGAACCGACAACGCTTGACGGGTGTCCTCGCGGGTAGTATGTCTAGCCCGGTTTACCGCTTCTTGAGCGTACGCTTCTGTCCCTGCCGGATTATCCTGTCTGTGACGGTGCCGTCTCCGCTCACTGCTGGATACAGCCGGTTCATCCCAGTGTCTCGTGTAACTCCGGCTTGGGCGGGGGGTTGAATGAATCCTCTCCCTGCTATAAGAGTACGCCTGCTGCTGTGTCAGCGCCGTGTCCAGCAACTCCTTAACCCGGCGTGCCTCCATCGCCATGGGGGATGTCCCCTCAATGGGTAAACCAGCCAGTCGTGAAGCGGCGGCGACAATGTTGTCCAACGGGTTAGAATAATGGCCGGGAGGGGTGGGGACGTGCGGTGTTGGCACAACTTGGTGGTTTCGCTCAGCGGCCGGCGGCTGAACCGATGCGCGAGTCCCCGGAGCTCCTCCCCGGTTTACCTCTGGGCGGTTACTGGCTCCCGCTCCTGGTGTGCCAAAGAGATTCTCGCCTCGTAAACCGGCGGTAGATGAGTTTGCTGTCTTCTATACATTACCTCATGTGCAGAATTCTGATCCAACCTAAGCCAGAAAGCTTGGGAGTCTAGCTCTGCCTGCCTTGTAGCCATCCTGGCTTTCTCCACATCCAGATCTCGTTTAGCTTGCTCAATCCGGCCCTTCAGCTGAAGGATCTCCGCATCATGTTGCGCCTTGTCGGCCGGGGCCACTTCTGCTGTTGCGAGTGCCGTCAAATTTTTGACCAAGGTGGATAAGACGTCAGAAGGCGACGGGATTTGGTTGCCTGCCCCGGTTCCCGCTGCCTCTGCAGTGAACGCCCTGGTCACCGAGGGCTCCTGCGTAGACTGTGATCCGGCCATGAAAACAGCCACCCGGTTCGGCGGATCAAAGGGGTCCGGAATACTATCGCCATCGGACACCCCCTCAGATCGGCAGTCCTGCAACAGATACAAAGATTCGGTCTCTCCGGATGAAGATTCATCGTCAGAATAGACAACTGTCTCGCCACCAGAATCCGATCCGTCCTCGGCTTGTACTCCGTGTATGGTTCCAACGAAAACATGCCTCACGGCGGGCCGAACCCGGGCCGATCTCGCACGCTGAGCCGGCTCGACGATGTTGGGGAAGACGTCCGACTCAGGTCCCGGTTCGCCGATCTTGCCAATGAAGACGTGGATGCCGTCGAAGGGGACCCGGTACCCGTATTCGATTGAATCGGCCTCGGGGCCCCAGCCTGCATCGTCGATGTAGATCCGGCCGCGACGACTCTTGGTCATCCGGCCAACTGCGTAACCCTTGAGTCCTTCAAAGCTGCCCTTCAAGAACTCGAAACCATCGTGCGATAGCCCCACGGTGGGCGCCAACTGTCGTGGAATTAGCACGACAGATGTCCGGTTTAGGGGACTTAGGTGTGAGGCCATCGCGCGGGTTAGCTTGAAGAGGTTAAAGCGGACAAAGGACACAAGGAGTTTTATACTAGTTCGGCCCCATCGATGAAGGTAAAAGCCTACGTCCAGTTTGGTGTGGTATTGCTTGTGCCTCGACGAACAGGGAGCGAATCCGCTTGCCTGTGTCTCGAGCTGTCGTTTCTTGTCCTTAAACCATCGCCGGGTCCTCCCTTTATATAGGAGGCGACGCCCAGTCCAGTTTACAGAGTCCCGAGGTCGGCTCATAAACGTGTCTGCCTTGGTCTCTACTCTTTCTATCTTACATCCCAAGTTACATGATACGACGGTTTACAGACCGTGGGCCTTATACATGGGCCCCAAACCTCTATGGGTTGTAATCTCTTGTACCTACTCTACTGGGATTGTAATAATACAACCTTGTCAGTGTAATCCGGACCTTCTTGGCCGGTTTATACCTACTAGTAATATCCCTGATATTACCACAGACCTTCGGGTCCATAGTTAGTACCTAGATGGCTTCTTCTCTCTCTTTGGATCTCAATACCAAGTTCTCCTCGGTCTTCGAGGAGATCTATTCGATGTAATATTTTTGCGGTGTGTTTGTCGAGATTCGATGAATTGTGGGTTTATGATCAAGATTATCTATGAGAAATATTTGGTTCTTTTCTGAATTCTTTTATGTATGATTATAATATCCTTGCAAGTCTCTTCGAATTATCGGTTTGGTTTGGCCTACTAGATCTATAGTTCTTGCAATGGGAGAAGAGCTTGGCTTTGGGTTCAATCTTGCGGTGTCCTTTCCCAGTGACAGTAGGGGCAGCGAGGCACGTATTGTATTGTTGCCATCGAGGATAAAAAGATGGGGTTTATATCATATTGCTTGAGTTTATCCCTCTACATCATGTCATCTTGCTTAAAGCATTACTCTGTTCTTATGAACTTAATACTCTAGATGCATGCTGGATAGCGGTCGATGTGTGGAGTAATAGTAGTAGATGCAGAATCATTTCGGTCTACTGGACACGGACGTGATGCCTATATATAATGATCATGCCTAGATATTCTCATAATTATTCGATTTTCTATCAATTGCTCGACAATAATTCGTTAACCCACCATAGAAATTTGCTATCATGAGAGAAGCCACTAGTGAAACCTATGGCCCCCGGGTCTATTCTCAACATATCAATCTACAATCTACTTTACTTTTCTGTTTTTACTTTCTGTTCTTATATCCAAAAATACCAAAACTATCAAACTATCATATCTCACTTTCATAAGTGACCGTAAAGGGATTGACAACCCCTTATCGCGTTGGCTGCAAAGTTCTTATTTGTTTGTGCAGGTGTGAGGGACTCGTGCGTGGTCTCCTACTGGATTGATACCTTGGTTCTCGAAAACTAAGGGAAATACTTACGCTACTGTGCTGCATCACCCTTTCCTCTTCGAGGGAATACATCGCAAGCTCGAGAAGTAGCAAGAAGAATTTCTGGCGCCGTTGCCGGGGAGGCTTACACAAAATTCATATACCAATTACCTATCACAAACCCTTATCCTTCGCATTACATTTATTTGCCTCTCGTTTTCCTCTCCCCCACTTCATCCTTGCCATTTTATTTGCCCTTCTTTTTGCCGTGTGTTTATCATTCGCTTGCTTCTTGTTTGCTTGTGTGTTGGATTGCTTGCTTGTCACTATGGCTCAGAACAATACCAAATTGTGTGACTTCTCCAATACCAACAATAATGATTTTATTAGCACTCCAATTGCTCCTATTATCGATGCTAAATCTTGTGAGATCAATGCTGCTCTGTTGAATCTTGTCATGAAAGATCAATTTTCCGGCCTTCCTAGTGAAGATGCCGCTACCCATCTAAACAACTTTGTTGATTTGTGTGATATGCAAAAGAAGAGGGATATGGATAATGATATTGTCAAATTGAAGTTATTTTCGTTTTCACTTAGAGATCCTTCTAAAACTTGGTTTTCCTCTTTGCCTAGAAATAGTATTAATTCGTGGAATAAGTGCAAAGATGCTTTTATCTCTAAGTATTTTCCTCCTGCTAAGATCATCTCTCTTAGAAACGATATTATGAATTTTAAGAAACTAGATCATGAGCATGTTACACAAGCTTGGAAGAGAATGAAATTAATGAAACGTAATTGCCCTACACATGGTTTGAACTTATGGATGATTATACAAAACTTGTATGCTGGCTTGAATTTTGCTTCTAGAAATCTTGTAGATTCGGCCGCAGGAGGTACTTTTATGGAAACTACCTTAGGAGAAGCTACCAAACTCCTAGAAAATATTATGGTCAATTATTCTCAATGGCACACCGAAAGATCTACTAGTAAAGAAAGTGCATGCTATTGAAGAGACTAGTGTTTTGAGTGGAAAGATGGATGAACTTATGAAATTATTTGCTGCTAAGAGTGCTTCTTCTGATCCTAATGATATGCCTTTATCCACGTTGATTGAAAATAATAATGAATCTTTGGATGTGAATTTTGTTGGTAGGAATAATTTTGGTAACAATGCTTATAGAGTAAACTTTAATGCTAGGCCTTTTCCTAGTAATTCCTCTTATAATTATGGTAATTCCTACAATAACTCTTATGGAAAGATGCCTTCTTAATTTGAAACTAGTGTTAAGGAGTTTATGAATTCGCAAAAGAATTTCAATGCTTTGCTTGAAGAAAAATTGCTTAAGATTGATGAATTGGCTAGAAGCATGGATAGAATTACTCTTGAAGTTGATTCTCTGAAACTTCGATATATTCCACCTAAGCATGATATCAATGAGTCTCTCAAAGCCATGAGAATTTCTATTGATGAATGCAAAGAAAGAACCGCTAGGATGCGTGCTAAAAAAGAGAGCTTTATAAAAGCGTGTTCTTCTAGTCATCATGAAAATAAAGATGAAGATCTGAAAGTTATTGATGTGTCTCCTATTAGGTCCTTGTTTTTTATTATGAATCTTGATAATGATGGGACTGGAGATGAGTCTACTTTAATTAAAAGGCGTCCCAATAATTCGGAGTTTTTAGATCTTGATGCTAAATTTGTTAAAAGTGGGATTGAAGAGATTAAAACTTTTCATAGTGATGAACCCACTACTTTGGATTTCAAGGGATTCAATTATGATAATTGCTCTTTGATTGATTGTATTTCCTTGTTGCAATCCGTACTAAATTGTCCGCATGCTTATAGTCAAAATAAAACTTTTACCAAACACATAGTTGATGCTTTGATGCAATCTTATGAAGAAAATCTTGAATTGGAAGTTTCTATCCCTAGAAAGCTTTATGATGAGTGGGAACCTACTATTAAAATTAAAATTAAAGATCATGAATGCTTTGATTTGTGTGATTTAGGTGTAAGTGTTTCTACTATCCCGAAAACTTTGTGTGATTTGCTAGGGTTCCATGAGCTTGATGATTGTTCTTTAAATTTGCATCTTGCGGATTCTACTATTAAGAAACCTATGGGAAGGATTAATGATGTTCTTATTGTTGCCAACAGGAATTATATGCCCGTAGATTTCATCGTTCTTGGTATAGATTGCAATCCTTCATGTCCTATTATTCTTGGTAGACCTTTCCTTAGAACGATTGGTGCAATTATTGATATGAAGGAAGGAAATATTAGATTCCAATTTCCGTTAAGGAAAGGCATGGAACACTTTCCTAGAAAGAAAATTTAATTACCTTATGAATCTATTATGAGAGCCACTTATGGATTGCCTTACAAAGATGACAATGCCTAGATCTATCCTTATATCGTGCCTCGCTAGGGGCGTTAAACGATAGCGCTTGTTGGGTGGCAACCCAATTTTATTTTCTTTGTTTTTGCTTCTGTTTAGGAATAAATATTGCATCTAGCTTCTGTTTAGATGTGGTTTTGTCATTTAATTAGTGTTTGTGCGAAGTAGAATCTTTGGGAAGACTTGTGTGAAGTTTATATGATCTTGCTGTAAAAAACAGAAACGTTAGCGTTCACTAGAATAGTCACCAGCTTTTACTGGAGAGTGCTATTTAGTTTATTCTTTTTGCAAATTATTAATAGAGAAATTCCTCACGTTTAACAATTTATTTCAAGTTTTTTGGAGTTACAGAAGTATGCGAAAGTTACAGATTACTACAGACTGTTCTGTTGTTGACTGATTCTGTTTTTCGTGTGTTGTTTGCTTATTTTGATGTATCTATGAGTAGTATTGGAGGATATGAATCATAGAAAAGTTGGAATACAGTAGGTTTAACACCAATATAAACAAAGAATGAGTTCATTTCAATACCTTTGAGTGGTGGTTTATTTTCTTATACTAACGGAGCTCACGAGATTTTTTGGCTAAGTTTTGTGTTGTGAAGTTCTCAAGTTTTGAGTATTACTTTGATGGACTATGGAACAAAGAGTGGCAAGAGCCTAAGCTTGGGGTTGCCCAAGGCACCCCAAGGTAAAATTCAAGGACAACCAAAAGCCTAAGCTTGGGGATGCCCCGGGAAGGCATCCCCTCTTTCGTCTTCATCTATCGGTAACTATACTCGGGACTGTACTTTTATTTACCACATGATATGTGTTTTACTTGGAGCGTCATGTATGATTTGAGTCTTTTCTTATATCTTTTGAGAGATATAAATATGGCCTATGAATTGTTAGAACACTCTATGTGCTTCACTTATATCTTTTGAGCTAAACAGTTTTTGCTCTAGTGCTTCACTTATATCTTTTAGAGCACGGTGGTGATTTTATTTTGTAGAAATTGTTGATCTCTCATGCTTCACTTATATCCTTTTGAGAGTCTATTAGAACAGCATGGTAATGTGCTTTGGTTATAAAACTATCCTTAATATGATAGGCATCCAAGATGAATGTAGTAAAAACTTTCATACAAAGTGCATTGAGTATGATGAGAAGATTGATACTTGATAATTGTTTTGAGATATGAGGATAGTGATATTAGAGACATGCTAGTGGAGTTATTATGAAATTGAGAAATACTTATGTTAAAGTTTGTGATTCCCGTAGCATGCACGTATGGTGAACCACTATGTGACGAAGTTAGAGCATGAGGTATTTATAGAGTGTCATCCTTTGTGTGGAGGTCGGGGGCGCGCGATGGTTAACTCCTACCAACCTCCTCCCTAGGAGCATGCGTTGATTGCTTTGTTTTGATGACTCGTAAACTTTTGCAATAAGTATATGAGTTCTTTATGACTAATGTTGAGTCCATGGATTATACGCACTCTCACCCTTCCACCATTGCTAGCCTCTCGTGTACCGTGCAACTTTTGTCGGTACCATACACCCACTATATACCTTCCTCAAAACAGCCACCATATATCTTCCTCAAAATAGCCACCATACCTACCTATCATGACATTTCCATAGCCATTCCGAGATATATTGCCATGCAACTTTTCACCGTTCCATTCATATGACACGCTTCATATTGTCATATTGCCATGCATGATCATGTAGTTGACATCGTATTTGTGGCAAAGCCACCATGCATAATTTTTCATACATGTCACTCTTGATTCATTGCACATCCCGGTACACCGCCGGAGGGATTCATATAGTCATACTTTGTTCTAGTATGGAGTTGTAATATCGAGTTGTAAATCAATAAAAGTGTGATGATCATCATTATTAGAGCATTGTCCCATGTGAGGAAAGGCCAAAAAAAGAGATGGCCCAAAAAATAGAGAGAGAGAGAGGGGCTAAAAAAAAGAGGAGAAGCCCCTCCAAAAAAATGAGCGAAAAGAGAGAAGGGACAGTGCTACTATCCTTTTCCACACTTGTGCTTCAAAGTAGCACCATGTTCTTCATGATAGAGAGTCTCATGTTTAGTCACTTCCATATACTAGTGGGAATTTTCATTATAGAACTTGGCTTGTATATTCCAATGATGGGCTTACTCAAATGCCCTAGGTCTTCGTGAGCAAGAAAGTTGGATGCACACCCACTTAGTTTCTTTTGTTGAGTTTTCATACATTTTAGCTCTAGTGCATCCGTTGCATGGCAATCCCTACTCACTCACATTGATATCTATTGATGGGCATCTCCATAGCCCGTTGATATGCCTAGACAATGTGAGACTATCTTCCTCCTTTTTGTCTTCTCCACAACCACCATTCTATTCCACCCATAGTGCTATATCCATGGCTCGCGCTCATGTATTGCGTGGAAGTTGAAAGGTTTGAAAAATTGAGTACGAAAACAAGTGCTTGGCTGAAACCGGGGTTGTGCATGATAAGAATATTTTGTGTGATGAAGAGGGAGCATAGCGAGACTATATGATTTTGTAGGCATAACTTTCTTTAGCCATGGTATTTTGAGAAGACATGATTGCTTTGTTAGTATGCTTGAAGTATTATGATTTCTTATGTCAATATAGACTTTTGTCTTGAATCTTTCAGATCTGAACATTCATGCCACAATAAAGAGAATTACATTGAAAATTATGTTGGTTAGCATTCCACATCAAAAAAAATTGTTTTTATCTTTTACCTACTCGAGGACAAGCAGGAATTAAGCTTTGGGATGCTTGATACGTCTCCAACATATCTATAAATTTTTATTGTTTCATGCTATTATTTATGATGTTTTGGATGTTTAATGGGCTTTGTTATACACTTTTATATTATTTTTGGGACTAACCTATTACCCAATGGCCCAGTCCAGATTGCTGTTTTTTTGCATATTTCACGGTTTTGCAGAAAAGGAATATCAAACGGAGTCCAAACGGAATGAAACCTTCGGGAGAGATATTTGTGGAGCGATATCTTCACGGGAGACTTGAGAACCACGGAATAGGGAACACGTGGCATCCACGAGGGTGGGGGGCGCGCCCCTGCCTCGTGGGCCCCATGTTGGTCCCCCTGTGCCCTCCTTCCTCTCATATATACCCATGTACCCCGAAAACATCAGAGAAACAGAGAAAACCCTAATTCCACCGCCGCAACCTTCTGTTCTCGTGAGGTCCCATCTTGGGCCCTGTTCCGGAGCTCTGCCGGAGGGGGGATCTTCCACGGAATGCTTCTACAGCAACACCATCGCGTCACCATGAGTTGTGAGTAGTTTACCACAGACCTTCGGGTCCATAGTTAGTACCTAGATGGCTTCGTCTCTCTCTTTGGATCTCAATACCATGTTCTCATCGGTCTTCGAGGAGATCTATTCGATGTAATATTTTTGCGGTGTGTTTGTCGAGATGCGGTGTGTTTGTCGAGATCCGATGAATTGTGGGTTTATGATCAAGATTATCTATGAGAAATATTTGGTTCTTTTCTAAATTCTTTTATGTATGATTATAATATCCTTGCAAGTCTCTTCGAATTATCGGTTTGGTTTGGCCTACTAGATCTATAGTTCTTGCAATGGGACAAGTGCTTGGCTTTGGGTTCAATCTTGCGGTGTCCTTTCCCAATGACAGTAGGGGCAACAAGGCACGTATTGTATTGTTGCCATCAAGGATAAAAAGATGGGGTTTATATCATATTGCTTGAATTTATCCCTCTACATCATGTCATCTTGCTTAAAGCATTACTCTGTTCTTATAAACTTAATACTCTAGATGCATGCTGGATAGCGGTCGATGTGTGGAGTAATAGTAGTAGATGCATAATTGTTTCGGTCTACTTGACACGGACGTGATGCCTATATATAATGAGCATGCCTAGATATTCTCATAATTATTCGCTTTTCTATCAATTGTTCGACAGTAATTCGCTCACCCACCGTAGAAATTTTTTATCATGAGAGAAGCCACTAGTGAAACCTATGGCCCCCGGGTCTATTCTCAACATATCAATCTACAATCTACTTTACTTTTCTGTTTTTACTTTCTGTTCTTATATCCAAAAAATATCAAACTATCATATCTATCATATCTCACTTTCGTAAGTGACCGTAAAGGGATTGACAACCCCTTATCGTGTTGGCTGCGAAGTTCTTATTTGTTTGTGCAGGTGCGAGGGACTTGTCGTGGTTCTAAGTCTGACAGTACGAGTAGGGGGTACGAATGGGAAGGCAAGGCCCTAGCTATGGTGGAGTTGTACACAAGGTGTTTACGAGTTCAGGCCCTTCTCGGAGGAAGTAACAGCCCTACGTCTCGGTGCCCGGAGGCGGTCGACTGATATGTGTATATGTGAGTTACAAAGATGCGAACCCCTGTACCGAAGGAGGGGGGTGGCTTATATAGTGCGCCAGGACCCCAGCCATGCTCCACGTTACCAAGGGTTCAATGTACATTAAGGCATGCGTTACTGATAACGCCTACCGTAGAGAGTAATTAAGGTATTTACTACGGTGAGTAAATACCAGACCGTTATTGTCCTAAGGGATCCTTGACCTTCGGGGGTCTAGTGCCTTGTATTGGTCGAGTGGAGTTGAGTCGTCTTGTAGGTGACGTCCAGTCGAGTGGGATGTCCTCTTGGGCCGCCTCAGTCGACTGTCTTTGTCATCATAAGTTTTGTCTTTTGATCTTCTAGGTTAGTGACCTTGGGTGGGGTACCTTGGTCGGGCCTATGACCCTACCCTAGGTCTGTAACCTCATCAGTAGCCCCCGAATGGATTGAGGCTTGAGCGAGAGAGAGAGTGCTGAGGAAAGCTCCGATTCTGGCCCGACGCCCCTGGGGTAGTCTACTTCTGAGCTCGCGGACTAGGCTATCCTCCTCAGTCTAGTCTTGGTCGCCTTGATTGATTCTGGAACCGTCGAGTGTGTTGGTTGCTTCTTCCGTTGACTAAACTTTGCGCTAGGCGTCGGGCGCCGTTGGCGTGCGCAGTTTTCGGCGGGGTTGGTTGCTCTTTGGTCGCCGGATTCCACGGGGTTTCGAAATTTGGGGAAGCGCGTGAGGCGAGACGAGCCGCAGCAATCGAGCGGATATGCTTAAGACGCCTCGATCCTCGCGCCACCTTTTTCGCCACGTATCACGTCTGCGCCTGTTGCGTGATTTGTTAAGATCGCTCGGGGCCATCGGTCAGCCACTCGACCAAGGCGCTATAAGTGTGCGCCGAGCCCGAAGCGGGAACACTGTGCGCCCAATCCTTCTTCTTCTGCCTCCGCCTCTTTGTCGTGCCTCTGCTCCTTCTTGCCTTTCTCCACAGCGACGGCCAGCGCGCATGCCATGGGCAAGGACAAGACCGCGGTGATGGAGCGCTCGAAGAAGGCGGCGACGGGGAAGGGGAGGCGGTCCGGTCGGAGCGGATCGTCGTTGAGGTCTGGGCTCCCTCCTGGTTGGATCCAGGGGGATTGTATCCGGTCCACCTTCGTGGCGGAGGATCTGGAGGAGCTGGAGGAGGAGGGACTGATTGCCCGCGGCTCCTAGCGGGTGCCGGAGGGCGAACTCGAGCCCCGGCCGCGGGAGGGCGACTGCGTCCTCCTCGCGACCCACGTCGACCGAGGTTTCTCCATGCCTCCGCATCCCTTTTTTGTGCTTTCTTGATTTTCTTCGGCGCCCAGTTGCATTACTTCGCGCCCAATTCCATCGCTTTCCTTTCCGTGTTCGTTTCCATGTGTTAGACCTTCCTCGGCTGCCGGTCGCACTGGGGCTTGTTCAAGCATATCTTTACTTGCCACTCCCAAACTATCAAGAAGGGGAATCCGAGCGACGATAAGACGCACGTCCTCCAGGCATGCGGCGGGCTCGGAATCCAACTTAGGAATAGGAGCACCTTTCCCCCATAATCTTTCCGGAGTCGATTCGGGGCTGGCAGTCGACTTGGTTCTACTATAAGGACAGTCCGACCCTGGGTCAGTCGGCTGGTCTTCCCCCTTTCTCTCTGGGTCGAGCCAGCCAGCCTCCTTCAATGATAGTGGGTAAGGCCGAGAGGGCCGAAGTGAACATGTTGGTGGAGCGGGTCGTCCAGTTGGTCCGCGAGGGTGTAACAGGGATGGATCTGTTTGAGGTGTACCTCATGCGGAGGATCCAGCCGCTCCAGGCTCGGGACCACCCGATGTGGTTGTACTCCGGCACTGATGACTCGTCGCGAGTCCACCCGGAGGCGGCCGACGTGAAGTACGTGGCGCAGTGCATGAAGTGCATCACGGGGAACAAAGACAACCCCAGGGGGTCTGGGAGGGTCCTCCCATTCGACGCTGACCATCTGCCCGATAAGGTTGGTCTTTGGCTCCCGAGTGATGTTTCTGTCGTTGGCTTGTAATTTGTCTTGACAGATCCGACTGATATTTGGTCAATCTTCCCTTTTTGCAGATCTATACTGAGATGTACTCGCTGCCCAATGGGGATTTGGTCCAGGAGGGTGAGGAGGGCGTGGGCGACGCCACCGAGTGGAAGTCGGAGGAGGAGACCGAGGAGGAGAGTGAGGACTACAGCAGTAGGGAGAAGGTCGAGTCACCTCCCCGTGATGAGAAGCGGTCCAAGGGGAAGCACGACCCAGGGGCCGCGCGCCCTCGGACAGGTCCCTCAGGCTCCCAAACGCCCAAGCGCGCATGCACGGCCACTCCTGACCCCTCTGAGAAGGCGCCCAAGCACCCCAAGGTTACCACGCTATTTTTTTTAAATAATACATTTTATTTAGTAAATTTCATAACTAGTACGTGGCTAGGCGAATTTTCAAAAATATGACCCAATCGGCCAGCAGCAGGCCGACTAGGCCTAGTCGGCCTGCTGCTGGCCGATTAGGACCTTATCGGCCTGCTGCTGGCCGATTAGGACCTTATCGGCCTGCTGCTGGCCGATTAGGACCTTATCGGCCTGCTGCTAGCCGATAGGCCTGTCGGCCACAAGCTCTCCAACCGGCAGGACCTTATTGGCCTGCTGCTGGCCGATAGGACCTTATTGGCCTGCTGCTGGCCGACAAGACCCTATTGGCTAGCTGCTGGCCTATTGCATGCATAAACACAGCTCTTTTCCCGCCATATTTTTCCCTCATTGCTCTTTCCCGCCATAGGTTTCCACATAGCTCGTTTCCGGCATATTTTACCCGCTCTCTACTTGCCCCCACTTTGCTCGTTCCCGCCAATTTTACCCGCTTTGCTTGTTCCCGCCCTATTTTCCCGCTTTGCTCGTTCCCGCCCTATTTTCCCGCTTACCAATGTTACTGCCGAGGGTGTTTACCAATGTTACTGCCGAGGGTGTTTTATAGACTCACAACACAAAGAAAGGTTAAACTGAATGCTTACCAATGTTACTGCCGAGGGTGTTTTATAGACTCACAACACAAAGAAAGGCGGGAACTCGGTAGCGGGAGATACTGGCGGGAACTAGAGAGCGGGAAAAAAATGGCGGGAAAGAGCAAAGCGGGAAAAAATGGCGGGAACGAGCAAAGCGGGAAAATAGGGCGGGAACGAGCAAAGCGGGAAAATAGGGCGGGAACAAGCAAAGCGGGTAAAATTGGCGGGAACGAGCAAAGTGGGGGCAAGTAGAGAGCGGGAAAAATATGCCGGAAACGAGCTATGTGGAAACCTATGGCGGGAAAGAGCAATGAGGGAAAAATATGGCGGGAAAAGAGCTGTGTTTATGCATGCAATAGGCCAGCAGCTAGCCAATAGGGTCCTGTCGGCCAGCAGTAGGCCAATAAGGTCCTATCGGCCAGCAGCAGGCCAATAAGGTCCTGTCGGCCAGCAGCAGGCCAATAGGGTCCTGTCGGCTGGAGAGCTTGTGGCCGACAGGCCTAACGGCTAGCAGCAGGCCGATAAGGTCCTAATCGGCCAGCAGCAGGCCGATAAGGTCCTAATCGGCCAGCAGCAGGCCGACTAGGCCTAGTCGGCCTGCTGCTGGCCGATTGGGTCATATTTTTGAAAATTCGCCTAGCCACGTACTAGTTATGAAATTTACTAAATAAAATGTATTATTTAAAAAAAAATTAGCGGTTACCACCACCAAGCCCCGGAAGGCCCTGCCCAGGATTAAGGTGGATGTTCCCATCGCCTCCACGTAAGTATCATTCGGTTTTGTTTCCTTCTGTCTTTTGGAGGTCGGCCGTGTATGTCGTCGACTCATCTTCGAGGGGTTTCTTCAGCGCTGCTGCTTCCACGACCTCAATGGACATTGACAAGGGCCGGGACGACGAGGAGACCGCCGATGCCGCGACATCCCGCGGAGGTGCGGGTTATAGATCATGTCTTGTTTTTTCGTCGGTTAGGGGTGACGGTCGACTGAACTTCGCAATTGTTTGTCTTGAAGCGCCGCCACGCCATGTCATAGAGCTCCCAGATGACGATGATGATGTTGACGAGGAGCGCTTGGGAGGAGATCGACGATGCACAGGGAAGAAGGGCCGGAAGGCGCCTTCTGGCTCGGAGGCCCAGCGACAGGAGGACGCGGCTCGAGCCACGGTCTCCTTTGCCGACCCCATGTCGACCGTACGTCCCGCTTCGTCAGCTGGAGGGGCCGCCGACCCGATGCTTGTCCTGGCTGTCGACCCATCGCCTGCTCCAGTCGTCGACACAGCGCCCGCTCCAGCCGTCGACCCAGCGCTTGCTCCGTCGTCCATTCTCTTCTCCTCCTACCGCCTCCCGGAGGATCCTGTGGGAGCAGCTCAAGAAGCCACTCGCCAGGCGGGGTTGATGATGGAGAAGACGAAGGCGGCATAAGAGGCCAGCATGGCTGCTTACGACGCTAGTTCTACTCTTCGGGCCAATGTCCAGGTTTGTTTTCTCCACTGGTTGGTTTGGTACGCTGGAATAGTCTTTGGCTTTGAGAGAATCTGCTGCTTTGTGTGTAAGATGATGTCACACCCACTGGGTGAGGGTTTTGATGTGTTTGCTTTCAACTTCTCTTGAACTCGAGCGAGACTTATCTTGGTCGAGTGAGAACCGGTGGGGGCACGCTCAGTGCACCCACTGGGTGTAGTCCCCGAGAAAGTGGTCGACTGCTGGCGGTCGGCCATGGTCTGACGATAGAACTTTTCTTCCTTGTTTTTTTAGCTCGAGCTAGACTGATCTTGGCCGAGTGAAAACCAGTGGGGGCACGCTTAGTGCACCCACTGGGTGTAGTCCCCGAGACTGCGGTTGAGTGTTTGACTCGACTGTAGTCTTAGAATCTTGTTTTGTTGATGCAGAAATCTTGCGAGTTTGGGGCCAAATTTGTAGACCTTGAGAAGAAGCAAATCCAGCTCAATCTCGACCTGCAGCTGGCTCGGGACCATCTGAAGAAGACGCGGGATGACGCGGCCGGTAACTGACGCTAACCATTTGTCGACTGCCTTTTGATAAATGTGCCTTGTGTTTCCTCATGTTCATCTGTCCAGTGACGTCTTTGGTAGGTCAACTGAAAGCAGCCTTGGAGCAGAAAGATCTCGACCTGGCGGTGGCGCAGCAGGCGGCTCAAGAGAAGGTAGAACTGGCGGCGCAGAAGCTGGCCTCTGTAGGCGCGCTCGAGGCGGAGGTTATCAGGCTGAGAGGCTCACTCAACGCAGCCAATCAAGAGGTAACTCGACTGAAGAATTCCAAGTTTGTCTTGAACAACAAGTACGAGGCCCTTTTCCAGAAGAGGATTGACCTTGAGGCCTATCTGGGCGACCTTACCAAGAAGTGGTACCTTGTGCTCGAAGGTATGTCTCTTTTGGCTCGGGTTAAGCTGGATCGGTCGACCCATGTTTTGCTTGCTGACTCGACTCGCTGTTTTCCAGTGCAGAATTCTGTCGCAACTTCGAAGAGGAGACTGGGCGGGTCGATCCCGGCCTGGACCCAGCCAATTCCATCATGAAGGACGAGGTTGCCATGGACATCTTGAGGCTGGAGTCCCGCCTTACTGCGGCCACGGACTATCTGGGACAGCTGAAAGCGGTGATGGCCCGGATCGACACCGTGCTCTGGAGGGGAGTCGTGCAGGAGAACGACCTCGAGTCTCTGATGACTCGACTCAACGAGATCCCCAACCGAGTGCAGGAGTGGAAGAAGTCGTTCGCCCGGGGTGGAGCCGACGTGGCGCTGTCCCTGGTCCGCGTGCACTGCAAGGAAGTGAAGGAGAGGAGGCTCGCAGCGCTCAAGGTTTCCAATACGAAGGAGCTTCAGTTCCAATCGTTCATGGAGACTTTCTTGGAAGCCGCCACTTGTATTGCTGATGGGATCGACCTAGAACAATTCGTTGCGCCCGCGAGTCCGCCTCCACCTGACGAATGAGCTAACTTTGATACTTTAATTCGATTTGCCTCGGAATGCCGAGTGGTCTTGTAATCGTTAAACACTGGTGGGCCTGTGGCCCAGGTACTCTTGCCCGAACCTTGCGGGACTTTTATCTGGATTCGACCTTTTGGCTTACGGCTCTTTTTTGATTGCTTGAATCTTCGAGTCGACGTCTGCAGCTAAGCCCCCGAGTGAGAGGGTTGCTCTTCACTCGAAGTGAGCGTTTGAAACTTAGGCGAGTCACGGGGTCGCAGCTAAGCCCCCGAGTGAGAGGGTTGCTCTTCACTCGGAGTGGATGTTTGAAACTTAGACGATTCCAAGCTACGTTGTATTTGTGGCGGAGCTCGGAAGACAGAGCCACATTATACTTATGACGCAGCTCGGAGGACCACAGCTAAGCCCCCGAGTGAGAGGGTTGCTCTTCACTCGGAGTGGATGTTTGTAACTTAGACGATTCCAAGCTACATTGTATTTGTGGCGGAGCTCGAAAAACAGAGCCACATTATACTTATGACGTAGCTCGGAGGACCGCAACTAAGCCCCCGAGTGAGAGGGTTGCTCTTCACTCGGAGTGGATGTTTGTAACTTAGATGATTCCGAGCTACGTTGTATTTGTGGCGGAGCTCGGAAGACAGAGCCACATTATACTTATGATGCAGCTCGGAGGACTGCAGCTAAGCCCCCGAGTGAGAGGGTTGCTCTTCACTCGGAGTGGATGTTTGTAACTTAGGCGATTCCAAGCTACGTTGTATTTGTGACGGAGCTCGGAACACAGAGCCACATTATACTTTATGACGCGGCTCGGAGGACCGCAGCTAAGCCCCCGAGTGAGAGGGTTGCTCTTCACTCGGAGTGAGCGTTTGAACCTTAGGCGAGTCACGGGGTCGCAGCTAAGCCCCCGAGTGAGAGGGCTGCTCTTTCACTCGGAGTGGATGTTTGAAACTTAGACGATTCCAAGCTACGTTGTATTTGTGGCGGAGCTCGGAAGAC
>LR738709.1:106649700-106668585 GCA_902687465.1 Secale cereale
GAGTCACGGGGTCGCAGCTAAGCCCCCGAGTGAGAGGGTTGCTCTTCACTCGGAGTGGATGTTTGTAACTTAGACGATTCCAAGCTACGTTGTATTTATGGCGGAGCTCGGAAGACAGAGCCACATTATACTTATGACGCAGCTCGGAGGACCGCAGCTAAGCCCTCGAGTGAGAGGGTTGCTCTTCACTCGGAGTGGATGTTTGTAACTTAGACGATTCCAAGCTACGTTGTATTTGTGGCGGAGCTCGGAAGACAGAGCCACATTATACTTATGACGCTGCTTGGAGGACCGCAGCTAAGCCCCCGAGTGAGAGGGTTGCTCTTCACTCGGAGTGAGCCTTTGAAACTTAGGCGAATCGGGTTCGCAGCTAAGCACCCACTGGGGGATTTTGAAGACCAGCGTTTTTAGAAAACATCAATCATTAGAGGATCACTGCTAAATTGTCTTTGAAACAAATTGGGAAATCTTTATTACAACTCGACTGTCGAGTGTCTCAACTGTAGAAGCAGCGGAGCAGGTCCGCTTTCCACGAACGAGGTTTGTCTTTCTTCTTGGCGACATTGTAGAGGTGGTATGCTCCGTTGTGCAGTACCTTGGTGATGATGAATGGACCTTCCCAGGCCGGGGCGAGCTTGTGTGGACGTTTCTGATGCACTCAAAGGACCAGGTCTCCTTCGTGGAATGCTCGGCTTCGAACGTTGCGAGCATGGAATCGACGCAAGTCCTGTTGATAGATGGTCGACCGGATCAAGGCCATCTCTCTTTCCTCTTCCAAAAGGTCGACTGCATCCTGACGAGCCTGCTCTGCCTCGGCTTCGGAGAACAGTTCCACTCTGGGGGCGTTGTGCAATAAGTCGCTCGGCAACACAGCTTCGGCTCCATAGACCAAGAAGAAAGAGGTACAGTGATGGCTTCTCGCCCCTCATTGTATACCCCAAGTGGAAGGTTGAGATGTAGCGTAGCGGCAAATTTCCCTTGGCAAAGATACCAAGGATCGAATCCCGTGAGACTCTGAGGGTCGACAAGTAGGTGTCAACGGCGCCAAAAACTTAGCGGTTGACGGGACCTGCACACAGATACAGATAACTTTGCTCCCAACGAGTACAGAGAGGTTGTCAATCCCTCCGGCCTTGTTGTTTACAAAGGATCAAACACAAGAGATAATAATGATAGCTATGACTGCAACTAGGAAATAAAAACAGGAAGTAAATAGAAGGTGTGATCAGCGGTGGTAATATGGACCGGGGTCCCATGATGTTCACTAGTGATGTCTCTCTCCCAAAAGACGATAAAACAGCAAAGCGAGGTAAACAAATTACAGCTGGGCAATTGACAGGATTATGTGCGCAAACCAATGCTAACTATGCTGCAAAGAAAGGTAGAGGCTCAAAAGCATGGGCGGTACGCCAAGGCAAGTAGACCGAAATCCATCTGCATCTACTACTAATCATCCACCTTGAAATATCTATCCAGAACATCTCGTTGGTATTAAGTTGCGAATCCCACCCAAAGTGTAAACTCAAAGCAACAGACAACTGCATTAAAAGAACTTTGCGTAAAGTAAACAATCCTTGCACCCGCAAGTACAAGCACCGTTGTTTTCTCCCTTGTGGCAACAGCACATCCCCTAGACTCATGTTTCTGTCACTCAAGCTAGTCATCAGGGGGCATGAACCCACAATCAAGCATAACGCTCCCTCTTGGAGTTACTACCTACTACTCGGCCAAAGCAATAAACAACAATGGAGAACATGCAAGAATTACTCAAGAACAAAGATATAAAAGAGGTGAATCAAATATATTACTCAAACACAATCTGAACATAGTCTCATAATCCATCAGATCCCAGCAAACTCAGCAAAGCAACAGCAGAAAGATTACATATGTGCCTCGATCATGTAGGGCAGCTCACGAGGTCTGAACCACGAAGAGCAAAGAGGGGAGGAGAGCATCACATAGCTACTGATCATGGACCCATGGTCCAAGGTGGACTACTCACAACTCATCCGGGAAGCGTCCGTGGTGGTGGAGAAGCTCCCGGTGGTGGTTCTCCCCTCCGGCAGGGTGCCGGGAAGAGTTCTCCTGATGCTCCCAATCTTGGAAGCGCTGCGGCGGCGGAACAGAGGCGAGATCGCGAAAAAGGGTTCTGTCCTCGAGGGTTTCAGGACGAGAGGGATATATATGCGAAGGGGGGCAGCCAGAGGCGGAGGAGGGGCCCCAGGCGCCCCCTTGGCGCGGCCAGGGGTGGGGCCGCGCCAGGTGGCCGCCTGGGCCTCCCCTGGCTCCCCTATGGCCCATCTTTGGTTCTTCGCGAAGCTTCCTGTACGCTGATTTTTCCTATATTTTTCCTGGAATTTTTGGAGCACTTTTAATATGGGGGAAACCTGAAATAGAAAAACAGCATAAAACAGGAACTGGCACTGTGGTGCACTGAGTTAATAGGTTAGTACAAATATGATCAAAAGTGTATGGAAGTGCTTCAATATCATAGCAATATCACACAAAAGAAGCATGGAGCAAGCAGAAATTATAGATACGTTTTGGACGTATCATACGGCCAGTCGACCGGTTTGGAGTTGTCCTCAGACCCCATAAGACAGATGGTAGTTCAGTTACCCAAGCCCCAACTGCATGCTTAAGATCACGCATGAGCCGCGGTTTTAGGCCTTGGAGAATCAAACCATTTGCTCTTTCTGCCTGTCCATTTGACTGCGGATGCGCCACGGAGGCGTAGTCGACTCGTGTTCCTTGAGAAGCACAGAAAGCTCTGAATTCATCCGAGTCAAAATTGGAGCCGTTGTCTGTGATGATGCTGTGGGGGACTCCATATCTGAATATCAATTCCCTGATGAAGCTGATGGTGGTGCTCGACTCGAGGTTCTTGATGGGCTTTGCCTCAATCCATTTGGTGAGCTTGTCGACTGCCACGAGCAGGTGGGTGAATCCGCTTCTGCCTGTCCTGAAGGGGCCGACCATGTCCAAGCCCCAAACAGCAAAGGGCCAGACTAGCGGAATGGTGTTCAAGGCGGATGCCGGCTTGTGGGACATGTTGGAGTAGAACTGGCAACCTGCGCACTTGTCCACAATATCCTTGGCCATCTCATTGGCGTGGGGCCAGTAAAACCCGGCTCGGTATGCTTTGGCCACTATAGTTCGAGAGGAGGCGTGGTGGCCACAAGTTGCCGAGTGAATTTCATCCAGGATCAGTCGACCTTCCTCTGGAGCGATGCAGCGCTGAGCGATTCCAGTGACGCCTTCTCTGTAGAGTTGACCCTGAATGACAGTGAACGCCTTGGATCGGCGGACGATTTGGCGTGCTTCCTCCTCATCTTCCGGGAGTTCTTGCCTGAGCAGATACGATATATATGGCACAGTCCAGTCTGGCATAATCACTAGGACCTCCATGATCAGGTCGACCACAGCAGGTACTTCGACTTCAGTCGGATCTGACGCGCTGACTGGCTGTGGGGGCTCTTCCGTGAAGGGGTCTTCTTTGACAGAAGGGATGTGCAGATGCTCCAGGAACACATTCTTGGGTATAGGCCTCCGAGTCGACCCAATTTTTGCGAGGTCATCGGCCAACTGATTCTTGGCTCTGGGCACATGATGGAGCTCTAAGCCTTCAAACTTCTTTTCAAGCTTCCGCACTGCACTGCAATAACTGGTCATTGTCGGGCTCCTGACGTCCCATTCTTTCATCACTTGGTTCACCACTAAGTCAGAGTCGCCATAAACCATCAAGCGATGGACGCCGAGTGAGATGTCCATACACAACCCGTACAAAAGTGCTTCGTACTCGGCTTCGTTGTTCGACGAGTCAAAGTGAATCTGAAGGACGTAACTGAGCTTGTCGCCCCTGGGGGAAACCAGGACCACGCCTCCGCCGGATCCGTTCAGCATCTTGGATCCATCGAAGAACATAGTCCAGTGGTCCGACTGAACTTGAGTCGGCAGCTCTTGTTCTATCCACTCGGCCACAAAATCTGCTATAGCCTGAGACTTGATGGCTTTCTTCGCTTCAAACTTGATATCTAACGGAAGAAGTTCAATCGCCCATTTTGCCACTCGACCGGTTGCGTCTCGGTTGTTCAGGATCTCTAACAGTGGGGCGTCGCTGACGACTGAGATTGTATGGTCCGAAAAGTAATGGGCGGCCTTTTTTGCAGTCAAGTAAATCCCGTACACAAGCTGTTGGTAGTGTCCATACCTTTGCTTGGAGGGAGTCAAAACTTCGGATATGTAATAGACTGGGCGTTGGACCTTGTATGCCTTGCCCTCTTCTTCCCGCTCGACCGTGAGTACAGTACTGACAACTTGTCCGGTGGCTGCAATGTACAACAGAAGAGGCTCTCCGCTGACTGGGGCAGCGAGCACCGGCTGGATCGACAGCAGGGCTTTGAGCTCTTCGAACGCCGCTTCGGCTTCAGAATTCCACTCGAACTTGTCAGATTTCTTCATGAGTCGGTAGAGGGGCAGTGCCTTCTCACCAAGACAAGAAATGAATCGACTCAATGCGGCCAAGCAACCAGTAAGCTTCTGGACGTCGTGTATACACTCGGGGCATTTCATTCGGAGGATGGTGTTAACCTTCTCTGGGTTGGCGTCGATTCCTCGTTCGGAAACGAGAAAACCGAGCATCTTGCCGCCAGGAACTCCAAATGTACACTTTGATAGGTTGAGCTTGATATCATAGCTTCTTAGGTTTGCGAATGTCTCAGCGAGGTCGGTCAACAGGTCAGAACCTTTCCGTGACTTGACCACAATGTCATCCATGCATGCCTCGACGTTCCGACTGATTTGCTTTATTAAGCACTTCTGGATCATGCGCATGAAGGTAGCGCCAGCATTTTTGAGACCAAAAGGCATAATGACATAACAGAAACACCCGAAGGGGGTGATGAAAGTTGTCTTGATTCGTTGGGTCCGAACAGACGGATCTGATGGTACCCGGAATACGCGTCCAGAAAGGACAAACATTCACATCCCGCAATCGAGTCGACTATCTGATCGATGCGGGGAAGGGGAAAATGATCCTTCGGGCAGGCCCGATTGATGTGCTTGAAATCGATGCACATGCGGAGAGACTTGTCCTTCTTGGGGACCATGACGACATTGGCGAGCCACTCGGAGTGGTAAATCTCGCGGATAAACCCAGCTGCCAGGAGCCGAGCCACTTCCTCGCCAATTGCCTTTCGCTTCTCCGCAGCGGACCGACGGAGATGTTCCTTCACAGGTTTTACCTTCGGGTCGCCTCGCAAATGGTGCTCAGCCAGTCCCCTGGGTACACCCGGCATGTCTGATGGTTTCCATGCGAAGATGTCCCAGTTCTCACGGAGGAACTGGACGACCGCTTCTTCCTATTTGCTGTCGGGTGTAGTGGAAATGTGGGTCGGTGCTGCGTTGGGGTTGATGGGGTGGATGTGCACGGGTTTTGTGTCCTCGGCCGACTGGAAGGCTGACTCGGAAGCCGGCTTCTTCGCCCTCAGCAGATCACTCGGATCCATGCTCTTTTGGTACTCCTCCATCTCTACTGCTGCCATTTGCTCGTCGGCGATCTTCGAGCCTTTCTGGAAGCACTCTTCCGCTTTCTGACGGTTCCCAGTGACGGTTATAACGCTGTTGGGTCCCGGTATCTTCAGCTTGAGGTAAACGTAACATGGTCGAGCCATGAACCTGGCGTAGGCGGGCCTACCCAGGATGGCGTGATAAGCGCTGTTGAAGTCCACCACTTCGAACGTCAGCTTTTCTTTGCTATAATTCTTCGATTCACCAAAGACCACGTCGAGTGTGATCTGGCCAAGTGAGTCGGCTTTCTTCCCGGGGATTACCCCGTGGAACCTCATGTTACTTTCTCTCAGCTTGGACATCAGAATTCCCATATCCCGGAGGGTTGCTGCATACAAGATGTTCAAGCCACTGCCCCCATCCATCAGGACTCTGGTCAGACGCGTGCCCTCGATCACTAGGTTGACCACCAGTGCTTGCCGCCCGGGGGTGGCAATGTGTGCTGGGTGATCAGACTGGTCGAATGTGATGGGGGTCTTGGACCATTTCAAAAATGTGGGGGTCGCCGGGGCAACCATATTTACTTCTCTATTGATGATTTCCAGTCGACTTTTGCTCTCGACGTCTGCGAAGATCACCAAAGTGGAGTTGATCCGGGGGTATCCTCCGTCCCCTTCCTTGTCTTCGGACTCTTCTGATTCTTTCTCCTTCTCAGTCGACTGATCTTTCTGGAAGTTCTGGATCAGGAGCCGGCACTGTCGAGTGGTGTGCTTCGGATATACCAAGTTTCCCTCTTCATCTTTCTTCGTGTGTATGGGGCATGGCTGGTCGAGCACATCATCTCCAGCTTGATCCTTCCCTTTCTTGGGGGCTCGGGAACCTTTCGGCTTTCCTTTGCCCTTTCCCTGATTGACCACTGCAGCCTCTCCCTGAGCAGCTGGCTCGGCCTTGTGCTTGTTCTTTCGATTGGAATTCTGATCGTCCTGTCCGACTGGTTTCTTGCCGCTGCGGAGCCGATCGGCCTCCTCGCCGTTGGCGTACCGATTGGCAATCTCCATCATCCACGATAGGGACATATCGCCCGTTTGACCAAACTTCAGATTCAACTCTCGGTTACGCACGCCTTCCTTGAAAGCGCAAACCGCCTGGTGCTCAGACACATTCTACACTGTGTGATGCAAGGTGGTTCATCGCTGGATGTAATCTCTCAAAGTTTCATTCGACTTCTGCACGCAGTGCTAAAGCTCTGCGAGTCCAGCAGGTCGCTTGCAGGTACCTTCGAAGGTCCGAATGAACACTCGCGCGAGCTCTTCCCAACTATAAATACTCCTGGGGGCCAACTGATTGAGCCACGCCGGAGTAGAACCGCCCAGCATCAAAGGAAGGTGCTTCATGGCCACGTCGTCGTTGCCACCTCCGATCTGTACAGCCACTCGGTAGTCTTCTAGTCAGGTGTCTGATTTTGACTCACCGGTGAACTTGCCTACCCTCGCCGCTAACCTGAAGTTCGAGGGGATCTCTGCGGCTCTGATAGCACTACAGAAACACTCGGGTCCAGAGACAGGTGGTCGTTTGCCACTCAGTTGATCTCTGCCTTGCTCTTCTCTGAATGCCCGGTTCCGGTCGACCCGTCCCTGCACAAGGATAGACCTTGCATCGAAACCTGGCCTCCGGGGATCTGGGGGAATCCTCCGCTCATCGTCGCACAGGCGCCTGCCCTCGTGCCGCTGGGGCGAGTACGATCCGCTTCCCAGAGGAGGCATAGGCACTCGACGGCGGTCATGATGCCCGTGTCAACGGTCGCGTGGTTCGTCGTTCCGACCCAGATGTCGGTCTTGCCGCGGGCCATGTTCCTCACGCCTCGGGGGCGATCTTGGACTGTGGGCCGACCATACGGTGTCTGCAGCCACTGATCTGCTGTGAATCCTGTTGTGCGACTGAGAAACAGCCGCGTTTTGCTCTTCAGCCATTCAGAGCAAAGCTCGGATCTGCTGAAGACCTGTCCCAGCCTCCGACTGAGAGGGTTGAATCGACTCCGCGATGCGAGCCGCGGCTTCGAGGTTCTAGACTGGCGTGCGGAATAGCTGAGTCTCGCGCTGGCGCGATTGCCGCGGTCGTCGACTGGACTCGGGGACCAGTCGGCGGGCCTGTTCGTCGAGTGCGCGTTGGATATTTTCCAAGCGCGCGCGCTCGGCCACGGTGGCCAAGCGTGTGGCTTCGAGGGACAGAGCCTCCGGAGAATCCCCCATGATGGGGGTGAAGAGTGCATCTTCGTTGTGGTGACAAAGCTCAGCCCTTTGCTCGGAGGTGAGGGGTTGAGGAATGTAACCGTCATTGTCGTGTGATCGGCCAACGCCGCTGCCGCCGTCTCCACCGCGAGGAAAACCCGGCGGGCTGCGGCGCGAATCGAACATGAGGATTTCCGCTGCGGGATCGCTGCTCCCGCACTCGGAAACAAAATCCACGAGCTCAGTCGACTGATCGGCCGGCCCGTAGAGGTAACCGTCGGGCTCAATGGCCGCGACTTGAGGGGTGGCCGTTTGACGGGCCACCGCATGTTTCACCCACCGCTGGAGCCGTGAGCGTCCGTATCACTTGCGGCGGCGTCCGGCGGGGATGGGGGACGATGTAAGGATCGATGAATATTGAGTCGACAGCTGCCGAAGGAGGACGCCGCAGGCGCTGGCCTGGAAGTGCGCAGCCCCCCGGGTGGGCAGAGCCTCGACGTCAAGAGGTGCCTCCTGGAGCCACGCGGAGTCGTCGGCGATGAAAACGAGCGCGCCGAGCCGGATCTCGCGGCCCAACGCTAGACCACCGCCTGACACCATGATGAAGGAGGTCGGAGAAGAAGTTGCAACCTCACCAGATGTCGCTAAGACACCTTGCCCCACAGTGGGCACCAACTGTCGTGGTTCTAAGTCTGACAATACGAGTAGGGGGTACGAATGGGGAGGCAAGGCCCCAGCTATGGTGGAGTTGTACACAAGGTTTTTACGAGTTCAGGCCCTTCTCGGAGGAAGTAACAGCCCTACGTCTCGGTGCGCGGAGGCGGTCGACTGATATGTGTATATGTGAGTTACAAAGATGCGAACCCCTGTACTGGAGGAGGGGGTGGCTTATATAGTGCGCCAGGACCCCAGCCATGCTCCACGTTACCAAGGGTTCAATGTACATTAAGGCAGGCGTTACTGATAACGCCTACAGTAAAGAGTAATTAAGGTATTTACTACGGCGAGTAAATACCAGACCGTTATTGTCCTAAGGGATCCTTGACCGTCGGGGGTCGAGTGCCTTGTATTGGTCGAGTGGAGTTGAGTCGTCTTGTAGGTCCAGTCGAGTGGGATGTCCTCTTGGGCCGCCTCAGTCGACTGTCTTTGTCATCATAAGTTTTGTCTTTTGATCTTCTAGGGTAGTGACCTTGGGTGGGGTACCTTGGTCGGGCCTGTGACCCTACCCTAGGTCTGTAACCTCGTCAGGACTCGTGTGTGGTATCCTACTGGATTGATACCTTGGTTCTCAAAAACTGAGGGAAATACTTACGCTACTGTGCTGCATCACCATTTCCTCTTTGAGGGAATACAACGCAAGCTCGAGAAGTAGTAGGTTACCGTGCCACTCTGGCGCGGAACGTACTCTGGTTGACCTACGAGGTTCAGTGGTAACTTGATCTGAAGTTTCATGATCATCATCATTAGCTTCCTCACTAATCGGTGTAGGAATCACTGGAACTAGTTTCTGTGATGAACTACTTTCCAATTCGGGAGAAGGTACAATTACCTCATCAAGTTCTACTTTCCTCCCACTCACTTCTTTCGAGAGAAACTCCTTCTCTAGGAAGGATCCATTGTTAGCAACAAATATCTTGCCTTCAGATCTGCGATAGAAGGTATAACCAACAATTTCCTTTGGGTATCCTATGAAGACACATTTTTCCGACTTCGGTTCGAGCTTATCAGGTTGAAGCTTTTTCACATAAGCATCTCAACCCAAAACTTTAAAAAACGACAACTTGGGTTTCTTGCCAAACCACAGTTCATAAGGCGTCGTCTCAACGGATTTAGAGTGCCCTATTTAACATGAATGCAGTTGTCTCTAAAGCATAACCCCAAAACGATAGTGGTAAATCGGTAAGAGACATCATAGATCACACCATATCTAATGAAGTACGGTTACGATGTTCGAACACATTATTACGCTGTGGTGTTCCAGGTGGCGTGAGCTATGAAACTATTCCACATTGTTTCAAATGAAGACCAAACTCATAACTCAAATATTCACCTCCACGATCAGATCTTAGAAACTTTATTTTCTTGTTACGATGATTCTCTACTTCACTCTGAAATTCTTTGAACTTTTCAAATGTTTCAGACTTGTGCTTCATTAAGTAGATATACCCATATCTGCTCAAATCATCTGTGAAGGTCAGAAAATAACGATACCCGCTGCGGGCCTCAACACTCATTGGACTGCTTACATCAGTATGTATGATTTCTAATAAGTTAGTTGCTCGCTCCATTGTTCCGAAGAACGAAGTTTTAGTCATCTTGCCCACGAGGCATGGTTCACAATCACCAAGTGATTCATAATCAAGTGATTCCAAAAGTCCATCAGTATGGAGTTTCTTCATGCGATTTACACCAATATGACCTAAACGGCAGTGCCACAAATAAGTTGCACTGTCATTATTAACTTTGCATCTTTTGGCTTCAATATTTTGAATATGTGTATCACTACGATTGAGATCCAACAAGAATAGACCATTCATCAAGGGTGCATGACCATAAAAGATATTACTAATATAAATAGAACAACTATTATTGTTTGATTTAAATGAATAACCGTCTTGCAACAAACAAGATCCAGATATAATGTTCATGCTCAATGCTGGCACCAAATAACAATTATTTAGGTCTAAAACTAATCACGAAGGTAGATGTAGAGGTAGCGTGCCGACGACGATCACAGCGACTTTGGAACCATTTCCCACATGCATCATCACCTCGTCCTTAGCTAATCGTCGTTTAATTCGTAGCCCCTGTTTCGAGTTACAAATATTAGCAACTGAACCAATATCAAATACCCTGGTGCTACTACAAGCATTAGTAAGGTACACATCAATAACATGTATATCAAATATAACTTTGTTCACTTTCCCATCCTTCTTATCCACCAAATACTTGGGGTAGTTCCGCTTCTAGTGTCCAGTCCCTTTGAAGTAGAAGCACTCAATTTCAGGCTTGGCTCCAGACTTGGGTTTCTTCGTGGGAGTAGCAACTCGCTTGCTATTCTTCTTGAAGTTCCCCTTCTTTCCCTTGCCCTTTTCTTGAAACTAGTGGTCTTGTTAACCATCAACACTTGATGCTCCTTTTTTATTTCTACTTCCATAGCTTTGAGCATAGCGAAGAGATCGGGAATTGTCTTCTGCATCCCTTGCATATTATAGTTCATCACGAAGCCTTTATAGCTTGGTGGCATTGATTGAAGAACTCTATCAATAACACTATCTTCATCAACTTTGCATCCAAGTTGAGTCATGTGATTGTAGTACCCGGACATTCTGAGTAAGTGTTCACTGATAGAAATGTTCTCCTCCATCTTACAGCTATAGAACTTATTGCAGACTTCATATCTCTCAATTCGGGAATTTGCTTGAAATATTAACTTCAACTCTTGGAACATCTCATATGCTCTGTGACGTTCAAAACGTCTTTGAAGTCATGATTCTAAGTCGTAAAGCATGGCACACTGAACTATCGAGTAGTCATCAGAACGAGCTTGCCAGATGTTCATAATGTCAGGAGTTGCTCCTGCGGCAGGCCTGTCACCTAGCGGTGCTTCAAGGACATAATTCTTCTGTGCAGCAATGAGGATAATCCTCAAGTTACGGACCCAGTCCGTGCAGTTGCTACCATCATCTTTTAACTTAGCTTTCTCTAGGAACGCATTAAAATTTAAGGAAACGGTAGCATGGGCCATTGATCTACAACAACATAGATATGCAAAAACCATCAGGACTAAGTTCATGATAAATTAAAATCCAATTAATCATATTACTAAAGAACTCCCACTTAGATAAACATCCCTCTAGTCATCTAAATGATCACATGATCCAAATCAACTAAACCATGTCCGATCATCACGTGAGATGGAGTAGTTTTCAAACGTGAACATCTTATGTTGATCATATCTACTATATGATTCACGCTCGACCTTTCGGTCTCTGGTGTTCCGAGGCCATGTCTGTACATGCTAGGCTCGTCAAGTTTAACCCGAGTATTCTGCATGTGCAAAAATGTCTTACACCCGTTGTATTTGAACGTAGAGCTTATCACACCCGATCATCACGTGGTGTCTCAGCACGACGAACTGTCGCAATGGTGCATACTCAGGGAGAGCACTTGTACCTTGAAATTTTGTAAGGGATCATCTTATAATGCTACCGCCGTACTAAGCAAAATAAGAAGCATAATAAGATAAACATCACATGCAATCAAAATATGTGACATGATTTGGCCATCATAATCTCGTGCTTTTGATCTCCATCTCCAAAGCATCGTCATGATCTCCATCGTCACCGGCTTGACACCATGATCTTCATCGTAGAGTCGTGGTCGTCTCGCCAACTATTGCTACTACTACTATCGCTAACTCATAGTGATAAAGTAACGCAATTACATGGCTTTTGCAATTCATACAATAAAGAGACAACCATAAGGCTCCTGTCAGTTGACGATAATTTTATTAAACATGATCATCTCATACACTAACGTATAACTCATCATGTTTTGACCATATCACATCACAACATGCCCTACAAAAACAAGTTAGACGTCTTCTACTTTGTTGTTCCAAGTTTTACGTGACTTCTACGGGCTTAGCAAGAACCATTCTTACCTACGCATCAAAACCACAACGATTTTTGATCAAGTGTGTTGTTATAACCTTCACAAGGACCGGGCGTAGTCACACTCGACTCAACTAAAGTGAGAGAGACAGACACCCGCCGGTCACCTTTAATCAACGAGGGCTCATGACGGTGAAACCAGTCTCGCTTAAGCGTACGCGTAATGTTGGTCCGGGCCGCTTCATCTCACAATACCGCCGAATCAAAGTATGACATGCTGGTAAGCAGTATGACTATTATCGCCCATAACTCATTGTGTTCTACTCGTGCATATCATCTACACAACGACCTGGCTCTTGATACCACCATTGGGGAACGAAGTATTTCAAAAAAAATTCCTGCGATCACGCAAGATCTATCTAGGAGAAGCATAGCAACGAGCGGGGAGAGTGTGTCCATGTACCCTCATAGACCGAAAGCGGAAGCGTTTAGTAATGCGGTCGATGTAGTCGAATATCTTTCGCGATCAAACCGATCAAGTACCAAACGCTCCGCGATCTGTACACGTTCAGCTCGGTGACGTCCCTAGACCTCTTGATTCAGTTGAGGCTGAGGGAGAGTTTCGTCAGCACGACGGCATGGTGAAGGTGTTGATGAAGTTACCGACGCAGGGCTTCGCGTAAGCACCGCGACAATATGATCGAGGTGTGTAACTGTGGAGGGGGCACCGCACACGGCTAAAACAATTGTCAACTTGTGTGTTCTAGGGGTGCCCCTGGCCACGTATATAAAGGAGCAAGTGGAGGGGGGCCGACGGCCTCATAGGGTGCGCCCCAAGGGGGGAATCCTACTCCTACTAGGAGTAGGTTCCCCCTTTCCTAGTTGGAGTAGGAGAAGAAGGAAGAGGGAGAGGGAGAGAAGGAAAGGGGGGCCGGCCCCCTCCCCAATTTGTATTGGGATTGGGGGCGCGCGCCTCCTCCTCTCTTCCACCATGGCCCATTAAGGCCCATTAACTCCCCGGGGGGTTCCGGTAACCCCCCAGTACTCCGGTAAATATCCGATACACCTCGAAACCATTCCGGTGTCCGAATATAGTCACCCAATATATCATTTTTTATGTATCAACCATTTCGAGACTCATCGGCATGTCTGTGATCTCATCTGGGACTCCAAACAACCTTCGGTACATCAAAACACATAAACTCATAATACCGATCGTCATCACACATTAAGCGTGCGGACCCTACGGGTTCGAGAACTATGTAGACATGACCGACACTCGTCTCCGGTCAATAACCAATAGCAGAACCTGGATGCTCATATCGGTCCTACATATTCTACGAAGATCTTTATCGGTCAAACCGCACAACAACATACGTTGTTCCCTTTGTCATCGGTATGTTACTTGCCCGAGATTCGATCGTCGGTATCATCATACCTAGCTCATCTCGTTACCGTCAAGTCTCTTTACTCATTCCGTAATACATCATCTCGTGACTAACTCATTAGTCATTTGTTTGCAAGGCTTATTATGATGTGTATTACCGAGAGGGCCCAGAGATACATCTCCGACACTCGGAGTGACAAATCCTATTCTTGATCTATGCCAACACCACAAACACCTTTTGGAGACACCTGTAGAGCATCTTTATAATCACCCAGTTACGTTGTGACATTTGATAGCACACAAGGTGTTCCTCCTGTATTCGGGAGTTGCATAATCTCATAGTCAGAGGAACATGTATAAGTCATGAAGAAAGCAATAGCAGTAAAACTAAACGATCATAGTGCTAAGATAACGAATGGGTCTTGTCCATCACAACATTTTCATAATGATGTGATCCCTTTGATCAAATGGCAACTCATGTCTATGGTGAGGAAACATAACCATCTTTGATTAACGAGCTAGTCTAGTAGATGCATATTAGGGACAGTCTGTTTTGTCTATGTATTCACACATGTATCAAGTTTCCGGTTAATACAATTCTAGCATGAATAAAATACATTTATCATGATATATAAGGAAATATAAATAACAACTTTATTATTGCCTCTAGGGCATATTTTCTTCATCACCATCCTCAAAATGTGAGCCCTCACATCACCATCATTATTATACTTCCCAAGGAGCTTGTGAAAAAGTTGTTGCGCATAGACCTTGTCGGAGCCTTTGAATTGCTCCTCCAGGGCTGCCATGAATTCCTTAGGAGTATCTTTTTTGGGTAGTGCCCCAATTATGTCAGGTGATATGGATGATCTCATCACAAGAATAGCAATGTGATTTGACTTTTCCCATATCTCCATCTTGGAATCATAAGTTTTCTTTAGTTCTGCATACCCCGTGACACCAACAGCGGGAACCACGGGTTTATCCTCCCGTAAAGCATAATAAAACTGATGGACGGTTAGGCATAATTCCATCGAGTTCTTCCAACGAGGGAAGTTACTATCTGTCAACAGTTCGACAGTAAACACAGCGGAAGCTGTAATGGACATGAAAATGTGTATGAGTAATCGACATGAATATGAAAATTTAATGTTGGCAAAGACATGCCATAACCATAAATTCCAATTTTATGCCAAAACATCGTTGGGTATAAATGACATAGAAAGAACATATAAAGTTAACACAACGTTGGTCAGAATTAATTTTAATGTCCCAATATTATCAAAGTAAGCAACATTATTTTTTTATTTCCATGATAAAGCATATTAAATATTCTAAACGCAAAATCTCGTTTGTTCATTTTTGTTTAGAATATTAACAAGTTTGTATTCATAATATTTTAGGCAATTTATGTTTAATGACAACCAGTGCAGAACATAATATAAACTATTAACTTAAATATCACTAGATCAAACACAAAATAACTAAAAACTTAAAATGGGCCCAAATCCACGGTTAGACTAAATGTGGCCTAGCCCAACAGCTAAAGTGGTAAAAAAATGCTGGTGGGAATTCGAAAACGGACCAAAACCCGTGGCCCTGAAGAGGACTATTTGTGTCGCGGCCCAATTGGTTGCTCGGTGCGCTAAGAGTCGTCCGATCGAAACGGACGCCCCAGATGGCACCCGAGCAGGCTAACCCTAGCCACTCACGGGGGAAAAAAATTTCCCCGTACTCAGTCCTGAACTCCAGATCCCCACTAACTCCATTTCGAGGTCGACGGCGGCAATGAAGCACTGGCCTCCCTAGTCTATACCAACATGGTGGTTGTGCTTACCAGAGGAGCGGGCACATGACTAAGTCCGCGCACTCTCCCTTCGAGCATGGCCGCCGGGTCGTGTCCGAGTGGGGTGGGGAGGAGCTCCCTGGCGGGATGGTGCATGCCAGCGGTCCAGCAGCCTTTTGAACGGCGACGTCGAGGCACGGCGGCCCACGGCGTCCTACCGCACAGTCTCTCCGTTGGGAGGGACCCGTGTGGCTTTCTACGCGTCGACCCAAGGGACGGCGACGTCGCGTCATCGGCGTCCTCGCATGGTGCCGACCATGCGGGCCCCAAAGGGGATAGACGTCGACACGACGTCATAAGGTGAGCCCGAAGAACTTCCCTTTCATTAAACATCGATCTGAATTAGTGCTGGAGTTATAGTTCTTCCATAAATTGGGGATTTCTTCGATCTAGGGTTTTTGATCATGCATGTGGATGCCCTTTCTCCCAATTTTTAACATCAGGGTCATGGATCAAATACAATTAACCAGAGTATGATTGTGAGCATGAAGCATTGACATAGGATAATTAAAATTTGATCTATACACTAGTGCAAAAAGGGCCATTTGTCCCGGTTCGTCACGGCCATTTGTCCCGGTTGGGGAACCGGGACTAAACGCTCAATACAAATGCCCTAGACCATTAGTCCCGGTTCTTATACCAACCGGGAAAAATGGCCCTCCACGTGGCAGTTGCGGCTTGCGCTGGCAGGGGGGCCTTTTGTCCCGGTTGGTAACACCAACCGGGACAAATAAGCTTGATTTTTTTCCATGGGGCTAGGGTTTTTGGTTTTTTTCTGAAGGGGGGGGGGTGTGGGTTTTGTATGGTTAATTTAGGGGTTTCATATATTGTGTTAGCTAGCTAATAGAGAGAAGTGTCCTCTCTTATCTCCGTGCATGCTCATATAACAATGCATCATCATAATTAATAATAAATCATCATCGTCGTTGTCATAATAAAAAAGTCGTACCCAGCATCATCGTCATCTCACAACTTCTACTCGTTGTCATAATAACAAGTCCTGCTCATCATCATCATCATAGTCATCTAACAACTTCTTAACACATGATCATAAGTAGCCAGACTTAATTAAGTACACCCTCTCTAAGGTGAAATAGCATAAAACAAGATAGGCCCTGACTCTCCATTATGGAGAATGCAAATTATCATGTCTCCAATTCTTGGCTTTCGCACAATGTCACTTCCATGTAGCTCCCTACGACTGACCATACATTTCTTCCAATCTTTGATTGTCAAGTCTTCATTGGATTTAGAAATCCTGTATGGACAGTTATGTGTAGGATGATGACCTGACGAGTATGGTAATAAGCTCATAACATTGAGGTGACCTTTCTGAAACATCAGAGGAGGCACACAATCCGAAGGGATTTTCTATTGAAAAACATAGTAATAACTTCGTAGTTAGTAATGTAGTTTAGTTTTAGAAGAATTTCTGCCAAAGTTGATCGGCCACAAATCTTACCATGACATCTTCATGGATGTTACCGTAGTTCAACACGTGCACTAGTGGCACGTATTGACCATAATGTGCAGGAGTTTTAGCATAGGTATTGTAACGCTCAAAATAAGAAAATAACGAGACAAGATGATTTTTCTTCTGACAAGTTAATTCCGCACCATCAATGTAGTGGGTTCTGTCTACCATCTTCCGTACATTTCTTGAAGAATGGAAATAAGATGTTAATGGAAATAAGCTATCAATCATTTTGAAAGACACAATATAAATTACTTAATAAATATGTTAGAGAAACTCACATAGAGGTAGAACTGGAAGCTTATCAACAAGGACCCACATGCCATCGTCATCATCACCAAGGTCAAAGGTGACATACATATCCTCCTGAAAATCATATGCCTTGCACAGTGCTCTCCAGTTCGAGCAACCAAAATGGGTTACACTCTCCGAATTGTATAGCTTTACAAGAAAATCATAGTCATGATGGGTCCTGGGATGAATTTGCTTTGTTTCCATACTTTCATGATCTTCAAAATCCAGATGCTCCAAGACATAGCATCTTGCATGGCATGGCATAAGCTAGTCGAATTGTAAAAGACGAAAATTACACGTTGAAAAGAAGGCATAAGTCATGCTTAATTACCAAACAAGACTTGTCGTGTTGCGTACCATATCAAAATCGAAGGCTTCATCGAGCTTAACACTGAAGTATCGATCATCTACCAGGTGTGGCCTTTCGCACAGACCCCGGTCGTCGCCACACCAGTCGCACGCCGGGATCCTATCGTCATCGTCAGATGACGACATTTCCTACATATTGTAGCACAAGTCATGCCAAAATTCAATGGTTGAAAATATAAACAAAAACAATTCAAAATATCTTAATTATAGGACTCATATATATTGACATGGAGATTTGGTTGGACTCCAGTTTGAGCATTCAATAAGCAAAACTAAATCATCTCTTGCGTCCGTACATCGTCGAATATTATCACTAATACATCTCGAATAGTATCATACATATAGCATCACTAATTAATTAATACAACTAAAACCCTAGCGAACGACGGGTATCGGCGCGGGCGGTGGACACCCAAAGAGAAGGAACCATCACATGATCATAGCTCCAGTGAGGTCCGTGAAGAACCTGCCATGTATTGTCGAACCTGCCCTCCAACGCAACCATGTAGCGACGGACGTGTTCGTCCTCCTCGCTGACACGGTGACGTACAACCTCCGCGGGGTCCTCAAGCCTCCGCATCGTCACTGGCCCGCGCGCCCGCCACCAAAGAAGGTTAGGGTCAACAACGGGTTGGCTCCTCACCAAGTTGCGCCCCCGGAAGGAAGCACCTCCCAATACCAGCCCGGCGGAGCCGAGTCCCGAACATGACCCCTCTGATCAAGCACGCCTCCGTTGAGTCGACGACGAGGATGCGGGATAGGCATCGTCGACGTCGATGTGGGAATAATTGCTTGAACTAAAAAAATAAACTAGTTCTATTAATTCAACTAGTTCAACTAATAAGCACTTATTATAAATAAAAATGAACTAGTTCTTACTAAAAATAAACTAGTTTTACTAAAATTAAACTAGTTTTACTAAAAATAAACTACTTCTATTAATTCAACTAGTTCAACTAATAAGCACCTAATATAAATAAAAAAGAACTAGTTCTTACTAAAAATAAACTAGTTTTACTAAAAATAAACTAGTTCTATTAATTCAACTAGTTCAACTAATAAGCACTTAATATAAATAAAAATGAACTAGTTCTTACTAAAAAAACTACATTCTATCAGTAAAACTATAAAAAAACTATAAAAATAGAAAATACATCTAACAT
>LR738709.1:106675852-106686251 GCA_902687465.1 Secale cereale
GATCGCCGAGAAGTCGGGGGTCGAGGGGTCGAGAGAGGTTGCCTAGCTAGTGTCAAAGTATTGAAGAATTCCATGACTTCATCATTTGCCAGAAGTAACCGGGGCATTTTGGTACAAAGTTATGCAAAGTTGTTCTGGAACGAAGTCCCTGATAGGATAATCCGTCTTTTGTTACGAATTATCTTATCCGGGGACTCTGTTCCAAAACAACTTTGGAGAGCTTCGTACCATCATGCTACTGTTACTTTCGCCTAATGATGAAGTATTGGTTTTGTTGAATCCTTTGACACTAGACAAAATGTGACATGAGGGGGTCTAGGGTTTGTGGATCGCCGAGCAGTCGAGGGTTGAAGCTAGTACTACGTTTGCCGTTAATATATCCATCTGTCATGTTTGAATAATAATTGGCATGTTGTAAATATTTGTAGAAACAATGGACGACAACACCCGAGACCTAGCACAAGAAGCGATGTTGATGGACATAATCGCACACGGACAAAATGCCGTCTTGTCGTTTCTCAACGACACCGATGAGCAGGTCGAACAAGAGCTGCAGCTGGAAGATCTAGGCTATGATATTGATGAATCCGGTGACCCAATGCACATGGAAGAAGTAGACCGTGAGGACGGCTCCGGTGACCCAATGCCAGTGCAAGAAGGAGACCGTGATGCTGGCTCCGGTGACCGAACCGAGTCCGGCCAGGAGGTATATATGTTAGTTAAGTATGTGCTGACTAGTTAATTGATTCATTCATTAACTCTCGTCTTTGTTCCTTTTTCTTGCCCTCCGGATCGAGCAAATCTTCGGTAACGAGACGAGGAGCGAAGAAAAAGTTGAGGCCGGATGAAAAGTTTGAGATCTCAGAAATCTCGCGCTCCGGCGAGCCGATTGCACCCATCCGGACAAAGAACACATTTGTTAATCAGTGCGGGGTTCTGGTTAGGGACAAGATCCCGATCAGCATCCATCAATGGTTAAAGCCGGCTGCAAACGACGCTCAGGTGACTTATGTCACTGATATGCAGAAAGAAGATCTTTGGACTGAGCTGAAGTCAAATTCCGTCCTACCGCGAGAGGTTGATCCAGCGAACCCAGTTAAAGAGGAGTTAATCAAGTCTGCTGCACTTTCGAAGATGGCAGACCAATTCAGGGCATGGAAGAAAAAACTGAATAAGTTTGTCAAAGATAAAAAGACTCCAGAATTCGTGGGCATATATGAGAAGATCAAAGATGACTGGCCCGCATTTGTGGCCCATAAGAAGTCGGAAAAGAGTCAGAAGATGTCGGAGACAAACCGGATAAATGCTGCGAAGAAGATGCATCACCATCGCACGGGGTCGGGCGGCTACCTCGTAGCCCGGCCTAAGTGGGCCAAGGCTGAGAATGATCTGCTTCAGAAAGGGATCGAACCAGAGACAATGCACTGGCCAGAACGTTGCCGGACTTGGTTCTTCGGGGCTGGCGGAACCTTGGACCCTGTAACAGGGTGGTGCATTTGGACGGACAAGCAATTGGAAACACCACTCAGGAAGATGCGACAGTATATCAAAGCAGCGCATGAAGGGACGTTCATCCCCGACAGAGAGAACGACGAGCTGACAATGGCCCTCGGGAATCCTAAGCACCCTGGACGGACACGAGGCACGCCAGGCTCCCTTCCGTGGCGTGCTGGGTTTCCGGACGCAGGAGGCTACAAATGCCACGACAGGAGGAAGAAAATGGAGCAGACCGAAATCCAGGCACTGCGGGCCAGAATACAAGCGATAGAGGAACGGGAAGCAAATCGGGAGAAAAGAATTGCCGAAGCTTCCCCCGAAGCTACCCCGCCATCTCAGCGGAGAAGCAGCATGGCTTCCACCGAGCTGCTTCAGCCAGAGCCTGCCTTGACGGCTACTGCCAAGAATCCTGTGGATGCTATCACGCAGGCACAAAATTGCCACCTTATGGCACAGTGGATGAATCTGAAGGTCAAGGCGGCTGCTGGCTCTGTTTATCCTTCTGGACCCGACGACACTTTTCACTGCCGGCCGATTCCAGAAGGATATGCTAGGGTGATGGTCGACGAAATAACGGAGGGATTTGAGGAGCTCCAGCTTGACCACCCTACCGGTGAAGGGGAGACTCGGCTGGGTTCTTCACTGAAGACTCCATGCCTATGGCGGAAGGACCTAATCAACATTCTCAACTGGACGCCTCCGCCTCCTCCTCCTCCTCCTCCTCCGGCGAGTCAGGGCAATCTGCCTCCTCCACCGCCTCCTCCTCCGGCGAGTGACCATCAGGGCACTCCGGCTCCTTCTCCGGCGCGTGGCGGCACTCCGCCTCCTTCGCCGCCGGCGCGTGGCGGCACTCCGCCTCCTTCGCCACCGGCGCGCCTGAGCAGCCAGCCTGCTCCTCCTTCTCTACCTAATCAGCAAGGGCGGAAGAGACCTGCCGCCGCTCCGGCTGCTCCTGCTCCGGCGCGTAAGCAAGTAAAAAAGACAGCCGCTTCGTCTGGTCCGGCGACGTCTACCACTGCCAGAGGCGGGAGGCGATGCAGATTCGGTCCTTCTCTCACGCCTCTAGAGAAGTTACCGTACGAGAGGTCCGACGAGGAAAACACGAAGATCGCTCAAGGCCAAGTGAAGGACTTTTTTGAAGGGTTGAAAGCACAGAGACATCCACCTCCGGAGGAGAAGATAGATGCGGTGAAAGCAAAGCGCACTCTTGCTGCCCTGAAGCAACCAGCGCAAAGTAAGCCGCAGGACAACTATGACCGCATGATCCAAAAGACATATCAAGCAGTGAAGCGGTCGGGAAGTACTAAAAGTGATCAGAGGTTAGCAGAAGGGCGAGCTGGGAAACAAATTGCCCAGCTCGGCGAACAAGCGGACCAATCGTGCCCCCCGCTCAAGGTGTCTAGCGACATGGTCGCTAATGATCCGAGGATGGTGCCCGGTTATACCAATCTTGCAGATTACGCGTCCGACGATGTACACTATGATTTCTTGGAAGTGCAGATAGAAAGAGACGAGTACAAAAAGCCTCTCGTCAAAAATGAAAGATCTCTATCAACGAATATGCGAAGATTGCCTGATTGGTACTTGAAAATCTGCAGAGAGTCTGGGGGAGGAATAACTTGTATTTGAGAGTTAAACCGGAGCATGACCTCATTGGAATTGACCTGTTGCCTGTTCCATTTGAGGAGTTCTATCAGTTTTTCAATCAATTGGCCCTCGATAAAACAACGGTCACCTGCTACTGTCTGTAAGTAGTACTACTTCTGTCATTAAGTCTCTCTATATAGCTGATCTTCATTGCATGTATTTATAATTATCCTCACTATATTATGCAGATTGAAGATCGTCGAATTGAAGAAAAGACAAGTAGGTGATATTGGGTTTATTAACACATACCTCATAGATGCAACCGAGGTTAAATTGCGTCCCGACGATACCGAGACCAACTTGCTACGATCGTTGGTGGTAAATGAAAACAAAGATATAATACTCTTTCCTTACAACTTCAAGTGAGTGTTAATGTCTTGTGCATATTTGGTTTCCCTTATATATCAGTCAAGGTTATAGTGATGTAATTGATGATCTCATGCATTCGTGCGCAGCTTCCACTATATTCTCTTAGAGATTAAGCTTGAGAAGGGAGTAGTAACTGTCTTCGACTCTAAACGTAAAGATCCCGAGGAGTATGCGGACATGACTCAAATGCTAGCCAGGTAAGTTAAATCGATCAATATTATCCACCATGCATATATATCAGCAACTTCATTTCTGATATCAACTAATTGTTTTCTTTGTCTGGCAGGGCTTGGAAAAAATTCACCAAAAAAGCTCCGGGACTGCCGAAGAAGCTACAATTTAGATACCCGAAAGTAAGTACTATATAGTAGCATGTTCCGCGCGTGCATCTCCTATATCTTGATTCAAGCGCTAGTTTCATCAATACCAATTTGGCATTCTTTGCTTATGATCAGTTTGATTGAACTCTATTTCTTGTAAAGTGGTTGTGGCAGGAACCCGGGAATGATTATTGTGGATACTACATTTGCGAGTCCATACGCCACACGACCTGTGAGCGGGGCTACACTGATGAACAATTTGAAGTGCGTAAGCAATCAATAATATTCACAAATTTATAGCATCATTTCATGTATTGACCCCCTACTTCAAATTAGATGTTTCGGATGCGGGATGAACTCCTAACACCAGATCGTCTGCGAGCAATTCAAGAGGAATTGGCAGCATTCTTCCTTGAACACGTGATCGTTGAAGACGGAGAATACTATGTGGACCATGCATCCATGTGCTAGGAGATTATTTTTGTAAGAGATAATTATTGTATATATGTGCCCGGTAGTGTCGGATAGATATACGAGAACTTGTTGTTCGACCAATCTCTCGGAGAAGGAGAGGTGGTCGATATTACTTCTCTCTGTATGCGTATATATATATATGTTGATTATACGATCTTCTGTTCCCTTCGTTTGCTTAGTAGCTAGCAGCTAGCTAGCTAGCTAGCGTGACTCTAGTCCTCTCTATATACGTATGTGTAGTATGTAGCGTCGACCAAGCACGGACATAAGAGAGAACACTTCTCTCTATTAATTAGCTAGCTAACACAATATATGAAACACCTAAATTAACCCCCCAAAACCTAAAACCCCCCTCCCCTTTCAAAAAAAAACAAAAACCACAGCCACAGAAATGCTGACGCGTGGATGCCTTTTGGTCCCGGTTGGTACCACCAACCGGGACTAAAGCCCCTCCTGCCTGGACTCGGTGCACAGGCCACGTGGACACCCTTCTGCCCCGGTTCTGGATTGAACCGGGACTAAAGGGTCAGAGCATTAGTACCGACCCTCTTGTCCCGGTTCTGGAATCGGGGCTAAAAGGCCCAAATGAACCGGGGCTAAAGACCCTTTATCTACTAGTGCCTGTTTATAAGCGTTGCTGCCCCTTCTAGGTCGAGCTCCTCTCTAATGCAGGCTTACGGGCCTAAACACACTACATCTGCCTGTGGGCCTACTGGGCCTTCTACGGGCCTGAATCCTGGCCCAAGGTTGGGTTTCAAGTCGTATTCAGGCCGTGGTGGCCCAGTAGGTGGCATTTTATTATTATTTTTTCATTTTCTTTTCTTTCTTGCTTTATTTTTTTAATTTTGTTTCTACTTTCAACAAAATACTCAATGTTGTATTTTTATTTATTTTATTAAAGTTTATTTATTTTACATTATTAAAGTTTATTTTGTTTCCACTTATTTATTTTATTTTTATTCTACTTATTTAGTTTATTTTATTTTTTTGCTTTTTTATCTATATTATGTAAATTCTATTTGCTTTTAATGTTTCGAACAGGAAATACATTGATAATTTTAGTTGCATAAATTTTATATAATTTTAGTTTCAATAATACACTAGTAGATAAAGGGTCATCAGACCCGGTTCATTTGGGCCTTTTAGCCCCGGTTCCAGAACCGGGACAAGAGGGTCGGTACTAATGCTCTGACCCTTTAGTCCCGGTTCAATCCAGAACCGGGGCAGAAGGGTGTCCACGTGGCCTGTGCACCGAGCCCAGGCAGGAGGGGCTTTAGTCCCGGTTGGTGGTACCAACCGGGACCAAAAGGCATCCACGCGTCAGCATTTCTGTGGCTGTGGTTTTTGTTTTTTTTTTTGAAAGGGGAGGGGGGTTTTAGGTTTTGGGGGGTTAATTTAGGTGTTTCATATATTGTGTTAGCTAGCTAATTAATAGAGAGAAGTGTTCTCTCTTATGTCCATGCTTGGTCGACGCTACATACTACACATACGTATATAGAGAGGACTAGAGTCACGCTAGCTAGCTAGCTAGCTGCTAGCTACTAAGCAAACGAAGGAAACAGAAGATCGTATAATCAACATATATATATATGCATACAGAGAGAAGTAATATCGACCACCTCTCCTTCTCCGAGAGATTGGTCGAACAACAAGTTCTCGTATATCTATCCGACACTACCGGGCACATATATAAAATAATTATCTCTTACAAAAATAATCTCCTATCATATGGATGCATGGTCCACATAGTATTCTCCGTCTTCAGCGATCACGTGTTCAAGGAAGAATGCCGCCAATTCCTCTTGAATTGCTCGCAGACGATCTGGTGTTAGGAGTTCATCCCGCATCCGAAACATCTAATTTGAAGTAGGGGGTCAATACATGAAATGATGCTATAAATTTGTGAATATTATTGATTGCTTACGCACTTCAAATTGTTCATCAGTGTAGCCCCGCTCACAGGTCGTGTGGCGGATGGACTCGCAAATGTAGTATCCACAATAATCATTCCCGGGTTCCTGCCACAACCACTTTACAAGAAATAGAGGTCAATCAAACTGATAAGCAAGAATGCCAAATTGGTATTGATGAAACTAGCGCTTGAATCAAGATATAGGAGATGCGCGCGCGGAACATGCTACTATATAGTACTTACTTTCGGGTATCTAAATTGTAGCTTCTTCGGCAGTCCCGGAGCTTTTTTGGTGAATTTTTTCCAAGCCCTGCCAGACAACGAAAACAATTAGTTGATATGAGAAATATGAAGTTGCTGATATATATGCATGGTGGATAATATTGATCGATTTAACTTACCTGGCTAGCATTTGAGTCATGTCCGCATACTCCTCGGGATCTTTACGTTTAGAGTCGAAGACAGTTACTACTCCCTTCTCAAGCTTAATCTCTAAGAGAATATAGTGGAAGCTGCGCACGAATGCATGAGATCATCAATTACATCACTATAACCTTGACTGATATATAAGGGAAACCAAATATGCACAAGACATTAACACTCACTTGAAGTTGTAAGGAAAGAGTATTATATCTTTGTTTTCATTTACCACCAACGATCGTAGCAAGTTGGTCTCGGTATCGTCGGGACGCAATTTAACCTCGGTTGCATCTATGAGGTATGTGTTAATAAACCCAATATCACCTACTTGTCTTTTCTTCAATTCGACGATCTTCAATCTGCATAATATAGTGAGGATAATTATAAATACATGCAATCAAGATCAGCTATATAGAGAGACTTAATGACAGAAGTAGTACTACTTACAGACAGTAGCAGGTGACCGTTGCTTTATCGAGGGCCAATTGATTGAAAAACTGATAGAACTCCTCAAATGGAATAGGCAACAGGTCAATTCCAACGAGGTCAAGCTCCGGTTTAACTCTCACATACAAGCTATCCCTCCCCCCAGACTCTCTGGAGATTTTCAAGTACCAATCATGCAATCTTCGCATATTCGTTGATAGAGATCTTTCATTTTTGACGAGAGGCTTTTTGTACTCGTATCTTTCTATCTGCACTTCCAAGAAATCATAGTGTACATCGTCGGACGCGTAATCTGCAAGATTGGTATAACCGGGCACCATCCTCGGATCATTAGCGACCATGTCGCTAGACACCTTGAGCAGGGGGCACGATTGGTCCGCTTGTTCGCCGAGCTGGGCAATTTGTTATCCAGCTCGTCCTTCTGCTAACCTCTGATCACTTTTAGTACTTCCCGACCGCTTCGCTGCTTGATATGACTTTTGGATCATGCGGTCATAGTTGTCCTGTGGCTTACTTTGCGCTGGTTGCTTCAGGGCAGCAAGAGTGCGCTTTGCTTTCACCGCATCTATCTTCTCCTCCGGAGGTGGATGTCTCTGTGCTTTCAACCCTTCAAAAAAGTCCTTCACTTGGCCTTGAGCGATCTTTGTGTTTTCCTCGTCGGACCTCTCGTACGGTAACTTCTCTAGAGGCGTGAGAGAAGGACCGAATCTGCATTGCCTCCCGCCTCTGGCTGTACTGGTAGACGTCGCCGGACCAGACGAAGCGGCTGTCTTTTTTACTTGCTTAGGCGCCGGAGCAGGAGCAGCCGGAGCGGCGGCAGGTCTCTTCCGCCCTTGCTGATTAGGCGGAGAAGGAGGAGCAGGCTGGCTGCTCGGGCGCGCCCGCGGCGAAGGAGGCGGAGTGCCGCCACGCGCCGGCGGCGAAGGAGGCGGAGTGCCGCCACGCGCCGGAGAAGGAGCCGGAGTGCCCTGATGGTCACTCGCCGGAGGAGGAGGCGGTGGAGGAGGCGGGGTGCCCTGACTCGTCGTCGGAGGAGGAGGAGGCGGAGGCGTCCAGTTGAGAATGTTGATTAGGTCCTTCCGCCATAGGCATGGAGTCTTCAGTGAAGAACCCAGCCGAGTCTCCCCTTCACCGGTAGGGTGGTCAAGCTGGAGCTCCTCAAATCCCTCCGTTATTTCGTCGACCATCACCCTAGCATATCCTTCTGGAATCGGCCGACAGTGAAAAGTGTCGTCAGGTCCAGAAGGATAAACAGAGCCAGCAGCCGCCTTGACCTTCAGATTCATCCATTGTGCCATAAGGTGGCAATTTTGTGCCTGCGTGATAGCATCCACAGGATTCCTGGCACTAGCCGTCAAGGCAGGCTCTGGCTGAAGCAGCTCGGTGGAAGCCACGCTGCTTCTCCACTGAGATGGCGGGGTAGCTTCGGGGGAAGCTTCGGCAATTCTTTTCTCCCGATTTGCTTCCCGTTCCTCTATCGCTTGTATTCTGGCCCGCAGCGCCTGGATTTCGGTCTGCTCCATTTTCTTCCTCCTGTCGTGGCATTTGTAGCCTCCTACGTCCGGAAACCCAGCACGCCATGGAAGGGAGCCTGGCGTGCCTCGTGTCCGTCCAGGGTGCTCAGGATTCCCGAGGGCCATTGTCAGCTCGTCGTTCTCTCTGTCGGGGAAGAACGCCCCTTCATGCGCTGCTTTGATATACTGCCGCATCTTCCTGAGTGGTGTTTCCAATTGCTTGTCCGTCCAAATGCACCACCCTGTTACAGGGTCCAAGGTTCCGCCAGCCCCGAAGAACCAAGTCCGGCAACGTTCTGGCCAGTGCATTGTCTCTGGTTCGATCCCTTTCTGAAGCAGATCATTCTCAGCCTTGGCCCACTTAGGCCGGGCTACGAGGTAGCCGCCCGACCCCGTGCGATGGTGATGCTTCTTCTTCGCAGCATTTATCCAGTTTGTCTCCGACATCTTCTGACTCTTTTCCGACTTCTTATGGGCCACAAATGCGGGCCAGTCATCTTTGATCTTCTCATATATGCCCACGAATTCTGGAGTCTTTTTATCTTTGACAAACGTATTCAGTTTTTTCTTCCATGCCCTGAATTGGTCTGCCATCTTCGAAAGTGCATCAGACTTGATTAACTCCTCTTTAACTGGGTTCGCCGGATCAACCTCTCGCGGTAGGACGAAATTTGACTTCAACTCAGTCAAAAGATCTTCTTTCTGCATATCAGTGACATAAGTCACCTGAGCGTCGTTTGCAGCCGGCTTTAACCATTGATGGATGCTGATCGGGATCTAGTCCCTAACCAGAACCCCGCACTGATTAACAAATGTGTTCTTTGTCCGGATGGGTGCAATCGGCTCGCCAGAGCGCGAGATTTCTGAGATCTCAAACTTTTCATCCGGCCTCAACTTTTTCTTCGCTCCTCGTCTCTTTACCGAAGATTTGCTCGATCCGGAGGGCTAGAAAAAGGAACAAAGACGAGAGTTAATGAATGAATCAATTAACTAGTCAGCACATGCTTAACTAACATATATACCTCCTGGCCGGACTCGGTTCGGTCACCGGAGCCAGCATCACGGTCTCCTTCTTGCACCGGCATTGGGTCACCGGAGCCGTCCTCACGGTCTACTTCTTCCATGTGCATTGGGTCACCGGATCCATCAATATCATAGCCTAGATCTTCCAGCTGCAGCTCTTTTTCGACCTAGTCATCGGTGTCGTTGAGAAACGACAAGACGGCATTTTGTCCGTCTGCGATTAGGTCCATCAACATCGCTTCTTGTGCTAGGTCTCGGGTGTTGTGGTCCATTGTTTCTACAAATATTTACAACATGCCAATTATTATTCAAACATGACAGATGGATATATTAATGGCAAACGTAGAACTAGCTTCAACCCTCGACTGCTCGGCGATCCACAAACCCTAGACCCCCTCATGTCGCATTTTGTCTAGTGTCAAAGGATTCAACAAAACCAATACTTCATCATATGGCGAAAGTAACAGTAGCATGATGGTACGAAGCTCTCCAAAGTTGTTTTGGAACGGAGTCCCCGGATAAGATAATTCGTAACAAAAGACGGATTATCCTATCAGGGACTTCGTTCCAGAACAACTTTGCATAACTTTGTACCAAAATGCCCCGGTTACTTCTGGCAAATGATGAAGTCATGGAATTCTTCAATACTTTGACACTAGCTAGGCAACCTCTCTCGACCCCTCGACCCCCGACTTCTCGGCGATCCACAACCCTAGTCCCCCTCATGTCACCTTTTGTCTAGTGTCAAAGGATTCAACAAACCAATACTTCATCAT
>LR738709.1:106691411-106768005 GCA_902687465.1 Secale cereale
CTTGAAAGAACTATGTGGCGCTTTGGCTCATCGTATGATGTATTCGCTTCCTTATCTTTTCTTTTTCTCGGTCTGGTAGACATGTCCTTCACATAGATAACCTGTGCCACATCATTGGCTAGGACGAACGGTTCGTCAGTGTATCCAAGATTTTTCAGATCCACTGTTGTCATTCCGTACTGTGGGTCTACCTGTACCCCGCCTCCTGACAGATTGACCCATTTGCACTTAAACAAAGGGACCTTAAAATCATGTCCGTAGTCAAGTTCCCATATGTCCACTATGTAACCATAATATGTGTCCTTTCCCCTCTCGGTTGTTGCATCAAAGCGGACACCGCTGTTTTGGTTGGTGCTCTTTTGATCTTGGACAATCATGTAAAATGTATTCCCATTTATCTCGTATCCTTTGTAAATCAATACAGTCAAAGATGGTCCCCTGGACAACAAGTACAACTCATCACAAACAGTGTTGTCACCTTTGAGACGTGTTTCCAACCAACTGCTGAAAGTCCTGATGTGTTCACGTGTAATCCAGTCGTCGCACTGCTCCGGGTGTTTGGAGCGCAGACTGTTCTTGTGTTCATCGACATACGGGGTCACCAATGTAGAGTTCTGTAGAACTGTGTAGTGTGCTTGAGACCAAGAATATCCGTCCCTGCATATTATTGAGTCCCTTACAAGCGTGCCTTTTCCAGTCAGTCTCCCCTCGTACCGCGATTTAGGGAGACCTATCTTATTAAGGCCAGGAATGAAGTCAACACAAAACCCGATGACATCCTCTGTTTGATGGCCCATGGAGATGCTTCCTTCTGGCCTTGCGCGGTTACGGGCATATTTCTTTAGGACTCCCATGAACCTCTCAAAGGGGAACATATTGTGTAGAAATACGGGCCCAGAATGACAATCTCGTCGACTAGATGAACTAGGACGTGTGTCATGATATTGAAGAAGGATGGTGGGAACACAAGCTCGAAACTGACAAGACATTGCGCCACATCACTCCTTAGCCTTGGTACGATTTCTGGATCGATCACCTTCTGAGAGATTGCATTGAGGAATGCACATAGCTTCACAATGGCTAATCGGACGTTTTCCGATAGAAGCCCCCTCAATGCAACCGGAAGCAGTTGCGTCATAATCACATGGCAGTCATGAGACTTTAGGTTCTGGAACTTTTTCTCTGCCATATTTATTATTCCCTTTATATTCGACGAGAAGCCAGTCGGGACCTTCATACTGAGAAGGCATTCAAAGAAGATTTCTTTCTCTTCTTTCGTAAGAGCATAGCTGGCAGGACCTTCATACTGCTTCAGAGCGATGTCGTCTTTTTCGTGCAAACGTTGCAGGTCCTCCCGTGCCTCAGTTGTATCTTTTGTATTTCCATACACGCCCAAGAAGCCTAGCAGGTTCACGCAAAGGTTCTTCGTCACGTGCATCACGTCGATTGAAGAGCGGACCTTTAGGTCTTTCTAGTAGGGTAGGTCCCAAAATATAGATTTCTTCTTCCACATGGGTGCGTGTCCCTCATCGTCATTCGGAACAGCTAGTGCGTCGGGGCCCTTTCCAAAGATTACGTGTAAATCATTGACCATAGCAAGTACGTGATCACGGGTACGCATGGCGGGCTTCTTCCGGTGATCTGCCTCGCCTTTGAAATGCTTGCCTTTCTTTCGACATTGATGGTTGGTCGGAAGAAATCGACGATGGCCCAGGTACACATTCTGCCTGCACTTGTCCAGGTATATACTTTCAGTGTCATCACAGTGCGTGCATGCGTGGTATCCTTTGTTTGTCTGTCCTGAAAGGTTACTGAGAGCGGGCCAATCGTTGATGGTCACGAACAGCAACGCCTTTAGGTCAAATTCCTCATGTTTGTGCTCATCCCACGCACGTACACCGTTTCCATTCCACAGCTGTAAAAGTTCTTCAACTAATGGCCTTAGGTACACATCAATGTCGTTGCCGGGTTGCTTAGGGCCTTGGATGAGAACTGGCATCATAATGAACTTCCGCATCATGCACATCCAAGGAGGAAGGTTATACATACATAGAGTCACGGGCCAGGTGTTGTGATTGCTGCTCTGCTCCCCGAAAGGATTAATGCCATCCGCGCTTAAAGCAAACCATACGTTCCTTGCGTCCTTTGCAAACTCCTCCCAGTACTTTCTCTCGATTTTTCTCCATTGCGACCCGTCAGCGGGTGCTCTCAACTTCCCGTCTTTCTTACGGTCCTCACTGTGCCATCGCATCAACTTGGCATGCTCTCTGTTTCTAAACAAACGTTTCAACCATGGTATTATAGGAGCATACCACATCACCTTCGCAGGAACCCTCTTCCTGGCGGGCTCGCCATCAACATCACCAAGGTCATCTCGTCTGATCTTATACCGCAATGCACCGCATACCGGGCATGCGTTCAGATCGTTGTATGCACCGCGGTAGAGGATGCGGTCATTAGGGCATGCATGTATCTTCTGCACCTCCGATCCTAGAGGGCATACGACCTTCTTTGCTGCGTATGTACTGTCGGGCAATTCGTTATCCTTCGGAAGCTTCTTCTTCAATATTTTCAGTAGCTTCTCAAATCCTTTGTCAGCCACAGCATTCTCTGCCTTCCACTGCAGCAATTCCAGTACGGTACCGAGCTTTGTGTTGCCATCTTCGCAATTGGGGTACAACCCTTTTTTTGTGATCCTCTAACATGCGATCGAACTTCAGCTTCTCCTTTTGACTTTCGCATTGTGTCCTTGCATCGACAATGACCCAGCGAAGATCATCATTTGGTTCCTCTTGATCTTCAGCAGCTTCACCCGTTGCAGCATCATTGGGCACATCGTCTGGTTCCTCTTGATCTTCACCAGCTCCCCCCATTGCAGCATCACCATATTCAGGGGGCACATAGTTGTCATCGTACTCTTCTTCTTCGCCGTCTTCCATCATAACCCCTATTTCTCCGTGCCTCGTCCAAACATTATAGTGTGGCATGAAACCCTTGTAAAGCAGGTGGGAGTGAAGGATTTTCCGGTTAGAGTAAGACATCGTATTCACACATTTAGTGCATGGACAACACATAAAACCATTCTGCTTGTTTGACTCAGCCGCATTTAGAAACTCACGCACGCCCTTAATGTACTCGGAGGTGTGTCTGTCACCGTACATCCATTGCCGGTTCATCTGCGTGCATTTATATATAACTAAGTGTGTCAAAAACCATTACAGAACATCATAAATAGATAATTAAGTGACCAAATGGATAAAAGTTCATCATCACATTAAAACCAAAGTACATACATATATAGTTCTCATCTAACAACATATAGCTCTCCATACACATCGAAACTATGTAAAACATTTCAACGCGAAATCAAATGCTATCATAATCGCAACCAAGGTAACAATTGATCCAACGGCATAATGATACCAAGCCTCGGTATGAATGGCATATTTTCTAATCTTTTTAATCTTCAACCGCATTGCATCCATCTTGATCTTGTGATCATCGACGACATCCGCAACATGCAACTCCAATATCATCTTCTCGTCCACAATTTTTTTTATTTTTTCCTTCAAGAATTTGTTTTCTTCTTCAACTAAATTTAACCTCTCGACAATAGGGTCCATCTTGATCTTGTGATCATCGATAACTTCCGCAACATGCAACTCCAATTCCATCTTCTCCTCCTCCATTTTTTCCAATTTTTTCTTTAACGAAATGTTTTCCTCTTCAACTAAATTTAACCTCTCCACAAGAGGGTCGGTTGGAATTTCTGGTTCAACTACCTCCTAGACATAATAAAACATCTATGCATGTCAGGTTGGTCGGCATAACTATCATAAGCACTAAAACAAATAGTTATAAATTAAAGATAATATACCACATCCGAATCGTAGACCGGACGAGGGCCCACGTGGGCGGATATCAAAACCATCGTACTATATAATAACAAGCAATAATAAACGTAAGAAAATTAGACAAACATCTATCTAAAGCAATAATAAAAGTAAGAAAAGCATGGACATAACAAGAGGCTCACCACAGTGGTGCCGGTGACGAGATCGGCGGGGGCGATCGACGGCGGCGAAGACGGGGACGGGACGTGACGGACCGCTAAACCTAGACAAATCTCGGAGAAAATAGAGCTTTGAGAGGAGAAAAGCTTAACTAGTGTGGCTCGGGCATTCCACCGAACATGTTGTGTGCATAGGAGGTGAGCTAGAGCACCACTAACCCCTCTCCCCCTCGGCCAGAAAAAAAAACAGAGCAGTGAGCTCTGCTCTTGAGTGAGGGGGTTTATATAGGCAACTCACTGGTCCCGGTTGGTGCTACAAACCGGGACTAAAGGGGAGCCTTTGGTCCCGGTTGGTGCTACAAACCGGGACTAAAGGGGAGCCTTTGGTCCCGGTTCATATCACCAACCGGGACCAATAGTGGTGGGCCAGGAGCAAGAGCCATTGGTCCCGGTTTTTAGCTCCAACCGGGACCAATAGGTCCAGACGAACCGGGACCAATGGCCCACGTGGCCCGACCGGCCCCCTGGGCTAACGAACCGGGTCCAGTACCCCCATTGGTCCCGGTTCTAGATTGAACCGGGGCTAATGGGCTGGACCAATGCCCTGTTTTCTACTAGTGATAATAGAGGTTTAATTATAAAAGTTTTTTGGTTGATTCCTTTAGCTATTAGAGTTTCATTAAAGTTTTCTAGTTCATTCTCTTTTCTATTAGAGTTTCATTAAAGTTTTCTAGTTCATTCTTTTAGTTTATTATTTTTACTATTAGAGTTTCATAAAAGTTTTCCAGTTCATTCTTTTTTATTTTAGTTCATTCTTTGAGCTAAATGACCCTGAAGTTGAAAAGCAGTTCAAATGAACTCTGCAAAGGTTGAAAGTTGGCATGGTATCATCATTTCACCCACATAGCATGTGCAAAAAAGTAGAGAGGGTTACGGCAAAAACTGGATGCACTTCGTGTAAAAAACAGACAATCTCTTTCGAGGTATCAGGGTTTCAGACGAAAACTCGTCTGTTACAAAGGGATTTCATTTTTTGAACTTATTTGAACTATAGACTTTTTCTGTGTTCAAAATGCACCATTCAAAGCAACATTATCAATTTTCAACAATTTCTGACTTCATTTGCTATTTTTCATGCATTTACTGAAATTTTTGAGCTAATGACCCTGAAATTGAAAAGCATTTCAAATGAACTCTGAAAAGGTTGAAAGTTGGCATGGTATCATCATTTCACCCACATAGCATGTGCAAAAAAGTAGAGAGGGTTACGGCAAAAACTGGATGCACTTCGTGTACAAAACGGACAATCTCTTTCGAGGTATCAAGATTTCAGACGAAAACTCGTCTGTTACAAAGGGATTTCATTTTTTGAACTTATTTGAACTATAGACTTTTTCTGTGTTCAAAATGCAACATTCAAAGCAACATCATCAATTTTCAACCATTTCTGACTTCAATTGAAAAGCTATAAGACCCTGAATGTCTATCTTGCCCTCCACTCCCACGAATTATAATTAAGCGTGTCAAAAACCATTACAGAACATCATGGATAGATAAGTGATCAAATTAATATAAGTTCATCATCACATGCCATTCAAAGTACATGCATATCTCTAGAGCATCTAATCAAACCAAACATTGAAACTATGTAGAACATTTCAACGCACCAACAAATGCGATCATAATCGCAACCAAGGTAACAATTGATCCAACGGCATAATAATACCAAGCCTCGGTATGAATGACATATTTTCTAATCTTTCTAATCTTCAAGCGCATGGCATCCATCTTGATCTTGTGATCATCAACGATATCCGCAATATGCAACTCCAATATCATCTTCTCCTCCTCAATTTTTTTTTTGTTTTTCCTTCAAGTAATTGTTTTCTTCTTCAACTAAATTTAACCTCTTGACAATACGGTCCATCTTGATCTTGTGATCATCGACGACTTCCGCAACATGCAACTCCAACTCCATCTTCTCCTCCTCCGTTTTTTCCAATTTTTTCTTCAAGGAAATGTTTTCCTCTTCAACTAAATTTAACCTCTCCACAAGAGGGTCAGTTGGAATTTCCGGTTCAACTACCTCCTAGACATATATAAAAACATCTATGTTAGGTTGGTCGGCATAATTATCATAAGCACTAAAACAAATAGTTATAAATTAAAGATAATATACCACATCCGAATCGTAGACAGGACGAGGGCCGACGTGGGCGGATATCAAAACCATCGTACTATATAATAACAAGCAATAATAAACGTAAGAAAATTAGACAAATATCTATCTAAAGCAATAATAACAAGCAATAATAAAAGTAAGAAAAGCATGGACAGAACCAGAGGCTCACCATGGTGGTGCCGGTGACGAGATCGGCGGGGGCGATCGACGGCAGTGAAGACGGGGACGGGACGTGACGGACCGCTAAACCTAGACAAATCTCGGAGAAAATGGAGCTTGGAGTTCGAGCTTCGAGAGGAGAAAAGCTTAATTAGTGTGGCTCGGGCATTTCATCGAGCACCTCATGTGCATAGGAGGTGAGCTAGTGATACGTCCAAAACGTATCTATAATTTCTGCTTGCTCCATGCATCTTTTGGGTGATATTGCTATGTTATTTATACACTTCCATATAATTTTGATCATATTTGGACTAACCTATTAACTCAGTGCACCCCAGTGCCAGTTTCTGTTTTCGGCTGTTTTTGTATTGCAGGTTTTCCCATTACGAAGTACAGCCGGAGTGGGGCCACCAGGGCTCCAGGCGCCCTGGTGGCGCGGGCCCCCTCCTGGCCGCGCCGGGGGGGGGCGCCTGGGCCCCCCAGGCCTCCGCTGATGCCCCCCTTTGGCATATATTTATATCGTGTCCTGAAACCCTCGAGACGGGAACCCTTTTTCGCGATCTCATCTCTGTTCCGCCGCCGCCGTGCTTCCAAGATCGGGAGCACCAGGAGAACTCTTCCCGACACCCTGCCGGAGGGGAGGATCATCACCGGGAGCCTCTCCACCACCATGGACGCCTCCCGGATGAGTTGTGAGTAGTCTCCCTTGGACCATGGGTCCATGACCAGTAGCTATGTGATGTTCTCCTCCCGTTCTTGTGCTTCACTAATTAGTCCTCGTGAGCTGCCCTACATGATCGAGGCATATTTGTAATCCTTATGCTGTTGCTATGTTGAGTTTGCTGGGATCCGATGGATTGTGAGATTATGTTCAGATTGTGTTTGAGTAATATATTTGATCTACCTCTTTTATATTTATGTTCGTAAGTAATTCTTGCATGTTCCTCGTTGTTATTTATTGCTTTGGCCAAGTAGTAGGTAGTGACTCCAAGAGGGAACGTTATGCTTGATTGTGGGTTCATGCCCCTCGATGACTAGCTTGAGTGACAGAAACATGAGTCTAGGGGATGTGCTGTTGCCACAAGGGGGAAAACAACGGTGCTTGTGCCCGCGGGTGCAAGGATTGTTTACTTTACGCAAAGTTCTTTTAATGCAGTTGTCTGTTGCTTTGAGTTTACACTATGGGTGGGACTCGCAACTTAATACCAGCGAGATGTTCTGGATAGATATCTCAAGGTGGATGATTAGTAGTAGATGCAGATGGATTTCGGTCTACTTGCCTTGGCGTACCGCCCATGCTTTGAACCTCTACCTTTCTTGCAACATAGTTAGCATTGGTTTGCGCACATAATTCTGTCAATTGCCGAGCTGTAATTCATTTACCTCACATAGTTGTTTTATCGTCTTTTGGGAGAGAGACATCACTAGTGAACATCATGGGACCCCGGTCCATATTACCATCACTGATCACATCCGCTATTTACTTTCCGTTTTCTACTTACTATTGCAGCAATACCTATCACTATTATCACTTGCGTTTGATCCTTTGTAAACGACAAGGCCGGAGGGATTGACAACCTCTCTGTACTCGTTGGGAGCAAAGTTATTTGTATCTGTGTGCAGGTCCATGTTGATTGCTAATATCTGGCGCCGTTAGCAGTTGACACCTTCTTGTTGAAACTGGGAGTCTCAGGGAAATCGATCCTTGGTATCTTTGCCAAGGGAAAACTTCCGCTACACTGCATCTCAAACCTTCCACTTGGGGTAACCAACGAGGGGCGAGAAGCCATCAAGCAAAGTTCTCTGGCGCCGTTGCCGGGGACTCCACTCTTCAAGATAGGGGAGTTGCACGCTATCTTTTACCTTTGCTTTAGTCTTGTTAGTTTACCTTTCAGTTTTGCTTTAGTATCTTTTATCGAAAATCACAAAAATAGTTATCTTGCTTGCTTGCTACTATGGGTTCCACCAAAAACACTAGATGGGAGGAGTACACCCCTTCTTCCATTACGCCAATCACCACTGTCGGGATCTACAAAAGTAATAAACCTTGTGATTATGTTAGTCTTGATGGAGAGTTATGCCCATGGCATGGTCTTCCAGGAAAAGAGTATGAGCCTCAGTTTAAAGTTACTCCTATGCTTCCCCAAACTTGGGAGGACGTTCAAACTCTTATAATAGAGAGCAATTCAAACAAAGAAGATGACACTACAATTCTGCCCAATAATGATAAAATTGATTTTGATAATTGTAGTATCTCAGAAGTTGTCACCTTTCTACAAAGAATGGCTAAATATCCCCACACTAGCACGCTTAACCTTGCCTTCGCAGAGCATATCACTAATGCTCTTATCAAAGCTAGGGAGGAGAAACTTAGAGTAGAAGCCTCCATACCTAGAAAGCTAGAAGATGGTTGGGATCCTATGATTAAAATTAAGATAAACAACTTCTCTTGCTATGCTTTATGTGATGTTGTAGCTAGTACCTCCATTATGCCCAAAAGACTATATGATATGCTTAAATTGAAACCTTTTGATTCTTGTTCTTTTGGTGTTCGTCTCGTTGATTCTTCCATAAAGAAACCTTTGGGGAGGATCGACGATGTTCTTATCATTGTCAATGACAATTACGTTCCCGTTGATTTTACTATTATGGATATTGAATGTGAACCTTCGTGTCCAATTATTTTGGGACGTCCTTTTCTACGCACCGTTGGTGCTATCATTGACATGAAAGAGGGGAATATAAAATTTCAGTTTCCTCTCAAGAAAGGGATGGAACACTTCCCTCGAAAGAAGATTAAGTTACCTTTTGAGTCCGTTATACGGGCTAGCTATTCTTTTACTCTTGATAAAACTTGATCTCTTTGCATTATGCCTAGCTTAAAGGCATAAAAGAAAACGCTTTTGAGAGGCAGCCCACATGAATAAATTTTTATTTTTTGCTTTTGTTGTGTCATGATGTTGTTAACTACAGTAGCATCATCATTGTATCTTTGCTTTTCAACTTTGTGCCAAGTGTAGCCTCTGATTGCAAGAAAGTTCAAAAGTTGTGACATGCTGTCCAGGAAACAGATTCTGTCCTTGGATAGAAAAATTCGCATAAAATCACCAGATCATCTTTTTGCTCTGAATAGTTCCGACAGCGTGCTCTATACAATTGTCTTTCGTGCGTCTGTTCTGAGTTTTTTGATTAGAATTGCAGAAGTGCCCCAAAAAAATCATTTACTACCTGTTGTTCTGTTTTTCACAGATTCTGTCCTGTTTTGCCTTTCCTTCATTTTGCAAACCTTGAGCTTGCTTTTTCTTTGCAAAAACCTTTTGGCAATCTTGAGAAACAGTAGACCTTCAAGAATATCCTTATTTCCAGCAAGGAACAATTATTTTTTTATGGGTACTAACCTCGCTAATTAGATTATGATGAGTTATGTATGAAGGGAGTTTTCAAGTGTGCGAGGGAAGATGATAAAAAGATTCAGGAGTGTCAAACGCTCAAGCTTGGGGATGCCCCCATGCACCCCCAAGAAATATTCAAGGAGACTCAAGCGTCTAAGCTTGGGGATGCCCCCGTGCATCCCCTTCTCCATCAACATTATCAGTTCGTCTTTCGTTCCACTATATTTTTATCACTTCATGTGTTATGTGCTATGCTTGGAGCGTCTTGCTTTTAGTTTTCCTTTTTAGTTTCCTTTAGCTTTTCATAACGAGTCGGAACTCATCTTTCTTTATGTGGGAGAGAAACACGCTCCACTTCTACCTAGAACATAACATAGAATTTTCATGTTTATCTTTGCTGTGTGTGTTCTTTGTCTTTTAATAGCTACTATCATGTTTAGCTTTTAGTTTTCATGCTTATCTTTTTAAAAAGCTTTTGTTTAGTTGGTTGATTGAACTCTCTTTAGTTATCATGCTTATCTTATTAAGAGAGTTTGCTTCTGTTGCATTGGTTGATATGTCAATGATAAAGATGCTACGTGCATAATGCTGCTTAGTTGTTCATGTTTTCTTACGGTTAGTCTCAAATAGCTGGGGGGGTTCCCAATGTGTTATTGGAGAACCAACATGATTTGTTTGCCTATGATGTGGTATGGTTTAGTAATATCTTCCTTCCAGAATTTATTTTGATTGACTTGGCGTATGCTCACGCATATTTAAGACTGTAAAGAAAGTCTGTCAAGCCTTGATGATCTTTTGTTTCTGAGTAGCGATATAACTTCCATGCCTGATTCAATGTTGCTTTGTCGCTCTGCATGATTATGACCATCATTGCTCTCTTAGTTGGTTGCTCCCAGTCTTTTGCTAACCTCCACCTGTACTAAGCGGACTGACTGCTTGTGCATCCAAAATCCTTTAAACCAGTTATGCCATATGAGTCCACCATACCTTCCTACATGGTATTTACCTGCCATTCCTAACGGAGACTTGCATGTACCACCTCGAAATTATTCAAAAAAAAAAGAAAAAAACATTCCTATTGTGTGCCTCTGTTTTAAGTCCATGAGGAAGTAGTAGTTAATTCATGATCTTTTTAAGTTGGACAAGCTTCACCCCGGGATTGCATGTATAATGTGCAAACCCATAATTCGAGGAGGAACTGGCATTGAGTGCTCCCGGCTCAAAATTAATATAACAAACAAACCCTCCTTCACGCTTTGTTCATGAGAAATCAGAAAACTTTGGCAGTGATAAATAAAGGAGATTAAGAGGATGTGATCGTCCTCATTCGGGAGCCGTTCCTCGAAACTTGTCCATCTCAAGAAGTGATTGAGTTGTCTGCTAGCATTCGTTGACGAAACATGCATAATCTAAAAATAATAATTATTACCTCTGTTTTTAAAACCAAGAGCTCTGGTACATGTTTTGTCTTTGTTTCCGACTACGGGTTTTCAACCTTGCCAACAAAAGCCACGGTTCGAGAGTCTCCACCTTCTTTTAAAAGCACCAACTACTGAGAGCATGATTGTCATTCTGAGTGTAATGTGCATTGTCCCAAAGTAGCATTATCTTTTGCATGATTATGATATCGTTTATTTTGAAATCATTGTATCTAGTCATCACTTAAACCTTGGAGGTGCCCCTACATTTATGTTTTGCTTCACTAAAGGGGGCAAGCGAGATATCACTTTATCATATTTGCACACCATGCTCATTACAAATCTATTTGATGTTTCAGTATCATGTTGTAAAACTTTCAGTTCTTTGTGATTTTCTTATGAGGCAACTTAATTACTACAGATTCATTGTCTCAGTAAGCTTTTGTCATATGACTATGAAAAATCCTTATATGGTTAATAGCATGTCACCACAGAAATTATTCTTGTTATCATTTACCTACTCGAGGACGAGCAGGAATTAAGCTTGGGGAAGTTGATACGTCCAAAACGTATCTATAATTTCTGCTTGCTCCATGCCTCTTTTGGGTGATATTGCTATGTTATTTATACACTTCCATACACTTTTGATCATATTTGGACTAACCTATTAACTCAGTGCACCCCAGTGCCAGTTTCTGTTTTCGGCTGTTTTTGTATTTCAGGTTTTCCCATTACGAGAACTGCCAGAAAAATCCCGGAAAAATTATATAAAAAATCAGCGTTCCAGAAGCTTCCCGGCACCCGAAGTACAGTCGGAGGGGGGCCACGAGGGCTCCAGGCGCCCTGGTGGCGCGGCCCCCCTCCTGGCCGCGCCGGGGGGGCCGCCTGGGCCCCCCAGGCCTCCGCTGATGCCCCCCTTTGGCATATATTTATATCGTGTCCCGAAACCCTCTAGACGGGAACCCTTTTTCGCGATCTCATCTCTGTTCCGCCGCCGCCGCGCTTCCAAGATCGGGAGCACCAGGAGAACTCTTCCCGGCACCCTGTCGGAGGGGAGGATCACCACCGGGAGCCTCTCCACCACCATGGACGCCTCCCGGATGAGTTGTGAGTAGTCTCCCTTGGACCATGGGTCCATGACCAGTAGCTATGTGATGTTCTCCTCCCGTTCTTGTGCTTCACTAATTAGTCCTCGTGAGCTGCCCTACATGATCGAGGCACATATGTAATCCTTATGCTGTTGCTATGTTGAGTTTGCTGGGATCCGATGGATTGTGAGATTATGTTCAGATTGTGTTTGAGTAATATATTTGATCTACCTCTTTTATATTTATGTTCGTAAGTAATTCTTGCATGTTCTCTGTTGTTATTTATTGCTTTGGCCAAGTAGTAGGTAGTGACTCCAAGAGGGAACGTTATGCTTGATTGTGGGTTCATGCCCCTCGATGACTAGCTTGAGTGACAGAAACATGAGTCTAGGGGATGTGATGTTGCCACAAGGGGGAAAACAACGGTGCTTGTGCCCGCGGGTGCAAGGATTGTTTAATTTACGCAAAGTTCTTTTAATGCAGTTGTCTGTTGGTTTGAGTTTACACTATGGGTGGGACTCGCAACTTAATACCAGCGAGATGTTCTGGATAGATATCTCAAGGTGGATGATTAGTAGTAGATGCAGATGGATTTCGGTCTACTTGCCTTGGCGTACCGCCCATGCTTTGAACCTCTACCTTTCTTGCAACATAGTTAGCATTGGTTTGCGCACATAATTCTGTCAATTGCCCAGCTGTAATTCGTTTTCCTCACATAGCTGTTTTATCGTCTTTTGGGAGAGAGACATCACTAGTGAACATCATGGGACCCCGGTCCATATTACCATCACTGATCACATCCGCTATTTACTTTCCGTTTTCTACTTACTATTGCAGCAATACCTATCACTATTATCACTTGCGTTTGATCCTATGTAAACGACAAGGCCGGAGGGATTGACAACCTCTCTGTACTCGTTGGGAGCAAAGTAATTTGTATCTGTGTGCAGGTCCATGTTGATTGCTAATATCTGGCGCCGTTAGCAGTTGACACCTTCTTGTTGAAACTGGGAGTCTCAGGGAAATCGATCCTTGGTATCTTTGCCAAGGGAAAACTTCCGCCACACTGCATCTCAAACCTTCCACTTGGGGTAACCAACGAGGGGCGAGAAGCCATCAAGCCAAGTTCTCTGGCGCCGTTGCCGGGGACTCCACTCTTCAAGATAGGGGAGTTGCACGCTATCTTTTACCTTTGCTTTAGTCTTGTTAGTTTACCTTTCAGTTTTGCTTTAGTATCTTTTATCGAAAATCACAAAAATAGTTATCTTGCTTGCTTGCTACTATGGGTTCCACCAAAAACACTAGATGGGAGGAGTACACCCCTTCTTCCATTACGCCAATCACCACTGTCGGGATCTACAAAAGTAATAAACCTTGTGATTATGTTAGTCTTGATGGAGAGTTATGCCCATGGCATGGTCTTCCAGGAAAAGAGTATGAGCCTCAGTTTAAAGTTACTCCTATGCTTCCCCAAACTTGGGAGGACGTTCAAACTCTTATAATAGAGAGCAATTCAAACAAAGAAGATGACACTACAATTCTGCCCAATAATGATAAAATTGATTTTGATAATTGTAGTATCTCAGAAGTTGTCACCTTTCTACAAAGAATGGCTAAATATCCCCACACTAGCACGCTTAACCTTGCCTTCGCAGAGCATATCACTAATGCTCTTATCAAAGCTAGGGAGGAGAAACTTAGAGTAGAAGCCTCCATACCTAGAAAGCTAGAAGATGGTTGGGATCCTTTGATTAAAATTAAGATAAACAACTTCTCTTGCTATGCTTTATGTGATGTTGTAGCTAGTACCTCCATTATGCCCAAAAGACTATATGATATGCTTAAATTGAAACCTTTTGATTCTTGTTCTTTTGGTGTTCGTCTCGTTGATTCTTCCATAAAGAAACCTTTGGGGAGGATCGACGATGTTCTTATCATTGTCAATGACAATTACGTTCCCGTTGATTTTACTATTATGGATATTGAATGTGAACCTTCGTGTCCAATTATTTTGGGACGTCCTTTTCTACGCACCGTTGGTGCTATCATTGACATGAAAGAGGGGAATATAAAATTTCAGTTTCCTCTCAAGAAAGGGATGGAACACTTCCCTCGAAAGAAGATTAAGTTACCTTTTGAGTCCGTTATACGGGCTAGCTATTCTTTTACTCTTGATAAAACTTGATCTCTTTGCATTATGCCTAGCTTAAAGGCATAAAAGAAAACGCTTTTGGGAGGCAGCCCACATGAATAAATTTTTATTTTTTGCTTTTGTTGTGTCATGATGTTGTTAACTACAGTAGCATCATCATTGTATCTTTGCTTTTCAACTTTGTGCCAAGTGTAGCCTCTGATTGCAAGAAAGTTCAAAAGTTGTGACATGCTGTCCAGGAAACAGATTCTGTCCTTGGATAGAAAAATTCGCATAAAATCACCAGATCATCTTTTTGCTCTGAATATTTCCGACAGCGTGCTCTATACAATTGTCTTTCGTGCGTCTGTTCTGAGTTTTTTGATTAGAATTGCAGAAGTGCCCCAAAAAAATCATTTACTACATGTTGTTCTGTTTTTCACAGATTCTGTCCTGTTTTGCCTTTCCTTCATTTTGCAAACCTTGAGCTTGCTTTTTCTTTGCAAAAACCTTTTGGCAATCTTGAGAAACAGTAGACCTTCAAGAATATCCTTATTTCCAGCAAGGAACAATTATTTTATTATGGGTACTAACCTCGCTAATCTGATTATGATGAGTTATGTATGAAGGGAGTTTTCAAGTGTGCGAGGGAAGATGATAAAAAGATTCAGGAGTGTCAAACGCTCAAGCTTGGGGATGCCCCCATGCACCCCCAAGAAATATTCAAGGAGACTCAAGCGTCTAAGCTTGGGGATGCCCCCGTGCATCCCCTTCTCCATCAACATTATCAGTTCGTCTTTCGTTCCACTATATTTTTATCACTTCATGTGTTATGTGCTATGCTTGGAGCGTCTTGCTTTTAGTTTTCCTTTTTAGTTTCCTTTAGCTTTTCATAACGAGTCGGAACTCATCTTTCTTTATGTGGGAGAGAAACACGCTCCACTTCTACCTAGAACATAACATAGAATTTTCATATTTATCTTTGCTGTGTGTGTTCTTTGTCTTTTAATAGCTACTATCATGTTTAGCTTTAGTTTTCATGCTTATCTTTTTAAAGAGCTTTTGTTTAGTTGGTTGCTTGAACTCTCTTTAGTTATCATGCTTATCTTATTAAGAGAGTTTTCTTCTGTTGCATTGGTTGATATGTCAATGATAAAGATGCTACGTGCATAATGGTGCTTAGTAGTTCATGTTTTCTTATGGTTAGTCTCAAATAGCTGGGGGGTTCCCAATGTGTTATTGGAGTACCAACATGATTTGTTTGCCTATGATGTGGTATGGTTTAGTAATATCTTCCTTCAAGAATTTATTTTGATTGACTTGGCGTATGCTCACGCATATTTAAGACTGTAAAGAAAGTCTGTCAAGCCTTGATGATCTTTTGTTTCTGAGTAGCGATATAACTTCCATGCCTGATTCAATGTTGCTTTGTCGCTCTGCATGATTATGACCATCATTGCTCTCTTAGTTGGTCGCTCCCAGTCTTTTGCTAACCTCCACCTATACTAAGCGGACTGACTGCTTGTGCATCCAAAATCCTTTAAACCAGTTATGCCATATGAGTCCACCATACCTTCCTACATGGTATTTACCTGCCATTCCTGACGGAGACTTGCATGTACCACCTCGAAATTATTCAAAAAAAAAAAGCATTCCTATTTTGTGCCTCTGTTTTAAGTCCATGAGGAAGTAGTAGTTAATTCATGATCTTTTTAAGTTGGACAAGCTTCACCCCGGGATTGCATGTATAATGTGCAAACCCATAATTCGAGAAGGAACTGGCATTGAGTGCGCCCGGCTCAAAATTAATATAACAAACAAACCCTCCTTCACGCTTTGTTCATGAGAAATCAGAAAACTTTGGCAGTGATAAACAAAGGAGATTAAGAGGATGTGATCGTCCTCATTCGGGAGCCGTTCCTCGAAACTTGTCCATCTCAAGAAGTGATTGAGTTGTCTGCTAGCATTCGTTGACGAAACATGCATAATCTAAAAATAATAATTATTACCTCTGTTTTTAAAACCAAGAGCTCTGGTACATGTTTTGTCTTTGTTTCCGACTACGGGTTTTCAACCTTGCCAACAAAAGCCACGGTTCGAGAGTCTCCACCTTCTTTTAAAAGCACCAACTACTGAGAGCATGATTGTCATTCTGAGTGTAATGTGCATTGTCCCAAAGTAGCATTGTCTTTTGCATGATTATGATATCGTTTATTTTGAAATCATTGTATCTAGTCATCACTTAAACCTTGGAGGTGCCCCTGCATTTATGTTTTGCTTCACTAAAGGGGGCAAGCGAGATATCACTTTATCATATTTGCACACCATGCTCACTCCAAATCTATTTGATGTTTCAGTATCATGTTGTAAAACTTTCAGTTCTTTGTGATTTTCTTATGAGGCAACTTAATTACTACAGATTCATTGTCTCAGTAAGCTTATGTCATATGACTATGAAAAATCCTTATATGGTTAATAGCATGTCACCACAGAAATTATTCTTGTTATCATTTACCTACTCGAGGACGAGCAGGAATTAAGCTTGGGGATGTTGATACGTCCAAAACGTATCTATAATTTCTGCTTGCTCCATGCCTCTTTTGGGTGATATTGCTATGTTATTTATACACTTCCATACACTTTTGATCATATTTGGACTAACCTATTAACTCAGTGCACCCCAGTGCCAGTTTCTGTTTTCGGCTGTTTTTGTATTTCAGGTTTTCCCATTACGAGAACTGCCAGAAAAATCCCGGAAAAATTATATAAAAAATCAGCGTTCCAGAAGCTTCCCGGCACCCGAAGTACAGCCGGAGGGGGGCCACCAGGGCTCCAGGCGCCCTGGTGGCGCGGCCCCCCTCCTGGCCGCGCCGGGGGGGCGCCTGGGCCCCCCAGGCCTCCGCTGATGCCCCCCTTTGGCATATATTTATATCGTGTCCCGAAACCCTCGAGACGGGAACCCTTTTTCACGATCTCATCTCTGTTTCGCCGCCGCCGCGCTTCCAAGATCGGGAGCACCAGGAGAACTCTTCCCGGCACCATGCCGGAGGGGAGGATCACCACCGGGAGCCTCTCCACCACCATGGACGCCTCCCGGATGAGTTGTGAGTAGTCTCCCTTGGACCATGGGTCCATGACCAGTAGCTATGTGATGTTCTCCTCCCGTTCTTATGCTTCACTAATTAGTCCTCGTGAGCTGCCCTACATGATCGAGGCACATATGTAATCCTTATGCTGTTGCTATGTTGAGTTTGCTGGGATCCGATGGATTGTGAGATTATGTTCAGATTGTGTTTGAGTAATATATTTGATCTACCTCTTTTATATTTATGTTCGTAAGTAATTCTTGCATGTTCTCCGTTGTTATTTATTGCTTTGGCCAAGTAGTAGGTAGTGACTCCAAGAGGGAACGTTATGCTTGATTGTGGGTTCATGCCCCTCGATGACTAGCTTGAGTGACAGAAACATGAGTCTAGGGGATGTGATGTTGCCACAAGGGGGAAAACAACGGTGCTTTTGCCCGCGGGTGCAAGGATTGTTTACTTTACGCAAAGTTCTTTTAATGCAGTTGTCTGTTGCTTTGAGTTTACACTATGGGTGGGACTCGCAACTTAATACCAGCGAGATGTTCTGGATAGATATCTCAAGGTGGATGATTAGTAGTAGATGCAGATGGATTTCGGTCTACTTGCCTTGGCGTACCACCCATGCTTTGAACCTCTACCTTTCTTGCAACATAGTTAGCATTGGTTTGCGTACATAATTCTGTCAATTGCCCAGCTGTAATTCGTTTACCTCACATAGTTGTTTTATCGTCTTTTGGGAGAGAGACATCACTAGTGAACATCATGGGACCCCGGTCCATATTACCATCACTGATCACATCCGCTATTTACTTTCCGTTTTCTACTTACTATTGCAGCAATACCTATCACTATTATCACTTGCGTTTGATCCTTTGTAAACGACAAGGCCGGAGGGATTGACAACCTCTCTGTACTCATTGGGAGCAAAGTTATTTGTATCTGTGTGCAGGTCCACGTTGATTGCTAATATCTGGCGCCGTTAGCTGTTGACACCTTCTTGTTGAAACTGGGAGTCTCAGGGAAATCGATCCTTGGTATCTTTGCCAAGGGAAAACTTCCGCTACACTGCATCTCAAACCTTCCACTTGGGGTAACCAACGAGGGGCGAGAAGCCATCAGCTAGCTAGAGAACCACAAAGCTCCCCCTGGTCGGCCAGAAAAAACAGAGCAGTGGAAGTGGTGGGCGAGGGGTTATATATAGGAAACTCATTGGTCCCGGTTCGTATCAGGAACCGGGTCTAAAGGCCACACATTTGTCCCGGTTCCAGGAACGAACCGGGACCAATGGGTGTGGGCCAGGAGCGAGGCCCATTGGTCCAGGTTCGTGCCTGGAACCGGGACAAATGGGCCCAGACCAACCGGGACAGATGCCCAACGAGGCCCGGCCGCCCCCCTGGGCGCACGAGCCGGGACATATGCCCCCATGGGTCCCGGTTCGTGGGTGAACCGGGACTAATGGGCTCGCCATGCCCGAACCAAAGCCCTGTTTTCTACTAGTGATAAGACTAATCAGTGCTTATCTGGGTCAATTAGAATAAACCATGATCATTAATAGAGGGCAAGTAGCATGATCTTGCAGGATGGCCATAACCAGATGCATAATGAACTATTCTTAGACATGAATTCCTAATCATGAGACTGATCTACTGCTCAAATTAGGGTTCCAATACAATCATGTTGGCGATTGGTACCAATGTTGGATAAAATGCATCTCTAGGATGCCAATAGCAGGAACTGATTGCATCTAGAACACCCAATTAACATGAACATAGAAGGTTTAGGAGATAATTACTGATGGATGATGTCGACATCGTCGCCTGCTTGATGCAGGCTTGATGAAGTGGCCGATGCAGATTGGTGCAAGCTTGATGAAGTGGCAGATGCATATCGATGCAGGCTTGCTGAAGTGGTCGATGCAGATAGATCACCAGGGACTAGCCTTCCCGTTGCTTGAGCACAGACTACAATCAGAGTAGTTTTTAGGGGTTTTGTTGAGGGAGCAGTTGGGCTGGGAGAAAACCATTGATCTATCTCCAGCTGCCAGGTCCCTCCTTTATGTGCGCACGCAACCGGGGGGGGGGTGTCAGAACCACGAGTTGCTTAAGGTACCCCCGATTAGGGCGTTCTGTTTACGTACGGGGAGGTCCTGAACGTTGGTTCGCGGGCCTTCCCTTTACTTAATAGTTGACTATTTTAATTAAACACCCCATTAAGCCTAATGTAATGCCCCGGATGTAATACTTTCCATTTTGGGCAATATATGTATCTCTGGCTTCATCAATTCCATTCCGGGTTCTTCGTCTTTCAGGTTTTCGTCGTTTTGTTGTGTGCGTGTGTGGCATTCATTCATATCATGTAGTCATGTGCATCGCATTGCATTTGTGTTGTTGTTTGCATCCGGTCCCACGCATCCCTTCCCGTTGTCCGTTTCGCGTTCCAGAGCTCTCTCACGTGTCCGTGGCATCCCCGAGGCCTACTTTGGTATTTGGCCATGTAACGTTTCCGGTTTGGCGTGAGACTTGTCGTGTGTTGTCGTTTTGGTGTGTGTAACCCGCCTGTCAAATCTCGTCACGTTTGGAGTTCGTTTGCTACCCCAATAGTTATTCTCGTGGGCTGAAAGTACCTCCTCTTTGAGGCCCAAGACACCCCTCCAACAGCCCACCAAACCAACCCAAACCCCTCCCTTCATCTAGGCCATCCAATTCTGATCGCGTGGCCGAAAATCACACCTCATTTGGACAACCCTAGCTCCTTGTGCCTATATATTTGTCCAACTTCCCCAATTTTTGCCCTAGAAACCCTAGTGTCTCCTTCCTCCATCATCTTCTTCCTCCAGCCGCCGGAACCCTCGCCGGAGTTCCCCGCCGCTCGCCGGAATTCCTCGCCGGAGTTCCCCGCACCTCCAAGCTCGCCGGAGCTTCTTCCTCCGCCGCCGCGCCGGCCCCGCGTCGCCGGACGGCCAGGCCCCGCTGGCCTCCCCGCCGCCCTCCGCCGGCCGGGCGCCTTCCCCGCCGCGCCAAGAGCCTGCCGGTCCCGTCGCCCTCAAGCTGCTGCCGCCGCCGCCAGGAGGGATCGGGGGAGCCAGAGGCTCCCCTCGTCTCGATCCGATCGCCTCCGCCCCCTGGGCCTCCTCCTCCTGGGCCCGAGCGAGGCCCAGCTGCCCTCTTCTTCCAGGCCGCAAGGCCCAGGCGAGCCGCCGTCGCCAGCGCGGTCGATCCGCTCGAGGGATCGAGTCCCCGAGCCAGCCGCCTCGATCTAGCCGGCCGGGTGGGCCGGAACCCTAGCGGGCGCCGCCCGCGACCCAGCCCGTTAGCGCTCCTCGCCTGGTAGCCGCCAGCCCGATCCGCTCCAACAACCCCGGCCCGATCCGCGGGCCCGAAACCCGTTTGACCTCCAGGAGCCCGTTGACCGCGCCGCCGTTGACCAGATCTTGACCTGAGGTTGCTCCTGTTATTTTCACTAAGTCCCTGTTATTTTCAGTTTCTAGAGCAGTTTTATAACATGGATAAATTTTTGTGTGATGGTCCGATTTGAGTGAATGATATGTCAAAATGTTCGTGGAGACTTGTACTACATTTCATTCCATTGTGCCATGCATGTTTGAGATCATCTAGGTGCTTAAATATCTGTTGGAAGAGTGCTACTTGTTATAAAGTGCTGTTAGTAGTTGTTTTCATGCCATCTTTGCAATGTGATAACTTGGTGCATGTTTATCCAAATGATGCAAATGATATGTCCATGTGTTCGTCTTGAGATGCTCTACATGTTGATTGCTTTAGCTTGCATGATAGATTTCATCTTGCCATGCTTATCTCCTTTGCAAAGTGCTATGTGGCTGTTATGTCGTTAAACTTGTTACGAGATGCCTCGTAGAGGAACTCGTTGCTATCGTTGTGTTTGTCCCCTTGATGCATGCTTCGATGTTTTGGATTCACCATCATGTGTACTTTGTTGTGGTGCTTACCACTTGCCATGCTTTGCTTTGAGGTGACTTAAACTTGCTCTCAAAGATGCCATGATGAAACTGTTGTTTCAACACTTAGTGAAATTTCACTAAGTCTGGAATCTGTAATTTCCAGATGCCATGTTTGCTTGTTGTTCTAGGCCAAACCATGATAGTTTTGGGGTGACTCTTGATGGTTCCTTGTTGTATATGTGTTTGGCTATCCAATCATGCTCTCACATGCTTATTTGAGTGGCTGTAGAATATTTAACTTTTGCTCCCAAGTTGCAACAAATTACTGTTGTCAGGATTTTGTTGTCAAGTTCAATATGCCATAGCTTGTTGCTATTGATCCATGACTCCTTTGGGGATGCTCCAATGGATTTGTTTGCTGTAGGATATGTCTAGTTTATGTCCATGCTCATTGCCATGATGTTTGAGTGTTGTAGCTTATTTATCTTTGGCTCCGAAGTTGCTATGTGGCTGTAATTTTCAGCTTGTGCATGTTTATTGTTTCGGGTGTAACTTTTTGCCCGTTGCTCCGTTTTGAGCAAGTCCTATATGAAACTTGTGTGATTTTTCATGTAGATTCATAATATCCTATTGTTATCATGTTTTGAAGCATTTTTCTTGATGCCTATTGTTGTGCTTCCTAAGTAGATTTTTTTGCTTGCATAGTGCATCTGTTTTGCTTCCTTAGTGCGTCAGCCATGTGATGGGCCTCTAACCCCTCGTTGGTTACCCCAAGTGGAAGGTGTTAGATGCAGTGTTGTGGAAGTTTTTCCCTTAGCAAAGATGCCAAGGATCAAATCCCCAGAGACTCCTAGGTTCAACAAGTAGGTGTCAACTGCTAACGGCGCCAGATATTAGCAATCAACGTGGACCTGCACACAGATACAAATAACTTTGCTCCCAACGAGTACAGAGAGGTTGTCAATCCCTCCGGCCTTGTAGTTCACAAAGGATTAAAAGCAAATGATAGTAGTGATAGATAATGTTTGCAATAGTAAGTAAAAGCGAAAAGTAAATAGCGGATGTGATCAATGATGGTAATATGGACCGGAGTCTCATGATGTTCACTAGTGATGTCTCTCTCCCAAAAGACGATAAAACAGCTATGTGAGGTAAACGAATTACAGCTGGGCAATTGACAGGACCACGAACGCAAACCAATGCTGACTACATTGCAAGAAAGGTTGAGGTTCAAAGCATGGGCGATACGCCAAAGTAAGTAGACTGAAATCCATCAATATCTACTACTAATCATCCACCTTGAGATATCTATCCAGAACATCTCGCTGGTATTAAGTTGCGAGTCCCACCCATTGTGTAAACTCAAAGCAACAGACAACTGCATTAAAAGAACTTTGCGTAAAGTAAACAATCCTTGCACCCGCGGGCACAAGCACCGTTGTTTTCCCCCTTGTGGCAACAGAACATCCCCTAGACTCATGTTTCTGTCACTCCAACTAGTCATCGAGGGGCATGAACCCACAATCGAGCATAACCTTCCCTCTTGGAGTCACTACATATTACTTGGCCAAAGCAATAAATAACAACGGAGAATATGCAAGAATTACTTATGAACATAAATATAAAAGAGGTAGATCAAATATATTACTCAAGAACAATATGAACATAATCTCATAATCCATCGGATCCCAGCAAACTCAACATAGCAACAGCATAAGGATTACATATGTGCCTCGATCATGTAGGGCAGCTCACGAGGACTAATTAGTGAAGCACAAGAACGGGAGGAGAACATCACATAGCTAGTAGTCATGGACTCATGGTCCAAGGGAGACTACTCACAACTCATCCGGGAGGCGTCCATGGTGGTGGAGAGGCACCCGATGGTGATCCTCCCCTCCGGCAGGGTGCCGGGAAGAGTGCTCCTGGTGCTCCCGATCTTGGAAGCGGCGGCGGTGGCGGAACAGAGATGAGATCGCGAAAAAGAGTTCCCGTTCCGAGGGTTTCGAAGGACGCTCTAAATATATGCCAAAGGGGGGCACCAGACGGGGCTCGGAGGACCCAGGCGCCCCCCCGGCGCGGCCCAAGGGGGCGCGCCGCCAGGGCGCCTGGGGCCCTGGTGCCCCCCCCCCCCCGGCTGTCCTTCGGGCGCAAGGTAGGTTCTGGAACGCTGATTTTTTTATATAATTTTTCTGGATTTTTCCTGACAGTTCTCGTAATGTGAAAACCTGAAATACTAAAACAGCCGAAAACAGAAACTGGCACCGGGGTGCACTGGATTAGTAGGTTAGTCCAAATATGATCAAAAGTGTATGGAAGTGTATAAATATCATAGCAATATCACCCAAAAGTGGCATGGAGCAAGCAGAAATTATAGATACGTTTTGGAGTATCACCATGCATCCAGCATTTTTGTGTGCGCATTGCATCTTGTTGATTTCGTGCCTTGTGTGTTTGTGTTGAGTAGAGCCGGAAGCTGAGTACGAGTACGAGAACGAGGTTACTACCGAGGTTGAGAACGAGGAGCTCTCTTACGATCCCATCGACAACTCTTCATTCAAGATGACCGAACCCCGATAACATTACTATCTTTACCTATTGCTAGAAGTCTCGATCTATAGTTTTGTTGGAGATATGCCCTAGATGCAATAATAAAAGCATTATTATTATATCTCCTTGTTCATGATAATTGTCTGTTATTCATGCTTGAATTGTATTGTACGGAAACAGCGATACATGTGTGAATACACAGACCACAATGAGTCCCTGGTAGGCCTCTAGTTACCAGCTCGTTGATCAACAGATGGTCACGGTTTCCTGACCATGGACATGAGATATCAGTGATAACGGGATCACATCATTAGGAGAATGATGTGATGGACAAGACCCAAACTTGAGCATAACACGAGATCGTATAGTTCGTAATGCATAAGCTTTTCGGTGTCAAGTATTTATTCCTTAGACCATGAGGTTGTACAACTCCCGGATACCGTAGGAGTACTTTGGGTGTGCCAACCGTCACAACGTAACTGGGTGGCTATAAAGGTACGCATCGGGTATCTCCGAAAGTGTTTGTTGAGTTGGTACGAACCGAGACTGGGATGTTGTCTCTCCGTATGACGGAGAGGTACCTCTGGGCCCACTCGGTAAGACATCATCATAATGAGCTCAAAGTGACTAAGTGGTTAGTCACGAGATGATGGATTATGGATCGAGTAAAGAGACTTGCCATAACGAGATTGAACAAGGTATCGGGATACCGACGATCGAATCTCGGGCAAGTACCGTACCGATGGACAAAGGGAATAACATACGGGATTGAGTGAATCCTTGACACGATGGTTCATCCGATGAAGATCATCGAGGAACACGTGGGAACCAACATGGGTATCCAGATCCCGCTGTTGGTTATTGACCGGAGAGTGGTCTCGGTCATGTCTACGTGTCTGCCGAACCCGTAGGGTCTACACACTTAAGGTTCGGTAACGCTAGGGTCGTAGAGATAAATGCACGTGGAAACCCGAAAGTTGTTCGGAGTCCCGGATGAGATCCCGGACGTCACGAGGAGTTCCGGAATGGTCCGGAGGTAAAGATTGATATATAGGAAGTCTAGTTTCAGCCAACGGGTGATCTCCGGGGGTCACCGGGAGCGTCCCGGGACCACCGGAGGGGCCCCGGGGGTCCACCGGGTGGGGCCACCCATCCCGGTGGGGCCCCTAGGCCGCAAGGGGAAGTGTCCAGCCCTCAGGGTGGCGCACCACAAGGGGGCCCACCTCCCCATGCGCCTAGGGTTAAAACCCTAAGGGGGAGGGGGGCTCCACTTGCCTTGGGGTGCAAGGAACCCCCCTGGCCGCCGCCCCCTTGCAGATTGGATCTGCAGGGGGTCCTGGCGCCCCCCTGGCCCCCTATATATATGTGGGGGGGAGAGGGCAGCCGCACCCAAGCCCTGGCGCCTCTCCCCCTCCCGTCACACCTCCATACTCCCAACGCAGGGCGCCCGGCGAAGCCCTGCTGCGATCTCCACTTCATCCGTCATCACGCCGTCGTGCTGCCGGATCTCTGACGACTTCTCCTCCCCCCTTGCTGGATCAAGAAGGAGGTGACGTTGCTGCACCGTACGTGTGTTGAACGCGGAGGTGCCGTCCGTTCGGCGCTAGATCATCGGTGTCGAAGAACGTGAAGAGTTCGACTACTTCATCCACACTTCGTTGAAAGCTTCCGCACGCGATCTACATAACGGTATGTAGATGCACTCTTACTTGCTCGTTGCTAGATGTATCCATAGTTGGATCTTGGTGAAGACGTAGAAAATTTTTGAATTATGCTACGTTCCCCAACAGTGGCATCTGAGCCTAGGTTTTATGCGTAGCATCTTGCACGAGTAGAACACAAAGCAGTTGTGGGTGTATGATCTTGTTCAACTTTCTTACCGTTACTAGTCAATCTTGATTCGGCGGTATTGTGGGATGAAGCGGACCGGACCGACCTTACACGTACGCTTACGTGAGACTGGTTCCATCGACAGACATGCACTAGATGCATAAGGTGGCTGGCGGGTGTCTGTCTCTCCTACTTTAGTCGGATCGGATTCGATGAAAAGGGTCCTTGTGAAGGGTAAATAGAAGTTGACAAATCACGTTGTGGTTTTGGCGTAGGTAAGAAACGTTCTTGCTAGAAATCCTATAGAAGCCACGTAAAAACTTGCAACAACAATTAGAGGACGTCTAACTTGTTTTTGCAGCATGTGCTATGTGACGTGGTATGGCCAAGAACGAAGATGTGATGAATGATATATGTGATGTATGAGATTGATCATGTTTTTGTAATAGGGAATCACGACTTGCATGTCGATGAACTTGACAACCGGCAGGAGCCATAGGAGTTGTCTTTATTATTGTATGACCTGCGTGTCACTGAATAACGCCATGTAATTACTTTACTTCATTGCTAAACGTTAGCTATAGTAGTAGAAGTAATAGTTGGCGTGACGACTTCTTCAAGACACGATGATGGAGTTCATGATGATGAAGATCATGGTGTCGAGCCGGTGACAAGATGATCATGGTCCCCCGAAGATGGAGATCCAAGGAGCAAGATGATATTGGCCATATCATGTCACTTTAATTGATTGCATGTGATGTTTATCATGTTTATGCATCTTGTTTACTTAGAACGACGGTAGTAAATAAGATGATCTCTCACTAAAATTTCAAGTATTGTGTTTCCCCTAACTGTGCACCGTTGCTAAAGCTCGTTGCTCCGAAGCACCACGTGATGATTGGGTGTGATAGGTTCTAACGTTCGCATACAACGGGTGTAAGACAGATTTACACACGCGATACACTTAGGGTTCACTTGACGAGCCTAGCATGTACAGACATGGCCTCGGAACACGGAAGACCGAAAGGTCGAACACGAGTCGTATAGAAGATACGATCAACATGAAGATGTTCACCGTTGATGACTAGTCCGTCTCACGTGATGATCGGACACAGACTACTCGATTCGGATCATGTATCACTTAGATGACTAGAGAGGTGTCATTCTGAGTGGGAGTTCATTAAAATTTGATTAAGATGAACTTAATTATCATGAACTTAGTCTAAATTCTTTACAATATCTCTTGTAGATCAAATGGCCCACGCTCAGGTTTCCCTCAACTTCAACGCGTTCCTAGAGAAAACCAAGCTGGAAGACGATGGTAGCAACTATACGGATTGGGTCCGTAACCTGAGGATTATCCTCATAGCTGCCAAGAGAACTTATGTCCTAGAAGCACCGCTAGGTGATGCACCCGTTCTCCCAGCGACCCAAGACGTTATGAACGCCTGGCAGTCGCGTAGTGATGATTACTCCCTGGTTCAGTGCGGCATGCTTTACAGTTTAGAATCGGGGCTCCAAAAACGTTTTGAGCACCATGGAGCATATGAGATGTTCGAAGAGCTGAAAATGGTTTTCCAAGCTCATGCCCGAGTTGAGAGATATGATGTCTCCGACGCATTCTACAGCTGTAAGATGGAGGAAAACAGTTCTGTCAGTGAGCACATCCTCAAGATTTCAGGATTGCACAACCGCTTGTCTCAGCTGGGAATGAATCTCCCAGATGAAGCGGTCGTTGACAGAATCCTCCAGTCGCTCCCACCAAGCTTCAAGAGCTTCGTGCTGAACTTCAATATGCAGGGGATGGAGAAGTCCATTCCCGAGGTATATTCAATGCTGAAATCAGCGGAGGTAGACATCAAGAAAGAACATCAAGTGTTGATGGTCAATAAAACCACTAAGTTCAAGAAAGGCAAGGGTAAGAAGAACTTCAAGAAGGACGGCAAGGGAGTTGCCGCGCCTGGCAAGCCTGTTGCCGGGAAGAAGCCAAAGTATGGACCCAAGCCTGAGACAGAGTGCTTTTATTGCAAGGGAACGGGTCACTGGAAGCGGAACTGCCCAAATACTTAGCAGACAAGAAGGCCGGCAACGTCAAAGGTATATATGATATACATGTTATTGATGTGTACCTTACCAGCACTCGTAGTAGCTCCTGGGTATTCGATACCGGTGCAGTTGCTCACATTTGTAACTCAAAACAGGAGCTGCGGAATAAACGGAGACTGGCGAAGGATGAGGTGACGATGCGCGTCGGAAATGGTTCCAAGGTCGATGTGATCGCCGTCGGCACGCTGCCTCTACATCTACCCTCGGGATTAGTTTTAAACCTCAATAATTGTTATTTAGTACCAGCTTTGAGCATGAACATTGTTTCTGGATCTCGTCTTATGCGAGATGGCTACTCTTTCAAATCGGAGAATAATGGTTGTTCTATTTATTTGAGAGATATGTTTTATGGTCATGCCCCGCTGGTCAATGGTTTATTTTTGATGAATCTCGAACGTAGTGATACACATATTCATAGTGTAGATGCCAAAAGATGTAAAGTTGATAATGATAGTCCCACATACTTGTGGCATTGCCGCCTTGGTCATATTGGTATAAAACGTATGAAGAAGCTCCATTCGGATGGACTTCTAGAGTCTCTTGATTATGAATCATTTGACACGTGCGAACCATGCCTCTTGGGCAAGATGACCAAGACTCCGTTCTCCGGAACAATGGAGCGAGCAACCAACTTGTTGGAAATCATACATACTGATGTGTGCGGTCCAATGAGTGTTGAGGCTCGCGGAGGCTACCATTATGTTCTCACCCTCACAGATGACTTGAGTAGATATGGGTATATCTATTTGATGAAACACAAGTCTGAGACCTTTGAAAAGTTCAAGGAATTTCAGAATGAGGTTGAGAATCAACGTGACAGAAAAATAAAGTTCTTGCGATCGGATCGTGGGGGTGAATATTTAAGTCATGAATTTGGCACACACCTTAGGAGCTGTGGAATTGTTTCACAATTGACACCGCCCGGAACACCTCAACGTAACGGTGTGTCCGAACGTCGAAATCGTACTCTGTTGGACATGGTGCGATCTATGATGTCCCTCACCGATTTACCGCTATCTTTTTGGGGTTATGCTTTAGAGACTGCCGCATTCACTTTAAATAGGGCTCCGTCGAAATCCGTTGAGACGACTCCGTATGAACTTTGGTTTGGCAAGAAACCGAAGCTGTCGTTTCTGAAAGTTTGGAGTTGCGATGCTTATGTCAAGAAACTTCAACCTGAAAAGCTCGAACCCAAATCGGAAAAATGCGTCTTCATAGGATACCCAAAGGAAACAATTGGGTACACCTTCTACCACAGATCCGAAGGCAAAGTCTTTGTTGCCAAGAATGGCTGCTTTCTGGAGAAAGAGTTTCTCTCGAAAGAAGTGAGTGGGAGGAAAGTAGAACTTGATGAGGTGACAGTCGCCCCTCCTGTACCGGAAAGTAGCGCAGCGCAGGAAACTGTTCCTGAGGTGCCTGCACCGACAAGGGAGGAATATAATGATAATGATCATGAAGAAACAGATCAAGTTACTGCTGAACTTCGAAGGTCCACAAGGGTACGTTCCGCACCAGAGTGGTACGGCAACCCTGTACTGGAAATCATGTTGTTAGACAATGGTGAACCTTCGAACTATGAAGAAGCGATGGCGGGCCCAGATTCCAATAAATGGCTTGGAGCCATGAAATCCGAGATAGAATCCATGTATGAAAACAAAGTATGGACTTTGGTGGACTTGCCTGATGATAGGCACGCCATAGAAAACAAATGGATATTTAAGAAGAAGACAGACGCGGATGGTAATGTGACCATCTATAAGGCTCGGCTTGTCGCTAAGGGTTATCGATAAGTTCAAGGGATTGACTACGACGAGACTTTCTCTCCCGTAGCGATGCTGAAGTCAGTCAGAATCATGTTAGCTATTGCCGCATTCTATGATTATGAGATATGGCAAATGGACGTCAAAACAGCATTCCTTAACGGCATCCTCAAGGAAGAGTTGTATATGATGCAACCGGAAGGTTTTGTCAATCCAGAGAACGCTAACAAGGTATGCAAGCTCCAGCGCTCGATTTACGGGCTGGTGCAAGCATCTCGGAGTTGGAATATTCGCTTTGATGAGGTGATCAAAGTGTTTGGCTTTATACAGACTTATGGAGAAGCCTGTATTTACAAGAAAGTGAGTGGGAGGTCTGTGGCATTTCTCATATTATATGTGGATGCCATATTGCTGATGGGAAATGATATAGAATTCTTGGAAAATGTAAAGACCTACTTGAATAAAAGTTTTTCAATGAAGGACCTTGGAGAAGCTGCTTACATATTAGGCATCAAAATCTATAGAGATAGATCGAGACGCCTCATTGGTCTTTCACAAAGTACATACCTTGACAAAATATTGAAGAAGTTCAATATGGATCAGTCAAAGAAAGGATTCTTGCCTGTTTTGCAAGGTATGAGATTGAGCAAAGCTCAGTCGCCGACCACGGCAGAAGATAGAGAAAAGATGAGTGTCATTCCCTATGCCTCGGCCATAGGTTCTATCATGTATGCCATGCTGTGTACCAAACCTGATGTGAACCTTGCCATAAGTTTGGTAGGGAGGTACCAAAGTGATCCCGGCACGGAACACTGGACAGCGGTCAAGAACATCCTGAAGTACCTGAAAAGGAATAAGGATATGCTTCTCATTTATGGAGGTGACGAAGAGCTCGTCGTAAAGGGTTACGTCGATGCTAGCTTCGACACAGATGTGGATGACTCTAAGTCACAAACCGGATACGTGTATATTTTGAATGGAGGGGCAGTCAGCTGGTGCAGTTGCAAGCAAAGCGTGGTGGCAGCATCTACATGTGAAGCGGAGTACATAGCTGCTTCTGAAGCAGCGCAGGAAGGAGTCTGGATGAAGGAGTTCATCACCGACCTAGGAGTCATTCCAAGCGCGTCAAGCCCGATGACTCTCTTCTGTGACAACACTGGTGCTATTGCTATTACCAAGGAGCCCGGGTTTCACAAGAAGACCAAGCACATCAAGCGCCGTTTCAACTCCATCCGGAATTATGTTCAGGATGGAGACATAGATATTTGTAAAGTGCATATGGATCTGAATGTCGCAAACCCGTTGACTAAACCTCTTTCACGAGCAAAACATGATCAACACCAGAACTCTATGGGTGTTCGATTCATCACAATGTAACTAGATTATTGACTCTAGTGCAAGTGGGAGACTGTTGGAGATATGCCCTAGAGGCAATAATAAAAGCATTATTATTATATCTCCTTGTTCATGATAATTGTCTGTTATTCATGCTTGAATTGTATTGTACGGAAACAGCGATACATGTGTGAATACACAGACCACAATGAGTCCCTGGTAGGCCTCTAGTTACCAGCTCGTTAATCAACAGATGGTCACGGTTTCCTGACCATGGACATGAGATGTCAGTGATAATGGGATCACATCATTAGGAGAATGATGTGATGGACAAGACCCAAACTTGAGCATAACACGAGATCGTATAGTTCGTAATGCATAAGCTTTTCGGTGTCAAGTATTTATTCCTTAGACCATGAGGTTGTACAACTCCCGGATACCGTAGAAGTACTTTGGGTGTGCCAACCGTCACAACGTAACTGGGTGGCTATAAAGGTACGCATCGGGTATCTCCGAAAGTGTTTGTTGAGTTGGTACGAACCGAGACTGGGATGTTGTCACTCCGTATGACGGAGAGGTACCTCTGGGCCCACTCGGTAAGACATCATCATAATGAGCTCAAAGTGACTGAGTGGTTAGTCACGGGATGATTGATTACGGATCGAGTAAAGAGACTTGCCATAACGAGATTGAACAAGGTATCGGGATACCGACGATCGAATCTCGGGCAAGTACCGTACCGATGGACAAAGGGAATAACATACGGGATTGAGTGAATCCTTGACACGATGGTTCATCCGATGAAGATCATCGAGGAACACGTGGGAACCAACATGGGTATCCAGATCCCGCTGTTGGTTATTGACCGGAGAGTGGTCTCGGTCATGTCTACGTGTCTCCCGAACCCGTAGGGTCTACACACTTAAGGTTCGGTAACGCTAGGGTCGTAGAGATAAATGCACGTGGAAACCCGAAAGTTGTTCGGAGTCCCGGATGAGATCCCGGACGTCACGAGGAGTTCCGGAATGGTCCGGAGGTAAAGATTGATATATAGGAAGTCCAGTTTCGGCCAACGGGTGATCTCCGGGGGTCACCGGGAGCGTCCCGGGACCACCGGAGGGGCCCCGGGGGTCCATCGGGTGGGGCCACCCATCCCGGTGGGGCCCCTAGGCCGCAAGGGGAAGTGTCCAGCCCTCAGGGTGGCGCACCACAAGGGGGCCCACCTCCTAATGCGCCTAGGGTTAAAACCCTAAGGGGGAGGGGGGCTCCACTTGCCTTGGGGGGCAAGGAACCCCCCCTGGCCGCCGCCCCCTTGCAGATTGGATCTGCAGGGGTCCTGGCGCCCCCCTGGCCCCCTATATATATGTGGGGGGGAGAGGGCAGCCGCACCCAAGCCCTGGCGCCTCTCCCCCTCCCGTCACACCTCCATACTCCCAACGCAGGGCGCCCGGCGAAGCCCTGCTGCGATCTCCACTGCATCCGTCATCACGCCGTCGTGCTGCCGGATCTCTGACGACTTCTCCTCCCCCCTTGCTGGATCAAGAAGGAGGTGACGTTGCTGCACCGTACGTGTGTTGAACGCGGAGGTGCCGTTCGTTCGGCGCTAGATCATCGGTGACGAAGAACGTGAAGAGTTCGACTACTTCATCCACACTTCATTGAAAGCTTCCGCACGCGATCTACATAAAGGTATGTAGATGCACTCTTACTTGCTCGTTGCTAGATGTATCCATAGTTGGATCTTGGTGAAGACGTAGAATTTTTTTGAATTATGCTACGTTCCCCAACAAGTTTTGCCTCGATGCCCATGTATTTCCTGTCAGCCTCCTATTGTAACCATGAACCTGTTTAACCACCCTACCTATGCAAACCATTTATTGGCTATACGTAGGCTTCGCTCAGCCCCTCTTATAGCATTGTTAGTTGCAGGTGAAGATTGAATATTCTTGCTTCTTGTTGAAGCTTGTTGGGATATCACACTATATTAATTATTAAATGAAATCATCTATATACTGGTAATGGGTGGAAGGCTAAGCCTTTTGCTTGGTGTTTTGTTCCACTCATGCCGCTAGGAACCGTATAAACCGGTGTTATATTCCTTGATTATGCGTTCCTCACACGGTTGGGGTTATGGGACCCCCTCGATACACCGCTAGGTGCTAAGTCTTTTCCAGCAAGTCCCAACATTGGTACTATTCGCCTAATAACCTAATAAAACTTGCATAGGGTCTTGCAAATCCGAGTTCTTAATCAACAACCCCCGGGCCAGTGCTCCTCATGAGTGTTGGTCCGAACTGAGCGGACTGCGGGGCCACCACGAGGAAACTCGAGGATTGGTATACACCTGTAGGATGTCTCATCCGGTCGTGGCCTGAGACTAGATACGCGCAGCTATTGTCAGGGTGTCGGCACGCCGGGAGGATTTGCTGGATTAGCCTTACCTTAGTTTGGAGTATCTTGAGCACGGGATTCCGAGAATACTCGGGTCTTCCCACCTTGGAGTTGCGACTCCGCAGATCGTGGGCTTGTCATGGGCCAAGTCGGAACACCCCTGCAGGGTTATGAACTTTCGAAAGCCGTGCCCGCGGTTATGTGGCAGATGGGAGCTTGTTAATATCCGGTTGTAGAAAACTTGACACCATATTCCAATACACTACCAGCGTGTGTACCGTGACTGTCATTTTCCGAAAGGGATTCGGGAGATGAACACGGTGGGGTTATGTTTGACTTGCTTTAGTTAGGATCACTTCGTGATCATCTCTCGACCGAGGCACCTTCTCTTCTCGCTCTCTTTTACGTAAGCTAGTGCTAGTGCTGCTGCAACCTCTTGTTCTTTCTTCAGCCTTGTTCCACACCCAAGGCTGGGATAGTCGTGTTACCCGAGAACGGGATTGCTGAGTCCTCTGTGGCTCACAGTTACTTCAACACACCAGATGCAGGTACAATGGTGAGCTACACAGGCGATGGCACTGAGCTAGACTAGGAGTACGACGAGGAGCGTAGCCGTTACTACGTGAACTATCCGGTTGATCAGTAGAGCTTCTACTAGGATTCGATCTAGACCTGTGGTTTAATATTATGTTTGGTATCTTGTCATTTGGATCTTTACCCTTAGATGGGCTATGATGTTTATTCGGATGATGTTTGAACTTGTAATGTATTTGTGTGACGTGGCGAGTGTAAGCCAATTATCTTTTCAGTTTTCCATCCCTATTTATACATGAGATGTGCAAAGGTACCAAACTTGCTATCATTCCAGAATGGGCTTATATCTTTAAGTCGTGCCTCGACACGTAGGAGATATAGTCCCATCCTGGGCATTACAAGTTGGTATTCAGAGCCTTCTCCGACCTAGAAGCCCCCACTGTTTGATCGAATCATTGACGGTCGAGTCTAGGCACACACTAAAAATATTTTGAATTCTATATTTATATCGGAGAGTAGGATTTCTTTGCTCCTCATCCCCTTTCACTCTGGTGAGGAATCTCGCGAGTATTGTTGGATTGTTTCGATGTCTTTGTGACGAGAATATTGTTCTCGATGCCTCCTGACATTAGGGGTTGTGGCAGTGTCCCGGGGAGTTGAGCTTCGGGGTATTGTCGTCACAAGCATATCGCGACAGTACTAGAATACTTAAGACGACCGACATCGAAAACTCTCCTATACGGTTAGTGGCAAGATAACCCCGACATCACCCAGTACTGGGGACGTAGTTCGGGAGTATTGCCATAGCTTTGTATAGTGGATGCTTTTCGAAGGTCTGAGGTAGACGGTTTCCGAGAAAGACTGGTTATGTGTTGAAGGATGGATACAGCTGGATGTAGGATTAGAGTTGATTGCGCGGTGCTTCCCCTGTATCCCCAACACCTGATTGCATAACTGGAAACTTTCGGAAATTAATAGGTGGGTTCATCCAGTACATCGTAGGCATTCTTACAACGAATGCAGGTTAGCGAGTTCGGGGTTCTACATTGAGTGAAGTGGTTTTATGGCCGATGTTCCGATCGGGAGTTGCATCTTAAAGGGTCCTTGGCTATGCTGATCCGGGGATTGCAAAACCCTTTCGTAACGCGTTCCATAATCTTACAGCACAAAGATGTCGAACGAAGCTCCTATCTTGTGTTTGTTCCATCAGTACCTTATTGTTTTTCTTATTTACCTTTTGTCCCCTATGTGGCTTCTCGTGAAGATTTTTGTTATCATTAAGCTGAGAATTTCATTCGTTCCTCTTGTTCGAATTATTCTTGTGAAGACTATGTTGCATTTCAATCCGTTGTTTCACCTTATACCTTCTTTCAATCAATTGCTGATTGGTGGTCATCTCTTTCAGGATGGCTCCGAAACAGGTTCCCAACGCTAACCCAGAGGGTGAAGAGGTTCCAGATCGTCCTCCTTCCCCTCCTCCTCCGTCTGAGGCATGGAGAGCGATTATGCAGACTACAAACCAGAACACCCAGATGTTGATGCAGATGATGCATCAAATGCAAGCAAATCAAGCAAATCAGGGTGCTCTAGGGAACCAAGGCAATTTCTTCAACCAACAGCACCATGCTACTCTCAACCAGTTCTTGGCCAATCAACCAAAGGCTTTCAGTTACTGTGTCGACCCTCTCGATGCTGAAGATTGGATAACCGATATCAAGAAGCATTTTGAGTGCAGCAACGTAAGGCCTAAGGACTATGTGAAAATTGCAGCCTTCCAACTCAAGGACCAAGCAGCTGACTGGTGGCAGCAGTACAAAGACTCCAGAGAAGGGCGTGTGATCTCTTGGGATGATTTCTGCAAGGACTTTCGCTCTCACCACATTCCAACAAGTGTCATCGAGGGTATGCGTGAGCAATTCCGCAACCTGAAGCAAGGCTCTATGACTGTCTAGCAGTATAATGTCAAGTTCCAAAACCTCGCCCGCTATGCCAAGCAAGACATACCAGATACCAAGAGCAAGATCTATCAGTTCCATGGAGGTCTCAAGGATGAACTTCAACTTGCTCTCACCTTGTTCGAGCCTGAGGAGTTCGACAAATTCTATAACATGGCGCTTAAGCAAGAGGCAGACCAGCTCAAGATGGAGGCTTCTAAAAGAGGATTCGAGATGCCGTTCACTCCTCCTCATCTTCTCAAGTGGTCGCGAAGCAACAGAAATTTTGGCTTCCACCTCCTCCTGTGATCCGAGCTCCCTACAACAACTCCAACAACAACAACAAGAATGTTGGTGGTCGTGGTTTCTCCCACCCACCCAACCCAAGCAAGCAGTCCAAGTCGCAGTTCCAAGCTCCAAGACCAAGTGTTCCTCCTACTCGTCCACTTTCTGAGGTGACTTGCTACAAGTGTGGCCAGAAAGGTCATTATTCCAACAAGTGCAACAACCCGAGGCGCCTTTCGCCTCCTCCACCTGTCAGTTCGGCTATTGTCAGGCATGATCCAAAGGCAGCAAGGGTGAATCTGATGAATGCAGCGCAAGCGGAGAATTATGCTGATGTGATTTTGGGTAACCTTCCAGTTAACTCTTTTCCTGCTAAAGTGTTGTTTGATTCGGGTGCTTCACATTCCTTCATGTCATTCCCATTTGCATCCAAGTACAATGTGGGCACCATGGCCTTGCCAAAGGAGTTGCAAATTATTTCTCCGGGCAGATGAATGACTTCAAGATTATATGCTCCGGATGTTTCTATTCGCATGGGTGATTATCGATTTCTGGCCTCTCCGGTGGTTCTCGGCAATTCTGACATCGACCTTATCCTCGGAATGGACTGGCTTTCTCAGCATGATGCTCAAATTGACTGTGCACAGCAGGAAGTCAAGATTACTCATTCCGATGATGATTTGATTATCTTCGCCTCCAGGGATAACACAATCAGGATTTTCTCTCTCAATGACAAGGGCGAGATGAATGCCATATCTCAAATTCCAGTGGTTAACGAATACGAAGACGTCTTTCCTGAAGAACTTCCAGGCATGCCTCCACACCGTCAAGTGGAATTCGTCATTGAACTCGATCCGGGTACTGAGCCAGCATGTCGGCGTCCGTACAAGCTCTCTCCTAAAGAGTTGAAGGAGTTGAAGAAACAGCTTGATGAACAGGAGCGTATGGGTCTGATCAGGCCTAGTACGTCTCCTTGGGGCTGTGGTGTCTTATTTGTCAAGAAGAAGGATGGCACGGAGCGTCTTTGCGTCGATTACCGGCCATTGAACAAGAAGACAATAAAGAACAAGTATCCGCTCCCCAACATCAACGAACTGTTCGAGCAGCTCAAAGGAGCTAAAGTGTTCTCTAAGCTCGATCTCCGAATGGGCTATCACCAGATTTGCATTCGAGAAGAAGATATCCCCAAGACTGCCTTCAGAACGAGCTACGGCTCATATGAGTATACAGTCATGTCCTTTGGTCTCGCCAATGCTCCACCTACCTTCTCGAGAATGATGCACTACATTTTCAACCCCTACACCGGCGAGTTTGTGCTTGTGTATCTGGATGACATTTTGGTATTTTCCAAGAATGAAGAAGATCACGAAAAGCACCTCTGTCTCGTTCTCGACAGACTCCGTGAACATAAGTTCTATGCCAAGTTCTCCAAGTGTGAATTTTGGCTCGATAAGGTCTTATATCTGGGCCATATCATCTCTGCTGACGGTATTGCGATAAACCCCGAGAAAGTTGAAGCAATTGTCAACTGGGAAGCTCCTCAAAACGTCAAGCAACTTCAAAGCTTCCTTGGTCTTGCCAGCTATTGCAGAAGGTTCGTTGAGAACTTCTCCAAGATTGCCAAGCCTCTTTCCAACTTGCTGCAGAAGAATGTCAAGTACTACTGGTCTCCAGATTGTGAAGTGGCATTCAAAACTCTCAAAGAAAAGCTCGTCTTTTCTCCAGTTCTTACTCCTCCAGATGAGTCCAAGCCCTACGAAGTATTCTGTGATGCTTCTCTTCAAGGACTTGGTGGTGTGCTTATGCAGGACAAGAGAATTGTGGCATACACTTCTCGTCAGCTGAAGCCAAGTGAGAAGAACTACCCCACACATGATCTTGAACTAGCAGTTGTGGTACATGCTTTGATTACGTGGAGACACCTTCTGTTGGGCAGAAAAGTCGACATCTTCACCGATCACAAGAGCTTGAAGTACATCTTCACACAGCCGAATCTGAACCTCCGCCAGACTCGTTGGGTCGAAATGATCCAAGAGTATGATCCCAGCATCGAATACACACCTGGCAAGGCGAATGTGATTGCAGATGCTTTGAGCAGAAAGGCATATTGCAACAGCCTTCTTATCAAGCCGTTCCAGCCTGAGCTTTGTGAAGCATTCAGGAAGCTCAACCTCCAAGTTGTTCCGCAAGGTTTTCTTGCAAATCTTCAAGTTGCTCCTACCTTGGAAGATCAGATCCGTGAGGCCCAACTCAGTGATGCTATGGTGCAGAAAGTGAAACATGGTATTGCAAAGGGTACTCCTAAATACAAGGGCTACCGTGTTGATGAGAGAGATACTTTGTTCTTCGAGGACAGACTCGTGGTTCCAAAAGGTGATCTCAGGAAGCTCATAATGGAAGGAGCACATGATTCCCTCCTTTCCATTCATCCTGGCAGTTCCAAGATGTACCAAGACCTCAAGCAATCTTACTGGTGGACACGCATGAAAAGGGAGATTGCCCAATTCGTGAATGAATGTGATGTCTGCAGAAGAGTGAAGGCAGAGCATCAACGTCCAGCCGGTCTTCTCCAACCTCTTCCTATTCCCGAGTGGAAGTTCGACCACATTGAAATGGATTTCGTCACTGGCTTTCCTAAGTCCAAGAGAGGGAATGATTCTATCTTCGTGGTGATTGACAAGCTTACCAAAGTCGCTCACTTCCTTCCAGTCAAAGAATCCATCAATGCAGCTCAACTGGCAGAATTGTACACTTCTAGAATTGTGTCCTTACATGGCATTCCTCAAGTTATCTCCTCAGACCGTGGAAGTTTGTTCACTTCTAAGTTCTGGGACTCCTTTCAGTCTGCCATGGGCACTAAGATCAGGTTCAGCACTGCTTTTCACCCTCAGACTAGTGGTCAAGTCGAGCGAGTGAATCAGATTCTAGAAGACATGCTCAGAGCATGTGTCATATCTTTTAGCATGAAATGGGAAGATTGCCTTCCATTTGCCGAGTTCTCTTACAACAACAGCTTCCAAGCAAGTGCCGGCAAAGCTCCATTTGAAATCCTCTATGGCAGAAAGTGTCGTACCCCTCTCAACTGGTCCGAGACAGGTGAACGTCAACTTCTTGGCAATGACTTGATCTCAGAAGCCGAAGAAATGTGCAAAGTCATACGTGAGAATCTCAAGGCCGCTCAGTCGCGTCAGAAGAGCTAATATGACGGCAAGCATCGTGATTTGGCTTTCAACATTGGGGATCATGTCTATCTCCGTGTTTCTCCTATGAAAGGAAACCAAAGATTCGGTATCAAAGGAAAGCTTGCTCCTAGATACGTCGGGCCTTTCAAGATCCTTGGCAAAAGAGGCGATCTAGCCTATCAACTTGAGCTCCCTTCCAACTTCGCCAATGTTCATGATGTCTTTCATGTGCCTCAACTCCGCAAGTGCTTCAAGACTCCTGAACGCATGTTTCCGTTTGAAGAGATTGATCTTCAACAAGATTTCTCTTACCGAGAGCATCCCGTTGCTATTCTCGAAGAAACCGAGCGCAAGACCCGCAACAAGTCCATCAAATTCTTGAAAGTCAAGTGGTCACACCATACCGACCGAGAAGCTACGTGGGAATGAGAAGATCATCTTCGTTCCGAGTACCCTTCCTTTTTCCAGTCCTAGATCTCGGGACGAGATCTTTTTGTAGTGGAGGAGAGTTTGTAATGCCCCTGATGTAATAGTTTCCCTTTTGGGCAATATATGTATCTCTGGCTTCATCAATTCCATTCCGGCTTCTTCGTCTTTCGGGTTTTCGTCATTTTGTTGTGTGCGTGTGTGGCAATCATTCATATCATGTAGTCATGTGCATCGCATTGCATTTGTGTTGTTGTTTGCATCTGGTCCCACGCGTCCCTTCTCGTTGTCCGTTTCACGTTCCGGAGCTCTCTCACGTGTCCGTGGCATCCCTGAGGCCTACTTTGGTGTTTGGCCGTGTAATGTTTCCGGTTTGGCGCGAGACTTGTCGTGTGTTGTTGTTTTGGTGTGTGTAACCCGCCTGTCAAATCTCGTCGCGTTTGGAGTTCGTTTGCTACCCCAACAGTTATTCTCGTGGGCTGAAAGTACCTCCTCTTTGAGGCCCAAGACACCCCTCCAACAGCCCACCAAACCAACCCAAACCCCTCCCTTCATCTAGGTCATCCAATTCTGATCGCGTGGCCGAAAACCACACCTCATTTGGACAACCCTAGCTCCTTGTGCCTATATATTTGTCCAACTTCCCCAATTTTTGCCCTAGAAACCCTAGTGTCTCCTTCCTCCATCATCTTCTTCCTCCAGCCGCCGGAACCCTCGCCGGAGTTCCCCGCCGCTCGCCGGAATTCCTCGCCGGAGTTCCCCGCACCTCCAAGCTCGCCGGAGCTTCTTCCTCCGCCGCCGCGCCGGCCCCGCGCCGCCGGACGGCCAGGCCCCGCCGGCCTCTCGCCGCCGCCCTCCGCCGGCCGGGCGCCTTCCCCGCCGCGCCAGGAGCATGCCGGTCCCGTCGCCCTCAGGCTGCTGCCGCCGCCGCCAGGAGGGATCGGGGGAGCCAGAGGCTCCCCTCGTCCCGATCCGATCGCCTTCGCCCCCTGGGCCTCCTCCTCCTGGGCTCGAGCGAGGCCCAGCTGCCCCCTTCTTCCAGGCCGCAAGGCCTAGGCGAGCCGCCGTCGCCAGTGCGGTCGATCCGCTTGAGGGATCGAGTCCCCGAGCCAGCCGCCTCGATCCAGCCGGCGGGGTGGGCCGGAACCCTAGCGGGCGCCGCCCGCGACCCGGCCCGTTAGCGCTTCGCGCCCGGTAGCCGCCAGCCCGATCCGCTCCAACAACCCCGGCCCGATCCGCGGGCCCGAAACCCATTTGACCTCCTGGAGCCCGTTGACCGCGCCGCCGTTGACCAGATCTTGACCTGAGGTTGCTCCTGTTATTTTCACTAAGTCCCTGTTATTTTCAGTTTCTGGAGCAGTTTTATAACATGGATAACTTTTTGTATGATGGTCCGATTTGAGTGAATGATATGTCAAAATGTTCGTGGAGACTTGTACTACATTTCATTCCATTGTGCCATGCATGTTTGAGATCATCTAGGTGCTTAAATATCTGTTGGAAGAGTGCTACTTGTTATAAAGTGTTGTTAGTAGTTGTTTTCATGCCATCTTTGCAATGTGATAACTTGGTGCATGTTTATCCAAATGATGCAAATGATATGTCCACGTGTTCGTCTTGAGATGCTCTACATGTTGATTGCTTTAGCTTGCATGATAGATTTCATCTTGCCATGCTTATCTCCTTTGCAAAGTGCTATGTGGTTGTTATGTCGTTAAACTTGTTACGAGATGCCTCGTAGAGGAACTCGTTGCTATCGTTGTGTTTGTCCCCTTGATGCATGCTTAGATGTTTTGGACTCACCATCATGTGTGCTTTGCTGTGGTGCTTACCACTTGCCATGCTTTGCTTTGAGGTGACTTAAACTTGCTCTCAAAGATGCCATGATGAAACTGCTGTTTCAACACTTAGTGAAATTTCACTAAGTCTGGAATCTGTAATTTCCAGATGCCATGTTTGCTTGTTGTTCTAGGCCAAACCATGATAGTTTTGGGGTGACTCTTAATGGTTCCTTGTTGTATATATGTTTGGCTATCCATTCATGCTCTCACATGCTTATTTGAGTGGCTGTAGCATATTTAACTTTTGCTCTCAAGTTGCAACAAATTACTGCTGTCAGGATTTTGTTGTCAAGTTCAATATGTGATAGCTTGTTGCTATTGATCCATGGCTCCTTTGGGGATGCTCCAATGGATTTGTTTGCTGTAGGATATGTCTAGTTTATGTCCATGCTCATTGCCATGATGTTTGAGTGTTGTAGCTTATTTATCTTTGGCTCCGAAGTTGCTATGTGGCTGTAATTTTCAGCTTGTGCATGTTTATTGCTTCGGGTGTAACTTTTAGCCCGTTGCTCCGTTTTGAGCAAGTCCTATATGAAACTTGTGTGATTTTTCATGTAGATTCATAATATCCTATTGTTATCATGTTTTGAAGCATTTTGCTTGATGCCTATTGTTGTGCTTCCTAAATAGATTTTTGTGCTTCCATAGTGCATCTGTTTTGCTTCCTTAGTGCGTCAGCCATGCATCCAGCATTTTTGTGTGCGCATTGCATCTTGTTGATTTCGTGCCTTGTGTGTTTGTGTTGAGTAGAGCCGGAAGCTGAGTACGAGTACGAGAACGAGGTTACTACCGAGGTTGAGAACGAGGAGCTCTCTTACGATCCCATCGACAACTCTTCAGGCTATTGCTAGAAGTCTCGATCTATAGTTTTGCCTCGATGCCCATGTTTTTCCTGTCAGCCTCCTATTGTAACCATGAACATGTTTAACCACCCTACCTATGCAAACCATTGATTGGCTATACGTAGGCTTCGCTCAGCCCCTCTTATAGCATTGTTAGTTGCAGGTGAAGATTGAAGATTCTTGCTTCTTGTTGAAGCTTGTTGGGATATCACACTATATTAATTATTAAATGAAATCATCTATATACTGGTAATGGGTGGAAGGCTAAGCCTTTTGCTTGGTGTTTTGCTCCACTCATGCCGCTAGGAACCGTATAAACCGGTGTTATGTTCCTTGATTATGTGTTCCTCACACGGTTTGGGTTATGGGACCCCCTCGATAAACCGCTAGGTGCTAAGTCTTTTCCAGCAAGTCCCAACATTGGTACTATTCGCCTAATAACCTAATAAAACTTGCATAGGGTCTTGCAAACCCGAGTTCTTAATCAACAACCCCCGGGCCAGTGCTCCTCATGAGTGTTGGTCCGAACTGAGCGGACTGCGGGGCCACCACGAGGAAACTCGAGGATTGGTATACACCTGTAGGATGTCTCATCCGGTCGTGGCCTGAGACTAGATACGCGCGGCTATTGTCAGGGTGCCGGCACGCCGGGAGGATTTGCTGGATTAGCCTTACCTTAGTTCGGAGTATCTTGAGCACGGGATTCCGAGAATACTCGGGTCTTCCCACCTTGGAGTTGCGACTCCGCGGATCGTGGGCTTGTCATGGGCCAAGTTGGAACACCCCTGCAGGGTTATGAACTTTCGAAAGCCGTGCCCGCGGTTATGTGGCAGATGGGAGCTTGTTAATATCCGGTTGTAGAAAACTTGACACCATGTTCCAATACACTACCAGCGTGTGTACCATGACTGTCATTTTCCGAAAGGGATTCGGGAGATGAACACGGTGGGGTTATGTTTGACTTGCTTTAGTTAGGATCACTTTGTGATCATCTCTCGACCGAGGCACCTTCTCTTCTCGCTCTCTTTTACGTAAGCTAGTGCTAGTGCTGCTGCAACCTCTTGTTCTTTCTTCAGCCTTGTTCCACACCCAAGGCTGGGATAGTCGTGTTACCCGGGAACGGGATTGCTGAGTCATCTGTGGCTCACAGTTACTTCAACACACCAGATGCAGGTACGATGGTGAGCTACACAGGCGATGGCACTGAGCTAGACTGGGAGTACGACGAGGAGCGTAGCCGTTACTACGTGAACTATCTGGTTGATCAGTAGAGCTTCTACTAGGATTCGATCTAGACCTGTGGTTTAATATTATGTTTGGTATCTTGTCATTTGGATCTTTACCCTTAGATGGGCTGTGATGTTTATTCGGATGATGTTTGAACTTGTAATGTATTTGTGTGACGTGGCGAGTGTAAGCCAACTATCTTTTCAGTTTTCCATCCCTATTTTTACATGAGATGTGCAAAGGTACCAAACTTGCGATCATTCCAGAATGGGCTTATATCTTTAAGTCGTGCCTTGACACGTAGGAGATATAGTCCCATCCTGGGTATTACACCTAACATGCCTTTAAACCTAATAGATCAACCAACAATAGCAAGCTGTTAACAACTGCACACACCGACACACACGCATGGACATAGTACCAGTGTGAAGAGATTACAATGGTAAATCACACAAATGGTAGCCAGATTATCTGCATATGATGGTAGCCAGATTATCTGCATATCACATTATGCAGGTTTAATTTACACATGAATGCAAGAAAAAAATACTTATTTGGACATAACATATTCCAAGGACTTGCATGCTGAGGTGTTCTCATTTCAGGTATTTGTGGAACCAGCCGAGCATCAAGCCAAGGGCTTGTTCAGCGGTCTTGACTGCGAACGAGTTGGTAACATTGTATCTGCAAGCAAAACCATGGGCAACTTCTGGAAAGATCTTTGCATAGTAAATCTGCAACAAGCGAAAGTCATATGAGGTTGTCACTCCCTTCTTGTCAAAGAACATGAATGAATGAATCTTTTGTGCTTATTGTTTAAGTTTCGGTTATTCTAACTGAATCTTTTGTTCTTTGAATGCAAATTGAGTTAATTGCTTCCATGCTGCAAATTGAGTTAACATCATATTTCTTTGGTGTCCAAATATTTGGACTAAAATCACTCGAAGCTCACCTGATTTCTTTGCTGCAACGTCTCCACAAGCTGATCTACTAATGCTGGCGGCGTAACGGCGTCATTCTGAGCTCCAAGAATCTCAATGGGGCACTTGATCTCTGAGTGGCAGTTGAACTAAGAATAAAAACACATGTCTAGTTCACCAATAAGAGTACCATAAAAAATGAAGAAAATGTCCACCTTTCATATCGTCAGTGGTGACTGCTGAAGGATGGGAGATGACAATTGATTCTACCTCGTTTGTTTTCGCCACCTCCACCGCGAATTTCCCTGTCAGTAGAGGAGGAGGGCATCAGCCAAAATTTGCTTGGAAGAAAATGAATACAAAATAATCCTATTCGCGGGATCCCTATTTTTTCTCTCAAAGATTATTTTTTCCTAGCTAGCATGCCTGTAATACAAACACAATGCTCTCGTGTTAGTTTCACTAACCGCCCCAACAATAGCCCCCAACTCCAACAAAAGACTTCTTTTCCTTCTTCAATGCCGCGAAGATTGGTTTTGCATCTTCAGCTGCTTTTACCTGTATGTAAAGATCGATCGAGTAGGTAGAAAAACATAGGTAAAGTGAATTAACACGCAATTTTTATAGGAAAAAATGGATTTACCGGAGAGTGAGCCAGGAACCATTCTGTTCTGTTTGCGCCGTCCGTGAAAGGTTGTCCATTGAAGAAGTCAGGCACCACAACGTAGTATCCAGCTTCACCGACCTTGTCGGCAATTTTCCTTCATTTCCGTGAACGCGTGATTCATTCATAAGCCGTTGGTTTAGACAATGATGTTGGGATGACAATTTATTGGTCAACATAATGGCGTTTGAACTAAAATGACCGATAATGCCTAGGCTTGCTTTCATTTCATAAAAAGAAAGGGAATCTCTCAAAGGGTTCCTATGTTGAGCCATTCTTACCAAAATAATGAAGTGATATACCTAATTTTTCAAGAAGGGTTGTCAAAGCAGCAGCATATGGTGATTAGTGGTATTTGCAATGTTGTTTCAATGGACTTTTTTTGAGAAAAGAATAACAAAACCGGTGGTAAATGTAAGAGGTGTTCATGGATACATTCTACGTACTACCCATCACATAATTCAGGGAAAGGAGACGCGGCGAGAAGAAGGGCTTACCTCAACAATGGCGCTTCGAATCCTAAAAAGACAAATAAAGCACCAGTAGCAATATTAAGTCACACGGATACTCGCTTGCCCATTACGGAATCAAACAGTCTAGTTATAATGAGCTGACCGTAGAAATCGGAGGCCAGGACGACGGCCCTGTGGGAGTGGGCGGCGCCGGTGACGTAGGCCTTGAAGCCGGCCAGGTCGTCGACGACCGCGCCGGTCTCGTTGCCGCCGGCGGTGAGGTCGGGCGGGTTGTCGGTGCACTGCGAGTGAGACGCGGCGGCGGCGGCGCCGCTGGCCAGCACGGCGAGGCAGAGGAGGCCCGGGCAGAGCAATGCGCGCGGAGCCATGGTCCTGCAACAACTCGAAGGCTCGATGCTTCCAGCTCGTGGCGTCCGCGTTGGGATGCGCTGTACCTTTGCGTGCGCTTGTATATTGGCGATTCCGTGCAGAACGTGCAGCTTGCGGTGGGTGGCATGGATTGTTCATTGTTAGGTCGCCCCCACGTCGCCGTCGATCGGGCTTCCCTTTTCTTGCTCCTTAGCATTTATTTTGTGAAGAAATCTTACATTTCTGGTTGACCTTTTAGGAGTCGCCATCGCGGGCGACGAGGCCGAGCTTACGGCTACGGGGCGCTCGGCGGGGTCAAGGGGTCGAATGGGTAATCAATCGTATTTTCAGTATGTATATATAGCTTCAACGTCATGTGGCAGACAGACAAATACTCTGAATCTGAACACAATGAACCAATGCAAAGTACAGTATGGAATAAAATACATGCAGAGCGATGATGAATCACAAATGCCCACGACCTTCATATGAATTTGCCAATTGGAAAATAACTAAAAGTACGGAGTAGTACTTGAGAACGGTGATGGGGATTGGTTTGTTTATATGTTAGTACGTACCTGTGAACAATGCAAAGGTTCGTCTGTTCATATTTCCGCCCTGATAATGCAAAGCCCTTTTGATTCATACTAACATATTTACCAGTTTTCAATTGAGGCTTCATATATATCGAGGCTTCAATTGTGAGATAGTTACAGCAGCTTCATCATAGTATTGTAAGATTATTTACCAGTTTTCAAGATATTTACACTGATGTGAATCCATCATTTCAGTACCCCTGAAAAAAGAATCCATCATTTCAGTAGATCTTTGGTTGGTCATTTTATTGTACTATTTTGGTAAGAACTCGTATATACTCCCTCCGTCCCAAAATAAGTGTCTCAAGCTTAATAAGTACTCCCTCCGTTTCTAAATATAAGTCTTTTTAGACATTTCAAATGGACTACAACATACGGATGCATGTAGACATATTTTAGAGTGTAGATTCACTCATTTTGCTTCGTATGTAGTCACTTGTTAGAATCTCTAAAAAGACTTATATTTGGGAACGGAGGGAGTACAACTTTGTATTAAAGTTAATAGTACAAAGTTAAGACACTTATTTTGGGATGGAATGAGTATAACTTTCTGTCCAACCAAAGCTTCTTCAAAATTTACAGGGAGCATTATCACGTATAGGGGAAGCCACATATTTCAGGATCTCTGAAGGCCGTTTGCAAATGCATTAATTTTCTGGTTGCACTATTTTTTGTGAATTTAAGTCCTTGTTTTCACACTTCAGTAGAATTATGTGCAGTAATGATCATAATGCAACAACCGAATTCTATTATTACTCTTAACTCAAACTAAGATGCTACATCGGAGTGGTGTGCGCATATTAGATTCAACAAGATAGAGAAGACCAGCAGCGATAGCAAAGGGAGAAATGGCACCTATCACCGGAAGATCAGCAGAAGTTTTAACAAATATTGTGCCTTCATGAGCATCAAATGTGCGCAGTCATCATTTCAGCGGATGCGTACACAAATAAGGATAGCGAAATCAGTGTATTTGTCAACAAAACCTCCAACCCAGATAAACTCAAGAAACAACCCCAGACTAACCTGAGTCTGCCATCTCCAACACGGCATGTCTCAGAATTTTATAAAAGAGGAGAAAAAGGCATTAACACCAATTGATATAACAAATGATTCAGCTTCACCTTATAACAGCGCCCACTGGCATAGGCCAGGTTAGTTCTTCAGCTTCAGCTTCAGCTTCAACTTCTTGCATAACCTTGGAATCTGGATGCACAGTAAGACTGACTTACAGGCATTTGCATAACCGCATAAGAAACCTGAATCAGAACTGAACTCAGCCAATGTTTGCGTGTTTGCGACCTTGATAGAAAGACTAGTAGTATAACCTATCTCAGAAATTTCATAGCATTTTTGCAACAACAAAAAAACGTTGGACCGTGATGCTGCTATCTCCATCCATGGCGCAGCTCAGAGAAGTGAAAATAAATAAATAAAGCACCAACACCAACCGAAAGAACAATTATCAAACTTCACCATAATAACAGCATCTGATACCATTAGGCCAAGTTCTTCAGTCTTCTATTTCTTCATTGAGCATGGCATCGGAAGAAAGGTAAGAGTAAGACTATCCAGCATTCACGCATCAGTAACAGAGGAGCCAGACTCCAAACCACAGACAGAATTGTCTCGCGACAACCTTAAATTAAGCACCAAAATTGTGGAGCCAGATGAACTGATACAGAAATTGACACGATATATAATGATCATACAAGCAATATAAAAGCTCGTGCACAACATTCACAAAAGCATGTTAAATACTCCTACTATATTCCGCGAGCAATAGAGTGACCATACACATACTGGTGGCAGAATGTAACACAGCAACTAAGACTGCAAGCACAAATAATTACATGATATGATACAAGGCTAAAACATGTAAGCACAACTAGAGCAGGTTAGCGGCTATCATGTCTCAAGAATTCATATGGATGATCAAATGAGAAATGACATCCTTCTCCTACATCAGCTCTGCCACACAATCTAATCATCATAAGCTGAAATGTAGCTTCCCATTCCTGCAGAAAATTCAGGGCATTCAGACATATCAGAAGAATTCACCCAAAAAGCGAACAAAGAAAATTTTGAATGGCAGAAGGTTAACTGAACTGTTTAGTTTAAACATGTTTGTATAAGCAGTTAAACACATCGTTGATCAAAAGTTGCAGGACACATTCAGCATATTGTAACCGTGCATCACCTTATCAAGCACCTTGTTCAGTAGGGTTCAAGAATGCTGGCGGCCACGCCATCGTGTAAGGATATATCAGCGGAGACGGGCAATTCACGTCCAGAGACAGCCTCGTCATCTTCATGGTCTCAAGATGAATGGAGAGCAGACAATTGCCGCTGCGCAAGAACGCCACACCAGCAGCCACCCAGATGACATCACCCTGTGGAGTCTGGTCCAAAGGATCCGCAAGAATCATCACTTCCATCGCCCAGTAGAATCTCACCGACTTTTCCAACCGCGTCCATGTCAGCCCACCCTCGCCGTCGTCCTCACCAATCCAAACCTCAATGCACAATCCACGCATAGTGAGCACGTAGAGGTTACCCGCGCCATCCTCCCCCTTCTCAATGACGTCGAAACTTTGCTCCCGCAAGGAAGGCGGGAGCGCCAGCACGGTGAGCTCCATAGTCGCGGTGTTGAGCGCCACCATGTGCTGCCCACCCATTAGCTTCCAGTACAGCGACCGTTTCGCTTGCATCGCGCGGGATCCAGCGAGATTGGGCTGCTGCGCGAGGCCACCCACGTCGTCCCACCGGAGCTCAGCGGAGGAGAGGAGAAAGGCGCGCAGCTCTGTGGTTCCAGCGCGTCGGGAAAGGCATACAGCCTTGAATGCCGAGGAGTCGCCGTCGTCGGGGACGAGGGCATACCCTACGCGGCGCCCACCGGGGAGCGCGGGGAGTGAAACCCAGCGCCGGGTTAACGGGTCGGCGACGGCGAGTTCTCCGGAAGCCCCGTCGCGTAACAGGAGGCTGCCGTTGCGGCAGTCCAGGAGCCGCCACGGGGTGCCGGGGCCATCCAGCCGGCCGCGGCGTGGGAGGAAGGAGAGGGCGAAGTCTCCTCCCTCGATGGTGCGGTGCGTGGCGCCGAGGAGGTCGCCAGGCAGAAGGTAAGGAGCGCTGGCCCCGCGGCGCTTGCTGGGGCGGTAGAGAAGGCATCCGAGGATGACCGGGCAGGTTAAGGGATGCCGGCGGTGGAAGCGGCGGAGGAAGGCTGCGCTGCGGGCGACCCGGAGGAAAGGCTGGCAGGCGAGCGCGGCGCGGAGGAGGTCGGCGGGGGTTGGGAGGAGGATGAAGACCTCCTGTAGGATGTCGTCGCCGAGTACGGCGATGGTGGCCGCCGGCGGAGCCATGTGGCGCAGGATGGAGTGACGCACCTGGGCGGCGTTTCACTGTGACCTAACGGGGCTTCCGGAGAAGATGGCCCGGCCCAATTCGGTATTCATTTTTGGGAAGGTTCTACCCCTGTTTTTTCTGCTTGTAGGAGGTTCTGGAAGGGTTTTAGGGCGTGCTTGGAATGTAAGTAGATAGTACATCTGAATTTAATTTACAAGTATATAGGACCGATAGTCATGTGGCACACGGAGTGTTGTCACATCCGTGAACTTGTTCATCATCCTAGAACCTACCCCCACTTGGAGCACAGTCGCGGCACCAGACGCCACCGCGGTATGTCCTAGTCCTCATGGATGTTGTCACTGTTGGGGAATGTAGCACAGAATAAAAAACTACCGCACATACTTACACGCCCAGGAACACTATGAAGATGCTAGAGGTAGATCGTATTCAACAAACATGGCGGAGAAGAGATGTTGGTGTAGACTTGTAGATTCCCACGACCAGGTTCAAATCTCCTAGCCGCGAGAATTTCTATCGTTCAAGGATTGAAGCTACGATCCCTCTGCCGGTATCCACGCCTGGGAATCACCGATCCGGGATGGCTCGTTGTCTAGGATGAAGAAATGCCATAGACTAGAAGATGGGGCAGCCTTGCGGCGATGGTGGAAACTTGCAAAGATTGAGATGGAGAGGGCGCCGCTAGGAATTCTGATGGAATTGAGGTGTTGCCCCCGTCGGCTCTCTATATATAGGCGCATGGGAGGAGGGAATCCCTCTCCCCTAGGGTCGGTCGCATCGGGGAAGGATGCGCCCCAAACCCTACCCGTTGCCCCCATTTGCCTTGGCCCCAAGGCATGTGGGGTGCGCCACACTAATGGGCCCCTTGATGACCCACAAGTACGGGGTCAATCATAGCCTTTTCAATAAGTAAGAGTGTCGAACCCAACGAGAAGAAAGAGGAATTGACAAAGTAGCTTTCATTAAAGTTTCATTGTAAATGTTGTAAAGATAATTTGATAGGTTGTTGATAGTAATAATTCATAACAACATAAATATTAACTAAAGCAATATAGTGCAGCAAATGACCCAATCCTTATGTATGCTAAGGACAAGTTGACTGTGTTTCTTATAATAGCTAACGCTCTCGAGGACACACGGAAATTTCGTCAGATTTACTTTCACCATGATTCATTAAGATACCATTTATTGATTTGACAAGTGTTGTGTGGGTGGACTAAAGGTAAGGTTCTTACTTAAATAAATACCAACTTATGATTGTACCCTCCATGCAAGCATCCGCCAATACAAGAGAAGTAATTAAGATATTTTGAACATTTCTGGTGGAATTCTCTCGTATTCCAGTGTCCTCCTAGTACTCAACAAACCAATGATTCTTAAGCGTGTGGCCCCTTAGGTTTGGTAATATGCAGACATGACTCGGAACACTTTACAATCAATAATCAATAACAAGATCGGAATACCCATATTGATTCCTACACATACATGTATATATTTATCGAACGAACCTTCTATTTGCGTACATAATTCCATTTGCTTCATGGTATTTAATAAAACCTGTGGTGAGACCTTTGTTCGTATCATTGTGAAGCAACAACTTGATCACGATACCAAGTAATCCTCATTACCGGCTTTGTTCTCCTCTTCTCATTTCTGTTTCCCGGTATCCAGTGACCATATCGTGTTTTGTCTGGACAGAGGATGATCAATATCGTAATTCCAAGAGGGGCTGGAGAGTACCTATGCATCGTTGGAGGAGCAAATCCCAGTCTGGAACTATCGAGTCCCTAGACAGACTTTTCTGATATACCTTAATGTTATCGTTATGATCACCATGTTACGAGTAAAGTTTGAGAACCCCAAAGTAAACGTCGGGCATGAAGGTACACGACATTCTCATGGTCTAAGGACGTGAGTATATGCTAACACTTGATATGATAATACTTATAACAAATTGACCATGTGATCTCGAAGTATGTCATTTAGTTGGGTCTGTTTGTTCTGCTAACAATGTGCTCCCATCCTTGCTGGCATCCTTGTTTCTTTAATAATGTGTTGTGATCAACTATAATGCCCAGGATGCGACTATAGCTCCTACGTGTCGAGGCACGAGTTAGAGACATAATCACATACTAGAATGATCGCAAGCATGGTATCTTTGCACAACTCATGTAATGAACAGGGGTAAAAGAGATAAATAGTTGGCTTACACTCGCCACGTCACACAATTAATTCAACATTCATACATTCATCCAAATAACACAGAGTTCGGCTATGGACAAAATCAAACGAGAAAAGATACCACATCTACAAGTCTTGATCGCCCCTAGTAGGAACCACTACTAATCGTCGGGATACGTCACATACATACGACCACGCTCTTCATGGAACTCCGAGTGAAGTTCTTGTCCATCTCCTACGTCATACTCAGTTGTACTTGCATCTGGTGTGTGTTGTAATCTGTGAGTCACAAGGACTCAGTAGTCCCATTCCCGGGTATCAAAACTAGCAAAGCCTTTTTGGTGTGGAGAGGTAATAAAATGGTTGCAACAAGCACTAAGCAACTAGCTTACGAAGTCAGAGCGAGATGAGGATATGTGCCAACGGACGCCAAAGATGATCAATAAGTGATCCTAGCTACTCACGTTCATGCATAACAGCACTGTGTTCACTTTCCGAAACCCCTTCGAAAGGAGACCATCACGGTTACTCACACAAGTTGTGTATTCTTAAGGATATGGTGTCAAGTTATCTACAACCGGATATTAACAACTCCCATCTGCCACATAACCGCGGGCACGACTTTCGAAAGTTCATAACCCTGCAGGGATGTCCCAACTTAGCCCATCACAAGCTCACGATCCACGGAGTAACAACTCCATGTTGGGAAGCCCCGAGTATTCTCGGAATCCCGTGCTAAAGTTCTTCGAAGAAAGGAAAACTAGCCCAAGGAGATTGTTGGGGAACGTAGTATTTCAAAAAAATTCCTACGCACACGCAAGATCATGGTGATGCATAGCAACGAGAGGGGAGAGTGTCGTCCACGTACCCTCGTAGACCGTAAACGGAAGCATTATGACAACGCGGTTGATGTAGTCGTACGTCTTCACGATCGACCGATCCTAGTACCGAATGTACGGCACCTCCGCGATCTGCACACGTTCAGCTTGGTGACATCCCACAAACTCACGATCCAGTAGAGCTTCGAGGGAGAGTTCCGTCAGCACGACGGCGTGATGTAATGCCCAGGATGGGACTATACCTCCTACGTGTCGAGGCACGACTTAAAGGTATAAGCCCATCCTAGAATGATCTCAAGTTTGGTATCTTTGCACGACTCATGTAAAAGAGGGATTAAATTGCAAAAGAAGATAGTTGGCTTACACTCGCCACTTCACACAATACATTACATAAGCAATCATCATTCAAAACATCACAGCCCATCTAAGGGTAAGATCCAAAAGAAAGATACCAAAACAACATAAAGCCACATGTCAGGATCGAATCCTAGTAGAAACCACTACTGATCGTCGAAGCGTCACAACCAAACAGCCAAACTCTTCATCGAGCTCCTGGTGAAGTACTGATCCATCTCCTGCATCAAACTCGACTGAACCTGCATCTGGTGTGGTGAAGTAACTGTGAGCCACAGAGGACTCAGCAATCCCGTTCCCGGGTAACAAGACTATTTAAGCCTTGGGTGAGGATAAGGCTGAAGAAAGAATAAGAGGTGAAGGAAAAAACAAGAGTCTGCAGTAGCAACTAGCACTAGCTTACGTATAAGAGAGCGAGAAGAGAAGGTGCATCGGTCGAGAGATGATCACGAAGTGATCCTAACTAAAGCTCAACAAACATAACCCCACCGTGTTCAACTCCCGAATCCCTATTCGGAAATTGACAGTCACGGTACACACGCTGGTAGTGTATTGGAACATTGTTTCAAGTTATCTACAATCGGATATTAACAAGATCCCATCTGCCACATAACCGCGGGCACGGCTTTCGAAAGTTCATAACCCTGCAGGGGTGTTCCAACTTGACCCATTACAAGCCCACGATCCGCGGAGTCGCAACTCCAAAGTGGGAAGACCCGAGTATTCTCGGAATCCCGTGCTCAAGATACTCCGAACTAAGGTAAGGCTAATCCAGCAAATCCTCCCGGCGTGTCGACACCCTAATAGGTAGCCGCGCGTATCTAGTCTCAGGACACGACCGGATGGGCGATTCTACAGGTTTTTACCAAACCTCGAGTTTCCTCGTGGTGGCCCCGCAGACTCCCCGTTTCGGACCAACACTCATGTGGAGCACTGGCCCGGGGTTGTTGAATTAAAATAAAAGGGATAGCTAGTCCACATGCAAGTTTTATTAGTTATTAGGCGAATAGTACCAAATGTTGGGACTTGCTGGAAAAGACTTAGCACTTAGCGGTTTATCAAGGGGGTCCCATACACCCCAACCGTGTTAGGAACGCATAATCAAGGAACATAACACCGGTTTATACGGTTCCTAACGGCATGAGTGGAACAAAACACCAAGCAAAAGGCTTAGCCTTCCACCCTTGCCAATATATAGATGATTTCATTTTAAGCATTTATATAGTGTGATATAACCCAACCAAACTTCAACATGAAGCAAGCATCTTCGATCTTCACCTGCAACTAGCAATGCTATAAGAAGGGCTGAGCGAAGCGTACTTAGCCATTCAACGGTTTGCATAGGAAGGGTGGTTAAACAGGTTCATGGTTACAATAGGAGGCTGACAGGAAAAACATGGGCATCGAGGCAATATACTAAAGAACGATACTCTAGCAATAAGCAAAGATAGTAATGGTATCCGGGTTCGGTCATCTTGTCTGGGATTCTGCAAGGGAGAAGAACGAGTCCACGAAGTAGACGGAGCAACACAGACGAGCGAATCCTCACAACTCCGGAACGAAAACGAAGCTAACAAGAGAAGCAACCGGAAAGAAGCAAATAACTCGGTAAACACACAAGCATAAACATGGCATACGATGCACAAACAAGTATGATGCATGTCCGGTTTAAAATGGCAAAGTGCACAAACAAAACTACAAGTTAAGTGGAGCTCAATATGCAACGAGTTGCATATTGACGGAACACCACATTTAATTATTTAGTTGACTCTCATTTAATTACAAGACAAGATTAAATGTTTGTTAACATGGCAAGAGGTGAAGCATAATAAAACTACACTATTTAGGCATTTTAAATGAGGCCGGAAATAACAACATCAAATCCGGAAAAACCCCATGAGCATGTTTAGTAAATATAAACAAACAACAATTCACACATATTAATGTTGTTAACATGATGCGGATGACATGATCAAGTTTATGCAATTTTTATTATAAGTTGACAAGAGAGATATGAAGTATTTGTCACCGTGGGGGAATGAAAGGGTGCCACGGCAACGATCCAAAAATGATGCAACGCAACATCTCGGTTCCGGTACTCGTTGAGAGTCTGGTGCAAAAGGAAAGATGGCGTGAGCGAGTCAAACGAGATGAAAGGTGGGGCGATCCCGTTACCGGGTTCCCACGAGTCGGTGACGAGGCAACCGAGGAACATGACAAAAGATCGAAACGGCACAACGGGCACGGAGCACACACGGGAGACATTTCATACAACACAACACAAGCATCCACGGGTCATCGTCTCGGGGTTATATGTAATGCCCCGGATGTAATACTTTCCCTTTTGGGCTTATAATAAATCTCCGGCTTCATCTATTTCCATTTCGGGTTCTTTGTCTTTCGGGCTTTCGTCGTTTTGTTGTGTGAGTTTGTGGCATTCATTCATATCATGTAGACATGTGCATTGCTTTGCTTTTGTGTTGTGGGTTGCATCCGGTTCGTGGCGTTTCTTCCCGTTGTCTGTTTCGTGTTCCGGAGCTCCCTCACGTGTCCGTGACGTCCCGTAGGCCTACTTTGTTGTTCGGGCGTTTTTCGTTACCGGTGTGCCGCGAGGTTGTGTTGTGTGTTGTTGTTTTGTTGTGTGCAACCCGCCTCTCAAATCTCGTCTCGTTTGGACTCCGTTGACTTTTCCCTCCGTTGTCCGTGTGGGTCCGATGTGCCTTCACTTCGTGTCCCGGAAATACCTCTACTGCTTTCTTTTATCTCCGTCTAGGCCCTTTTAAATCATCCCCGCGATCGGATCCGTTGGATCACGATCGGAGGGCTCCTAGCGCCCCTAAACTTCCCCTAACCCTAAAATTCTGCTACATATAGACCCCCCTAGTCTATATTTGGGCATTTCTATCCCCTTCTTCTTCCTCCTCTAGTTCCTTTCTTTTTTTTCCTTTTCTACTCCAGATCCAAGAAATCCTGGCCGGATCCCGAAGGATCCCTCGATCCCATCCTGCAGGCGCAGGCGAGGCAGGTCAACGCCAGCCGCCGCTCGGCCTCGTTCCCTCCGCATCGAGCTGGGGGTCCGATCGGGCCAGATCGGGAACGCCCCAGGCGATCGCTTCGATCGCTTCGATCGCCACCGCAGTCAACGGGCTGGACCACATCGACGCCGAGGCGGCCCAGCTCGCCTCCCGCTCGCCTCGCCACAGCCCGTACACCGCCGCCTCGCCTCGCATCACCCCTCGCCCCGTCGGGCCTCGTACAGCTCCGCGGGCCCAGCCGCCGCGCGCCTAGCGGGCCGCGCCGACCGCAGCCTCCGCCGCTGGACCGCGCCGCGCCGCCGCGGGCCCGTCCCTCCGCGCTCCACCGCGGATCGCTGGGCCGCCTACAGCCCCGCAGGCCACCGCCCGGGCCCCTCCGAGCACCGCCTCCGGCCGGGCCTTCCAGCCGATCGGGCCGGCTTCCGCCACCGCGCCTCCAGCGGGCCAGATCCCGCCGCACTGTTCCTCCTCTGGGCCGCCACTGTAGCTCCGCGCGGGCCCGTCACTGTTCACCAGATCCAGATCTGAGGTCTTTTTCAACCCTAAGCCTCTGTTTTCCCTGATCTGAAATGCTAACTTTGCACTGCTGTAACTTTCTCTGTGATGCTCCGTTTTGCGCGTGTAGCATGTCCAGATGTTCGTGGAGTTGTCCTCTACGTTTTACCTGTTGTAGTCATGCATGTTAGATGTCATCTTGACACTTGTTTTGCTGTTACAAGAGTGCATGATGATATAAACTGCTCTTATGTGTTATTTTCATGCCACCTTTGACATGTGATATCTTTTAGCTCGTTTGTCCAAACGATGCAAATGACATGTCCACGTGTTCGTCTCGTCACGAACTACGTGTTGTGTGTGATAGGTTGCATGGTAGATTTATTGTTTCCTTGTTATCATCGTTGCAAGATGCCATGTTCACATGTTGTGTTTTCACTTGTTATGAAATGCCATCTTGTTGAGCTCGTTGCAATCGGTGTGTTCACCACATTGATGCATGCTTGTGTGTTTCGGGATCACCGTCATATGTATTTTGATGAGGTGCTTACCCTTTGCCATGTTTAGTTTCGAGGTGACTTAAACATGCTCTTTTGTGTGCTATGATGATGTTGCTGTTTTAGGACTTAGTGAAATTTCACTAAGTCTGAAATCTGTAACGTTCCGATGCCATGTTCGTGTGATGTTGTAGGACAAAGCATGATAGTTTTGGGGTGGATTTTGATTGTTCCATGAAGTACATATTGTTGTATTTCCATCCATGTCCTCACATGTCCATTTGAGTGGCTGTAGCATGCTTATCTTTTGCTCCAAACTTTCAATAAAATTCTGCTGCCAGAATTTTATTTCAAAGTTCAATATGTCCAAGATCATTGCTATTGATCCGTGACTCCGTTTGGGGTGCACTTTGGACCTAGTTGCTGTACATTATATATATTTTGTGTTCAAGTCCTTTGCCATGCCTTTTGGGTGCTGTAGATTATTTATTTTGAGCTCCCAAGATGCTATGTTGCTGTAATTTACAGTTTTCGCTCAAATCTTGTTTCGGGCATAACTTTTAGCCCGTAACTCCGATTTCAGCGAATCTTATATCAAACTTGGGTGATTTTCTGTGTAGATTAATAATATCAGGTTGTTATCTTGTTTTGAGGTGTTTTGCTTGAGTGATGTTTTCCGTGCCCCATGTGCATCTTTAGTGCATCCATCATGCATACATGTTTTTCGAGTGCGCATTGCATCGTGTTGATTGGTGCTTGGTGTGTTTGTCTTGTTTAGAGCCGGAAGTTGAGCACGAGTTTTCCAACGAGGTTGAGCACGAGGTTTCCAACGAGTTTGAGCAAGAGGACCCTTCTTTCGATCCGAACGTCTTCTCTTCAGGCAAGATGACCGAACCCCGATAACTTTACTATCTTTGCCTATTGCTAGTAGTCTCGATCTATAGTTTTGCCTCGATGCCCATGTTCTTCTTGTCAGCCTCCTACTTGTAACCAATTGCCATGTTTAACCACCCTACCTATGCAAACCGTTGCTTGGCTAAGTACGCTTCGCTCAGCCCTTCTTATAGCGTTGCTAGTTGCAGGTGAAGTGAAGATGCTTGCTCCATGTTGAAGTTTGGTTGGGTTATATCACACTATATAAATGCTTTAACTGAAATCACATATATTTTTGGCAAGGGTGGAAGGCTAAGCCTTTTGCTTGGTGATTTGTTCCACTCATGCCGTTAGGATCCGTATAAGCCGGTTTTATGTTCCTTGATTATGCGTTTCTAACACGGTTGGGGTGTATGGGACCCCCTCGATAAACCGCTAAGTGCTAAGTCTTTTCCAGCAAATCCCAACATTGGTACTATTTGCCTAATAACAAACTAAACATGCATAAGGGAGTAATTAACCCTCTTTCTTAATCAACAACCCCCGGGCCAGTGCTCCACATGAGTGTTGGTCCGAAACGAGCGGACTGCGGGGCCACCTCGAGGAAACTCAAGGTTTGGTAAAAACCCGTAGGATGTCTCATCCGGTCGTGTCCTGAGACCTAGATACGCGCGGCTACTATCAGGGTGACGACACGCCGGGAGGATTTTGCTGGATTAGCCTTACCTTAGTTCGGTTTAACTTGAGCACGGGATTCCGAGGATACTCGGGTCTTCCCACTTTGGAGTTGCGACTCCGCGGATCGTGGGCTTGTAATGGGTCAAGTTGGAACACCCCTGCAGGGTTTGAACTTTCGAAAGCCGTGCCCGCGGTTATGTGGCAGATGGGAGCTTGTTAATTCCGGTTGTAGATAACTTGACACAATGATACTAATACACTACCAGCGTGTGTTCCGTGACTGTCAATTTCCGAATAGGGATTCGGGAGTTGAACACGGAGGGGTTATGGTTGTGAGCTTGTAGCTAGGATCACTTCGTGATCACTTCTCGCGTTGCCTTCTCTTCTCGCTCTCTCTTGCGTAAGTTAGTGCTAGTTGCTGCTGCAGACTCTTTGTTGTTCCTTCACCTCATTTCTTTCTTCAGCCTTTTCCTCACCTAAAGGCTTTGATAGTTCTGTTACCCGGGAACGGGATTGCTGAGTCCTCTGTGGCTCACAGTTACTTCACACACCAGATGCAGGTCCAGCTGTGAGCTATCCAGGTGATGGCACCGAGCTGGATTGGGAGTACGACGAGGAGCGTAGTCGTTACTACGTTCGCTACCCGGACGATCAGTAGTGGAGTCTCTTACTAGGATTCGATCCGCCTGTGGTTGTTTATTTATCTGAGTTTGGTACTTTGACATTTGGTTTTGCCCTTAGAGGGTTGTAGTGATCTTATTGTATGATGTTTGAGACTTGTACTGTTATTCTGTGACGTGGCGATTGTAAGCCAACTATTTTCAGTTTACTATCCCTCTTTTACATGAGTTGTGCAAAGATTACCAAACTTGAGATCATTCTAGGATGGACTTATGCCTTTAAGTCGTGCCTCGACACGTAGGAGGTATAATTCCATCCTGGGCATTACATTATACCTTCGGGACAAACGTTTCGGGGCGGTTCGAGATCGTAGAGGGACGTAGAGGAAGTAGTGGTACACGGCCGTAGAGGAAGTGTGCGTTCCGTTCGTAGTCGTACACGGGGCGACTGTCGTGGAAGTAGACGTTCTCGTTTCGGAGAGGAATTTGGCGAATCTCTCGTCTCCGGGGCGACGGTAGTCGTACACGTTGGCGTTTCCGTTTTCGAAGAGGTACTTGTCGCGTCGTCTTGTGTCGGCGTTCTCGTATCGTAGATGTTCACGTCACGTGTAGAGGTACTTGTCGGGGTCGTGGTCTTGGCATCGTAGTTGTACTCGGTCGTCGTGGTACTTGGGTCTTCAACTTGCCGGTCTTGACAAAAATGAAGGGGTACTTGTCGTTTCATCGTGTAGTCGAACTCGTTCCGTAGAGGTACTTGAGGGTCTTCGCACTCGCCGGTCCTGAGGTTCCAATCGCAGCACACAAAAGAGCAAACAAAAGCAACATCACGGGGCACTCAAGGGTAACTCGCAGCTCCCGACGAGGAACGGAGGCTGCATCGGGGCTACGAGGCCATGGCAGCGGCATGGCGACGAGGGCGGACGAGGCAGGGGCCGGTTGCTGAAGGAACGGCGTGAGGTGGCGATGGAGACGGCGCACTGCTGAAGATGGAGGCGCGGCTCCTGCCTGGGGCGCGCAGGAGACGGCGCGGTCGAGCTCGGGGCGGCCTTGAGATGGGGCGCCGGGGCTGAAGATGGAGGAGGGGCGCGCCGGGCTGCGGCCTTCGCGAGGAGACGGGCTGGCTGGCCCTGGCGTCGGAGGAGGGATGCCGGAGGAGATGGGAGGCCACGGCGCTGCGGCGGAGCATGGAGGACGGGCGCTGTCGCGGAGGAAGGCCGCTGGAGGGAAGGGGCCGGCGAGCGGGGCGCTTGTGGCCGCGGCGCCAGAGGCGAGATGGCACGCGAGGGGAAGGGCGCGGTGCGCTGAAGGAGGAGGGCCGCTCGAGGGACGCGCGTCGAGGCGAGGCAGGAGGCCTGTGCGGCGGGTGGCTGCCCTGGTCGAGGAGATGGAGGGAGCTCGGGGCGCTCTGGCCTTGGGGCTCCTGGAGGCGAGGAGGAAGGCGCTCGGGCGACCGACTCGTGCCAGAGGAGGAGGTCGCGAGGTGGGGCTGATGGCGCGGAGGGAGGCGCGGGCCTGACTGCTCGCGGGGCGACGAGGGAAACAGGGCTCGGGCGACGAGGCAAGGGAGCGAGATGGGGTCGGGGCGATGGAACGAGAGGGTGGCGGCGGCGCTGGGAAAAAGAGGGAGGAGCGAGGCTGGAGCTAGGGTTCGGTGCACTGGAGTGGGCCTGGCGGCTTGGAGAGAGAGATGGGCCAGGGAGGTCTAGAGGCCCAGGAGGGATGGAGGCCGGGCTGCGCTGGGATGATGGCCTGAGGCCTTTGCTCTTTTAACGATTCTTTTAGCAGAAAAACGAAAGAGAAGGAAAAGAAAAAGAGGAGGGGGGTTAGGGCAAGAATTAGGACAAAGGTTAATTTTCTCGGGCTCGTAAAAATGAGCACGACCGGAGAAAAATATAAAAGGCCAGATCGGAAAATAATTCAAACATATTTGAATTTAATTCAAATAGTTTTGAACCAAGACTTGATTATTGAAGTGTCCAAAAAATGTTCGAATTTTTGGAGGAGCCTCGAAACAACGGAAAGAATTATTGGCAAGGTTTTTTTTGTAGGAGAACTCGAAGTAGGAAAAGCATGGGGAAATTATGCACGTGTGTTGCGGGTAATTCCAAACAATGGAATATTATTATATAGCTCCCTAATAATATTGAGAGACTTTTATATGTTATAAAGAGAAGTCATACTTCCCTCGATTTAAATGGACCGAAGGTCCACACGATTTATTTAAGTTGAGATGCAAAATAAAAATGACATGATGGCATGATGACATGATGCAATGCAAAAATAAATAACACAAGCACAAATGAAACACACGGGAGACCCGGACATCTGGAATCTTCGGGAATCTTCTGGAACGTCGGTCTTCGGGCGTCACACGTGATGACGGTGATGATGAAGTTACCGACGCAGGGCTTCACCTAAGCACTGCAACGATATGATCGAGGTGTGTTTCTGTGGAGGGGGCACCGCACACGGCTAAAAGATCAATGATTAACTTGTGTGTCTATGGGGTGCCCCCCACCCCCGTATATAAAGGAGTGGAGGAGGGGGAGGGGTCGGCCCTCTATGGCGCGCCCTAGGAGGAGTCCTACTCCCACGGGGAGTAGGATTCCCCTCTTCCAATAGTAGGAGTAGGAGGGAAGGAAGGAGGGGAGAGGAGAAAGGAAAGGGGGGCGCCGCCCCCTTCCTTGTCCAATTCGGACTAGAGGGGGAGGGGCGCGCGACCAGCCCTGGCTGCCCCTTCCTCTCTCTCCCAAGGCCCATGAGACCCACTTCACTCCCCGAGGGGTTCCGGTAGCCCCCCGGTACTCCGGTAAATGCCCGAACTCATCCGCGACCTTTCCGATGTCCAAACTGAAGGAAATATGCCCTAGATGCATTAATAAAGTTATTATTTATTTCCTTATATCATGATAAATGTTTATAATTCATGCTAGAATTGTATTAGCCGGAAACTTAGTACATGTGTGAATATATAGACAAACAAAGTGTCACTAGTATACCTTTACTTGACTAGCTCGTTAATCAAAGATGGTTAAGTTTCCTAGCCATAGACACGAGTTGTCATTTGATCAACGGGATCACATCATTAGAGAATGTTGTGATTGACTTGACCCATTCAGTTAGCTTAGCAACTTGATCGTTTAGTTTTACTGCTATTGCTTTCTTCATGACTTATACATATTCCTATGACTATGAGATTATGCAACTCCCGAATACCAGAGGAACACCTTGTGTGCTATCAAATGTCACAACGTAACTGGGTGATTATAAAGATGCTCTACAGGTGTCTCCGATGGTGTTTGTTGAGTTGGCATAGGTCGAGATTAGGATTTCTCACTCCGATTGTCGGAGAGGTATCTCTGGGCCCTCTCGGTAATACACATCATAATAAGCCTTGCAAGCAAATGACTGATACGTCTCCAACGTATCTATAATGTTTTATTGTTCCATGCTATTATATTATCCTTCCAGGATGTTTTATGGGCTTTATTATACACTTTTATATGATTTTTGGGACTAACCTATTAACCCAGAGCCCAGTGCCAGTTTCTATTTTTCTCCTGTTTTAGGGTTTCGCAGAAAAGGAATATCAAACGGAGCCCAATTGACCTAAAACTCAACGGAGGACGTTTTTGGACCTAAAGAAGCCCAGGAAGTGCCGGAGGGGGACGAGAAGATCCACGGGCTGCCCATGAGGGTGGGGGGGCGCCCCCCTACTGGGCACGCCCCCTGCCTCGTGGATAGCCCGGAGACCCCCTTTACTTGGCTCCGACTCAAACACCTCCTATATATACTGAAACCTCCGGAAAATAACCTAGATCGGGAGTTCCGCCGCCAAAAGCCTCTGTTGCCACCGAAAACGAATCTAGACCCGTTCTGGCACCCTGCCGGAGGGGGGAATCCGTCTCCGGTGGCCATCTTCACCATCCCGACGCTCTCCATGACGAGGAGGGAGTAGTCCACCCTCGGGGCTAAGGGTATGTACCAGTAGTTATGTGTTTGATCTCTCTCTCTCTCTCTCTCTCTCTCTCTCTCTCTCTCGTGTTCCTGAGATGGCACGATCTTGATGTATCGCGAGCTTTGCTATTATAGTTGGATCTTATGATGCTTCTCCCCCTCTAATCTCTTGTAATGGATTGAGTTTTCCCTTTGAAGTTATCTTATCGGATAGAGTCTTTAAGGATTTGAGAAGACTTGATGTATGTCTTGCGTGGGATACCCGTGGTGACAATGGGGTATTCTATTGATACACTTGATGTATGTTTTGGTGATCAACTTGCGGGTTCCGTGACCTTGGGAACCTATGCATAGGGGTTGGCACACATTGTCGTCTTGACTCTCCGGTAGAAACTTTGGGGCACTCATTGAAGTTCTTTGTGTTGGTTGAATAGATGAATCTGAGATTGTGTGATGCATATTGTATAATCATGCCCACAGATACTTGAGGTGACAATGGAGTATCTAGGTGACATTAGGGTTTTGGTTGATTTGTATCTTAAGGTGTTATTCTAGTACGAACTCTATGATAGATCGAACAGAAAGAATAGTGTCGTGTTATTTTACTATGGACTCTTGAATAGATCGATCGGAAAGAATAACTTTGAGGTGGTTTCGTACCCTACCATAATCTCTTCGTTTGTTCTCCGCTATTAGTGACTTTGGAGTGACTCTTTGTTGCATGTTGAGGGCTAGTAATATGATCCAATTATGTTATCCTTGTTGAGAGAACTTGCACTAGTGAAAGTATGAACCCAAGGCCTTGTTTCCTATCATTGCAACACCGTTTATGCTCACTTTTATCTTTAGTTACCTTGCTGTTTTTATATTTTCAGATTACAAAAACCTATATCTACCATCCATATTGCACTTGTATCACCATCTCTTCGCTGAACTAGTGCACCTATACAATTTACCATTGTATTGGGTGTGTTGGGGACACAAGAGACTCTTTGTTATTTGGTTGCAGGGTTGTTTGAGAGAGACCATCTTCATCCTACGCCTCCCACAGATTGATAAACCTTAGGTCATCCACTTGAGGGAAATTTGCTACTGTCCTACAAACCTCTGCACTTGGAGGCCCAACAACGTCTGCAAGAAGAAGGTTGTGTAGTAGACATCAAGCTCTTTTCTGGCGCCGTTACCGGGGAGGTGAGTGCTTGAAGGTATATCTTTAGATCTTGCAATCGAATCTTTTAGTTTCTTGTTTTAATCACTAGTTTAGTTTATAAAAGAAAACTACAAAAAAATGGAATTAAGGTTACCTCATATGCTTCATCTTTTTAATATCTTTCGAGAAAATGATGGAAAGGAAAAATGTGCTCAAGTACTAGAAGAGGAATTACATAGAATGCTTGGCACTCAAAACTTGAATGATGAGCATGATTGCAATGTTGTTAGTGTGAATTCTCTGAATATCCATAGTACTAATGATGATTGCACTAGTCATGATAAAAACATCTCATATAAGCATGTCGATTTTTGTGGAGTGCATAGAGTTTGCAAGTACATACCAAATAGAGAAGATATATTTTGCAAGAGGCATAAGTGTTTAGAAACTAAATGGTTGCTAGAAAGGCTAGATGATTTGTAATGCTCCAGATGTAACACTTTCCAATTATGGCAATATATGAAACTTTGACTTCATAAATTACATTCTGGGCTCTTCTTTCATTTCGGGTTTCTTCGTTTGTCGTGTGCGTGTGAGCATTTCATTGCATTCGTGTTGTCACTTGCACCCGGTCCTACTCGTCTCTTCCCGTTGTCCGTTTCGAGTTCCGACCCTCTCTCACGTGTCCGTGGCACCCCCGAGTCCTTCTTTCGTGTGTGGCCGTGTAACGTTCCCAGAATGACGTGAGACTTGTCGTGCGTTGTTGTTTTGGTACGCGTAGGCCGCCTGTCAAGTTTCATCGCGTTTGGAGTTCGTTTAGTACTCCAACGGTTAACCTAGTGGGCTAAAAGTACCTCTTCCTTTTGGCCCAAAACCCCCTCCACAACAGCCCACAAACCCAGCACAACCACTCCCATCATCTCGATCGTCGTATCGCGAACGTGTGGCCGAAAAGCGCACCCCATTTGGAGTCTCCTAGCTCCCTATGCCTATAAAAACGCCCCCCCTCCATTTTTTCGGGTAAAAACCCTAGCAAACTCCTCCCGCAGCCGCCGGACACGTCCAACCACGGCCGGACGTGTCTAGCCTCCTCCACTACCGCCACGTGGCAGCACGCTATTCGCCGCCGAAAGGGCCCACCGCGGCCCGCCTCCAGCCCTCCGCCGCCCGCCTCCCGGGCCGACGCACTCCGCCGCCCCGCGCCTTCGTCCCTTCTCCCGCCGGCCTCACCACCGCCCGGCGCCGCCGCGCGCCTCGCCCTCTCGCCACGCGGCCCCGACGCGCCCCGCCGCCGCAGGGAAACTCTCCGCCGGTCGGATCCGGGTTCCTAACCGCCGGATCCGGGCGGATCTGTCCCGTCCCCGCCGCCTGAGGTCCTCGCCGCGGAGCCTCCTCGCCAGAGCAGAGTCGAGCCGCCGCCGTGGCCTCGTGCTCGCTCGGGGAGGGTGACCGCATCAACCTTCAGGCCGGCCCATCTTCCCCAAGGCGCGTGGGCCTCCTCCTCCCCGGGGCCCAGAACCTCCAGGCCAGCCGGGCCAGCCTCTTCCTCCTCTGCTCAATTTGGGCCGAGGCCCGTAGGTGAGCCTCTCCCCTATCCCTCGCCCTGGGCGACTTATTCTAACTTGCGCTCGTTGTTTGCTGAGATTTGGCTAAGTCTGTGAATTCATACATTCTGTTGGCATCTTTGCATGGCTGTAACTTTTAGTGTGCTTGTCCATATTGTGCATATGATATATCAAAATGATCGTGGTGATGTGCTCTACATTTTGTTCCATTGTGGCATGCTTGTTTAAGATCATCTAGATGTCCTAATCTTTGTGACAAGAGTGCTACTTGTTATAAACTGCTGTTACTTGTTATTTTGTTGCTATGTTTGCTTGATGCCCTAGTCAAATCCATGCTTGTTTTGGAGTGGCCAATGATCATTCCTTGTTGTCCATGTTATTGTCTATCCATCCATGCCCTCACTTGCACATATGGCTTGCTGTAGCTTATATATCTCTTGCTCCAAAGTTGCTATGTGGCTGTTAACTTCAGCTTTGCATTGTATCTTGTTTCGTGTGTATGTGTTGAACCGTTACTGCGTTTTGAGCGTGCCCTATATGAAACTTGTGTGATTTTGCATGTAGAATAATAATATCATGTTGTTTACATGTTTGGAGTGTGTTTGCTTGATGTTTGGGTGCATCTTGCACCGTTGCCATGTTTGTCTTGTTTTGCTCATATCTTCTAGACCGTAGCTCCGAATTAAACAAACTTTATATGAAACTTGACTAGAATTTTGTGTAGATCATCATGGTGCATGTTAAATTGCTGTTTAAAAACTTTAACTTAAGGTTTGATCAGATCTGGACCAATTTCAAAATATGAATATGAGGACTTATCGGATTTGCTATATGTTGATTCCGGCCTCATTTAAACTTGTTGTTTTGTGTTGTTCTTTTGTGCTTCATCCCTTGCCATGAATGCATCGTATAGACTTGTCTTGCATCATGTTGATTGTGCATTGCACCTTGTTTGATTTTGTGCCATGTTGTGTTCTTGTGTTGAGTAGAGTCGGGAGCCGAGACCGAGAACGAGGTTCCTACCGAGGTTGAGTATGAGGAGCCGTCTTACGATGCCATCGACGACTCGACATGCAAGATGACCTAACCCAGATATCATTACTATCTTTGCCTATTGCTAGATGTCTCGCTCTTTAGCTCATTGCCTCGATGCCCATGTTTGTTTGTCAGCCTCCTATTGTAACCATGAATCTGTCTAACCACCCAACCTAGCAAACCTTTGTTTGGCTACGTAAGCTTCGCTCAGCCCCTTCTTATAGCATTGCTAGTTGTAGGAGAAGATTTGAAGATTCTTGCTCATGATGAAGTTATTGTTGGGATATCACACTATATAAACTGTTAAACCAAATCATCTATATATTGGTAATGGGTGGAAGGCTAAGCCTCTTGTTTGGTGTTTTGTTCCACTCATGCCACCCTAGGAACCGTATAAACCAGTGTTATGTTCCTTGATTTTGCGTCCTTAACACGGTTGTGGTTTATGGGCCCCCCTCGATAACCCGCTTAGCGCTAAAGCTTTTCCAGCAAGGCCCGACATTGGTACTCCATTTGCCTAACAACTAAAACTTGCATAGGGACTAGCTATCCCGTGATCTTATTTCACAACCCCCGGGCCAGTGCTCCACATGAGTGTTGGTCCAACCGAGCAGACTGCAGGGCCGCCTTGGGGAAACCCGAGGTATTTGGTATTTTCCTGTAGGTTGTCTCATCCGGTCGTGGCCTGAGACTAGATACGTGCGGCTACTGTCAGGGTGTCGGCACGCCAGGAGGTCTTGCTGGATTAGTTTTACCTTAGTCGGAATATCTTGAGCACGGGATGCCGAGAATACTCGGGTCTTCCCACCTTGGAGTTGCGACTCCGCAGATCGTGAGCTTGTGATGGGCTAAGTTGGGACACCCCTGCAGGGTTTGATCTTTCGAAAGCCGTGCCCGCGGTTATGTGGCAGATGGGAATTTGTTAATATCCGGTTGTAGAAAACTTGACACCTTGTTCTGAATACACTACCACACTACTAGGAAAAGGCCTACTAATGGCGCACCTAATTTGGCCATTAATGGCGCATTAGTGGTGCGCCATTACTAGCACGCCATTAGTATATGATACTAATGGCGCACCTCTGGTGCGCCATTAGTATCTGGTATACTAATGGTGCACCGCAGATGCGCCATTAGTGTGCACAGTAGTGCGCCATTAGTATGCCTCCCAGGGGCCATGTGTACCCAGGTGCTTTGGCATACTAATGGCGCACTCCGGCAGGATGCGCCATTAGTAATGTCCGCATAGTAATGGCGCACTGTCTGGTGATGCGCCATTAGTATCCTTTGGCATACTAATGGCGCACTGTGTTGTGATGCGCCATTAGTATGAATATTAGGTTTTTTTAAATATTATTTTTCTGTTTTTTTGCACAGATTACAAAATGTATAATTGCACAGAATATAGACAGCACACATCAACAACAAATTCATCGAATACAATAGAAGATTAGTCTCTGAATACAATTCATCATATTAGTCTCCGAATACAATTCATCATATTAGTCTCCGAATTGAAAAGACCGAACAAAGATAGAATAATATATTACAAGTCTCGAGACCGCGAGTAGCGAGTTTGTCTTCACATTACAAGTCGATATCAATCATCTAAACTACCATGACATAGAAGAGAGCTGCGGTCATCACGATGAAACTCGTCTTCATCCGGTTCCTCCAACGCTCCCTCCCCTCTCCCGCTAGATAGTGGGCGTATCTAGATTCGGCCTCGGCCCTAGTGGTGTACCCTTTGTAACTGTTACCGCTGAATCGGTGAACCTGTCTCCGACACTCCTCCCAGTCGTCGTAGACTCCGGGAACCTTACCCTTGTACACGACATACGACGGCATCGCTATGCACTAGCCAAACGAAATGTTAGTACCAATTCACAGACAATTCATAAGCAATATATAAGTATGCAACAGAACGATCGAAAGAGAAAAGCAAGACATTAATAGCATCGATTACATCTAAGTTGAACGACTCTCGAAACCAAAGAGACATACTACAAGTTCATTAAAGTTTAATTACAACATGAGCCAATCGATGTTTCAGAACTAGACACAGCATCACTACTTTCGACTCGACTCAATGCACCGGAGCGTGGATGAAGCCGCCGTCTATCATGGGAGTCATGAAATCACGGGCGTTGTCAGCCTGCATTTGTAGCATTGTGTCGATGTCACTGTTCGACGGTTGATTTCTGAGGTAGAACTGCCCCGAGGTACGAAGGACATCTTGATGGATGATTTCCGCAAACTCCGACTGGATGCGAAAGAAATCTTGTCTGATGTCCGCGTCCTGGATTGCCGACACGGTCGCGGCCCAATCTTTGAGTTTACTCGGTAGCAGAAGTTGATGATGGTCCCGTACGATCGCCCGCATGTGATGGATGGCGTAGTAGGCACCCTTCTGACCGCCAGGCGGCTGCTTGACACAGCAGAACGTCGTATTATGGGAGAACACGTGCTTGCCGTACTTACGAGCTGTCCTGGTGAAGGTGCCTCCAGATTTGGCGTAGCCGGGGAGAACATCATCAAGAACCTTCTTGACATTTGTGTAGTCTACAGCCGACTGACGGTCCGGGTCGAAATACGTGGCCATGGAATATTTGGGGCTTAGTAGGATGAGCGTGCACTGTGTGTCACTGCAGAAAACACGGAATGTTAAAAGAAGAACGATCGAAATCTAAGAATCCATATGTTACGGGGCGGTTGAGGCGGAGGACTTACTCGGGAAAGTAAGGCACGAGGAAGTTATCCTTATCTCAGTTTGCCAGAATGATGCCTTCGAGGTAAGAACTCGCGACTTGCCGGTCCCCAGCGCTGCCCAAGAACTTGGCACGCATGTAGAAGGGGTCGACTATCACGATGTCCGGGGTCTTGTCGCGAATGATCCGCATCTCCATACTCAGCGAAAATAGCCGAACGAAGGTGTAGTGCAGCGGAAGAAGGTTCAACATAGCGTGGATGTCATCAAACCGCAGGACGATCGTACCCCCGATGGAGTTATCCACAAAGCCCTTGCCCTCCGGCACCTTGGCCGCGAAAACCGGGTATGCCACATCCTTCTCTCTGAGACGCCGCTTCTCCAAAGAAAGAACACTGTCATGCAGACTCCGCATAGCACCGGTTGCAGCATCAAGCATATTTGTCGGTAGCATCGGCCTACCCGCCACATGCACCCTCCTCATTACATCCTCAGGTGAAGGTGGCACGTCCTGAGCACGGATCGTACTCGGTGCCGGCTGGCTCGCACCCTTGTTAGTTTTTCTTTTGCGTGCTTTCTTCTTGATCTCCTGAATTGGGACCGAGTTCTGCTCAGAGACCGCCTTCTTTAGTGTGTTGGGGCTGATAATATTTCGCACCTCGCCTATCTGAGGCTCGGTGAAGTCGGCAGCTGGAGGCATCTCCTGAGAGCTGAACGGCAGACGACGCCTGTTGCAACTTGGCTTCTCCGCGGTACCGGCTTGATCGCGCACGTCTTTTGTTGGGTTGGGTTCTTGAGAAGGAGGCCCCATGAAGTCGTAACCGTACCCATGATCGGCAAAGTACCGATCGACGTTGGCAAATGTATCGTCGTCGTCATCGTTCTGATCCTGTGCCATATGCATGTTTGGATCCAGTGGCATAGGGATTTCCGGCACCGTTGCGGCGGACTTGCCATGAGGACGACTTGGCGCCGGCACGACTGGCGGTGTTGTCTTTGGGGTGGTTTCCCCCGCCCCCAAACGAATCTGGCTCTCCGGCCAAAGCAGGGGCCAACTCAGGCAGGCGCTGAGGGTCATGACGTCATCATCGTCGGCCCCGACGGGTCGAATCGGAGGTAACACCTCGTCGCAGCCTGGCAGCACCCGAACCAGTTGAACCCTAAACAAGTTGGGTGGCATCTGGGTACCGTGGAACAAGGGGTTGCCCGGTTGAACGATTTTGCCCTTGGCGACATCGACCAACTCGTTGTTCATGAAGAGCAGGAGAGTGCACGGAACGTCGGCGGCGCCCTGCGAAAACATGTAGGGCGTCAGGGATGCCCAGTCAAAGGCAAGGAGATGAAGTCCTCGGCCAAGAGAGGCTTAATTAGTTACCGTGATGATGGCGTCGAGCTCGGCTAATGTCGAGGCACCGCCAACGGCGGGCGTGCAGTTGACGGAGGGGCCGCTTGCTGCAGAGGTGCCGGCCGGCGTACACCCGGGTGCATTAAGCTCCCATGCCGGCGTCGGAGACACCAATGCCGCCTCCGCCGGAGACACCAATGGCCCCGCCATCGCGTTCTGCGAGTTGCTGGCCGTGAAGCTGGGAATCGGGGGCGGCCCCTGTTGGCCACCCGCAATCCACACCTGCAACCCCTCGATCAAGCTAGGCACAATGGCGGTGATCGTCGCTCCGAGCTGTTGTTGCACTTGCTCTTGGACAATCTCCGGAATCCGCGCCACCTGTGCCTTGAGTTCTTGAACCTCGCGCGCCTGGCTTTTCGAGCTGGTCTTTTTCTCCTTTCGCCCACCAGCGTTATAGTATGACGACCATTTTGTCGACAAGCCTTTGCTGGCCACACGACCAGCTGACGTCGGCTTCTCGAGCTTATCCTTGTTCTTCATTACATTCAACGCCCTATTTAGAGTCGTGTCCCAAGGGCCACTCTTAGTCGACCCCGCGCTACTGCTTTCAGTCGCCTGCAGAAGGAATGTGAATCATTTAGAAATTTGGCTTCATTAATTAGAATGCAACCATATGGAGCTAATTACGCGGGGGTGTATTCCTTACCAGAACAGCCTCAAGCGCCCTGGTCTTCGGATCCATTGTAAGCTCCTTTGTTTTCGGGTCCTTCTTGTACCGGGCCCTGACAAAGTTCCTGGTCTGCTTGTCACCTTATTTATAGAAGAGGGGCGGTAGGCCTTGCTCGGCACGGTCCGCCTCCTCCTTGTCCCATATAGGCTCCGCCACTCTGTAACCGCCGGGACCGAGTGTGTGTTCCCCTAAGTTGAGCTCCCACATTTCTTTCCCCCACTGACTTGATTCGGAGTGTGCGGTGCTCGAGCAATTGATCTTGAAGTCGTTGTAGTCATCTTCGGTGATCGAAGGATGTTTCTCCTTGATCTTCTCATAACTCTCACCTTTCTCGATCATTCTCTTCACATTGGTTTTCCAAGTAGACAGGGCCTTGCTCATCTTCGTGAGGGCAGCACTGTTCACTTTATTCCCTTTGAGGCTTGTATTATCAAATTGAGCGGGGAACTTGTATCGTTCGTGCAGCTTCGTGAAGAGGAGGTTGCGCAAATTCCCGTGGTCAGGATGCCTCAGGTTCTCGGTGTTGATCGAGACGGTGCTCCAGAGAATGCATCCGAGCTGAAGCGAGTACCCCTTGACTATTCGTTCGGGCGCCGTTGGATTCCCGTCGGAGTCCACTTCAGTAACTTCCTCCTTAAGGGTGCGGAGCACGGTCGGGCGCCGGTCCTTCCATTGCCTCTTCGGTTGGCTGCCATCTGTGCGTGCGCCGCCATCATCAGTGGTGGCATTCTCGGCGGCACCATCAGTGGTGGCATCAGTGGGGTCATCCTCGGCGGTACCATCAGTGGTGTCAGGATCGGTGGGGAAGGCGGTGTCCTCATACAAATGAGGTTGTTCCTCCATCTCCTGGGACAGCTCCCAGAATGCCTTCCCGCCCGAACCGCCGGCCTCATAGTTGTTGGCCATGTTTCTCTCTAAATAGGAACAAAGTTTGATAAAAAAGTTGGTTATTGTCAAGGAACAAGATCATGGTCTCATCATTTAGGGTTTGTCGACACCGAGGCATCCTAAAAGCTAAGCTTTTATAATTGAGGGTTTTTTTTACGCCGAGGCACCCTAAAAGCCTAAGCTTTCATCATTTCGGTTTTTATCGACACCGAGGCACCCTAAAAGCCAAGGTTTCATAATTTATGGTTTGTCGACACCGAGGCATCCTAAAAGCTAAGCTAGGAAGGAGAATTATAAGTTGGGCCTAATCACTTGGCTCTATTATTGCCGCCTATGGTTTAATGCAGCTAGAATAAAGGGGCACTTGATCCTACTTAATTAACTACTAAGATACCCCGGCCCATGCATTAGTCACAAGTACCCCATATGTCCTATTTTTTAGCAAAGTCATGCTAAAATTCACGGAAAATTTCAGCACGACCTTTGCTGAAAATAGGACATATGGAGTACCCGAATTTGCCGGAACGGAAGTTAATCGACATTCCAGCAAACTCAAGGGCCTCTCGGGGTACCTGCAAAACTATCACAATGTGATCACAAGTCTTTCTCAATGTGATCATCATCTTTACAAGTCTTTCTCAATGTGATCACAAGCATCACAAGGCATTAGTAGTTCAGTACATGAACATGTTTTACAACAAAAGCTGTAAGCCAGAGTTGGCAAACTTAAAACACATGCTGTAGTACAAAAGCTCCCTCGAAAGAGAAACAAAAGTGTGGCCACACAAATACAACAAATGCTGTAAGACAGAGTTGGCAAACTTAAACCACATATATATGAGCTACAGAAGTTTCAGAGTGAAGCCTTCTCTTGTTCAACCCATGTTAGACTGGCTGCTTCATCCTTTTGTTTGAACCCCCTTGTTTAAAATCCCCCTTATCTTATTTATTTTTTCACCTGAGGCCATGTAAATCATGTAAACATTTTTTATCTATAAAAAATCACACAGTGGGGGGCTTCCCCCTATGTTATTTCAGTAAAAAAAGGGAACAACAAACCCATCTCTTTAGCACTTATATTTAACTTAACCTAGACAAGCTAGCCGTGGCACCATCCTAGGATCATTAGGCCATGGTCTAACCACAAGCCATTTTCTCTAGTTAGACTAGTTTAACTGAATTTTACTCTAGTTAGACTAGTTTAACTGAATTTTACACTGCATCAGTAGTTTTAACTGAATTTTACATTAGTGAATCTTGACAATGCTAGTAGGACTAACATTGTCAACACTTTTGCACTAGTTCTGCTACATACCATCGTCACTAGATATCTACAGTTTTATTACTAGAGCCACCATACAAACCTCATATTCTTTTATTACTGGAGCCAATTTTCCTCATATTCTTTTTTTTACTGGAGGCACCATACAAACCTCAGAGCTTGGTGGCCTGGACCTGCATTTGTTCTTGGTTGCTTTTCATACTAGAGTTTTACTATCACAACAGTGTTTTTTTAAATATAATATCACAACAGTGCTTTTTTATTAACAGCAAGTTCATCATGTCAATTACTCCAAGCAACAACAGTTTGCCTAGTAGAAAAATTTAAACTATGGCTTAGCAGAAAAATTAACAGCAACAAGTTTCAAGCCATTCATCAAAGTATGGCTTGCCTACAAAAATTCAAACTATTTTGATTTGATGCAATTGCTGTCATTTGCCTTCAAGTGTAACTAGTCTAACTAGTCTAATTACTGAAACTACTCCAAGTCCAACCAGAACAAAACGATATCAATGTCAAATTGTTGCTATGCATAAGATTGCTTGCTTCTTACAACATTGGAAGAGCTATTGAAAGGAGGGGAATGGACTAATTAGTCAACTCAACAAGTAGGCTTGGAAGGCCCAATGAAATTGATTCAGGAATAGCAGGTGTTGGGTCAAATCATGTTCATAGTTTGTATCCTGCTGTATTTCATTTCTCTGCTGCTCAGTGCCGGACATGGATGCTGAGTGATAACCCAGTCTCCCTCCAGTGATAACAATATTTAGCTTTGATGCACAGCTGATCAACACCTTTCATATAAAACAGTAAACGCCAATGGATTTCTCTTTCAAGGAAAGGTGCAAAACAGAAGCACGCAATTGCAGCTAGGAATTTAGGGAATAGACATGGGGGTGTCAGGGCGGTGGAATCGCCAAATCTCACACACATAGCTAAACTGGACACGAGCTAACACAGTGATATCGATAACATCTGCCTAAAGAGACTACCTATGGGATTAATTGATCGTAAACTGTAAGATAATCTTGACTTTTGACAAGCCAAAAGACAAGCATACATACCACTGTTCAAAGCCACTTCGACACTAAACCTGAAAACACTAATCATGCCTCCTTCACAAACAGCATACAACTAACTGAGAAAACGATGTTAAAAGCTATAAGTTGATAATGAGCTTGCGATGTTCACTCCTAGGTGGGTAATTGTTGAATTATATACTACGCAGAAAATACGGAGCATCAACACGCGCGCCCCCACTTCAATTCACTGTCTGTCCACTAGGCCCTACTCGTGCGGCGTCAAGGAACACCACAAACAAATTTACAGAGCGAGTGATCCCCGGCGGAAATGGAAGTAGCTAAACGAATGGCAGGAGGGGCCGGCGGATCGAGCGGGGAGGGGGCGGTGGGTGTGGTAAGCGGCGCACCTGGACTGCGAAACCCTCGATGAGGTCCTTCTCGACGATGCCACGAGCAATCACGGCGGAGGCCGGCGGCGGCGCTCCCTTCACGTGCCCCGAGTGGCCCTCGTCGGCTCCGAACCAACCGCCGCCGTGCGCCGAGTCGTCGCCGAACTAGGGTTAGGAAGCTCTTGTGCGCGGCCTGGGTGATGCCCGGGCGTCGAGGCCGGGGCGTCGGGGGCGAGGGCGTCGGCGGTGAGGGAGAGAGAGGCGTCGGGGAGAGGGGGGCGAGGGCGTCGGCGGTGAGGGAGAGAGAGGCGTCGGGGAGAGGGGGCGAGGGCGTCGGCGGTGAGGGAGAGAGAGGCATCAGGGAGAGAGGGGGAGAGATCTGGCGAGAGGGAGAGAGAGGAGGGTGCGGCCGGCCCCAAGTATGGGGGATTACTAATGGCGCACTTCTGCTATGTGCGCCATAAGTATGTGGACTCTAATGGCGCACCGCCCCCAGGTGCGCCATTAGTATTGTGTTCTACTCACTAGCCCAACAGAAAGCTATATGTTTCACCTAACCCACTACCTAACAGGACCCCCACACTAGCCCGACTGGTCAGCACTCTGCATACCCACCAGGAGGTCCTGGGTTCGATTCCCAGCCTCCCCAAATTTTTTTTTGCTTTTAAAAAATGTTGTTTGACACTTATTTGTGTTTAAATATGTTCAAACTTGTTTAAATCATAACAGTAATATTTTTTTTATAAAAAAGTAATAATTTTTTAAAAAATATCATCAAATTTGTTATTTGAAAATATTTATGAATATGAAAAAATATCATCAAATTTATTATTTTGAATATATCATGGGTCAGCGGCGGCGGTTGAGTAGGGGAATCGAGGGTGCAGGGGGTCGGCGGCGGCGGCCGGTGGACCGGGGGGTGCTCGGCGGCGGCGGTTGAGTAGGGGAATCGAGGGTG